>JANAVB010043419.1:13560165-14106880 GCA_029216955.1 Iris pallida | reverse complement strand
TATAATATATATATATATATGTATATATAATATATATTATATATATATATATATATATAGATATAAAAAAAAAAAAAAAAAATATATATATATATATATATATATATATATATATATATATATTAGATATATATATATATATATATTATATATAAATATAAATATATAATACATATTATATATATATATATTATATATATTTTTTAAATATATATATATATATATATATATATAATATATATATATATATATATATATATATATATATATATATTATATATATAATGTGTATGAGTGCATATATATATAAATATTGTATATGAGTGCAGGTATACATATAGGTATATAAATATTTTATGTGTTATAATTATTATTATATGTGTATGATATATAAATGTATATAGAAATACGTATATGGGATATATATATAAATGTTATATGTGATTGTATATATATATATCTATATATATATATATATATATATATATATATATATATATATATATATATATATATAAAATAAGTGATTGTATGTATATATAAATATATATAATAGTCTATGTGTGTGTGTGGTGTATACATATATAAATAGAGATAATAATATACATATAAGTATATATATATAGATTAACATATAAACTAGAGTAATAGGAAATAACCCAGGCCAAAGGCCAGGCAGAGAGGCCAGCCCACACAGGGCCTAGCCCTGCATGACCCCAAGCCCATGGCTTTGAGCTAATCCCCTCGGCCAAACCTTTCCCCCGAGTACCAAGCCGACCCGAACACAACACACCCTATATCTACGAAACAGAGAGAAGGAAAACCTAAAACCAAAGTGCAACACCTGCGCACCGACCCCCCTACCCAAGTGGCCGTTCGTCGTCGTCGCCGCCACCACGCGCGGCTGGGCCACTGCCGCAACCAGACGCGCGCGCGCGGGTGAAGGCAGCAACAGCAGGTTCAACCCACCACCTTGTAGATAAGTTTTCTCATTGAATACTTAACGAAATATCGATCCGTAAATTTCTATGAATAGTTGTGTTAACCCTCTATCAACGCCTTCAATTAGATTTGTTTAGGTTACCTTAAAAGAATTATAGGAATTCTTGAAAGTTCAGGAAAAACCCTATATAACAGAACGTTTATTCAGTCCCGAAACCCTGATTTGGAAGACGGATTACAAACCGAGAGGTAGGAATTTTAGAAAACCATCTGAAGGAAGTTATAGAAAACATATACCAGATTAAAACCTATCTTACAGATCCTGATTTCATTAATTATACACGAAGTTTTTGTATTTCAAAAATCCAGAAAAAACTTAGTTTTTGTAAATTAAAAATCACGAAATCCTCCGATACCTCGTGCGTCCTGTCATTCCGGGCGACGTGGTCGAGAACCGAAAATATCGAAAGCTGCGTAACGGCTTCGTGGTCGTGTGGGCTTTGACGAAATTCAAATTGGTCGCGTGTGTGCGACGAATTTGATACGTATCCGTCGAAATTCACCGTATCGTGCACTTTGCAAATTTTTCAATTACTTTGTGCACGCTCGTCAGATCGAGACGAAACTTACGTCAGCAGGACCGTATCATTTTTTTGGTCCTGCATTCCAAGTTTGGTCCAATTCTGAGACAGTTGAATCGTACGTCGTTTTGCGGGCCCCACGATCCCACTTAACGGGCGATTTTGTGCACGGCCCGCCGAAATCCAACTTTGGACATACGGTTGGGTTCGTATCGGAAAACTGGATCCGTAGACATGTAGTTTGATAACTTTAGAGACCGTTGACTCTAACATGCTTTTCGGTGCAAAGCGGGTCCAACGGCGGACATCGTTTTGGTCCAAAATTACCGTTTTGCCCCTGTTTCCAGAATTGGACTTAAGGACAGGTAATCCTAGCTAATTTGACTATTTTGAGAATATTGGTGATGTTTATTTCAGCTTCCGGGGACTGTTGTACGAGTTTTGACTATTGTGGCATATTGAGTAGTTCGGACTGTCGGTTTTACCACCAAAGGACCACATGCGAGTACAGTTTATTGTCTGTATTTCGATATTGATTTTCACTATATTTTATTGATTGGACATTGGTTATGTGATTATTTTTTTATTATAAATTGTTGAGTCGGGAATGAGAAGTACCAAGGATGATTGATCTGACCTTAGACCGTGTAGACCGTGTTTATTATTGCATTAATTCTTGTAGACAGTGATTTATTTATTACAAAGTAGACAGTGTAGATCGTGATTATTATTGCATTTAAACTGTGTAGTTCATGATTATTATTTTAGACAGTGTTTCTTTATTGTAATAATTTCTGTAGACCATGTAACTGTAGACCGTGTAACTGTAGACCGTGTAACTTTAGATCGTGTAGACCGTGTCGCATAATTGTCCCGAGACCGATCACATATCAAAGGTACTTCTAGCAGTTGAAAAAAGTATTTTGTGTCAATTTATTGCTATTGTTTTTCCATATTTATCGTTTATTTTCAAAACTCATGATTGATGTCTAACCTTTGTTTTATAGTCATTTTCCTTATTGAAATTGTATTCAGTGAATTGTGCTCGTTCCATTCCTGACTGAAAACCAACATTTTTCAGGTTAGCCGTGGATTCACTTAGCATGGGAGATACGGGGGGTACTTGCAGACAAAAGCCTAAAAACTAGCTAGATAGCGGAGTTGTAGTCATTCCAATATTTGTACAAGTTTATATTTTCTGCAAATGTAAAACTTGTGATCATTGTAAATTAAATTAATTTTATGAATGAGTATTATTTGTGATTTTGATCTTCATGGCCGTGACAACGTTCTACCACCGACACTGTGGCGTAGGCTGGCTTGGACACGTCTCGTATCCGTTTTAAAAAAAAAAAACGGGTGCGGGTCGTGACATCTCATCACAAATGTATTATAGTTTGAGCGTTATATATAAATATATATATATATATATATATATATATATATATATATATATATATATATATATATATATATATATATATATGGGCCTTTAGGTCATGGGCCTTTAGGTCAAGCACCATATATATATATATATGGGCCTTTAGGTCAAGCACCTTTAGCTAAAGTTGTTAGAATGAAACATATAGTCCTTAGAGGTTCGAGTAACGGAAGAAGCAAATTTTTTTTTGAGGAATTACCTTCTTCCAAAAAAAAAAAAGAAAAAATGGGCCTTTAATTTGGAGGAATTATCGTCTTCTAAAATATATATATATATATATATATATATATATATATATATATATATATATATATATATATATATATATATATATATATATATATATATATATATATATATATGGGCTTTTAAAGAACCCCGCAATAATTTTTGCTAATCTTTTTATTTGTCTTATAATTTTTGCTTTATTCCTCGAGTAGGGACCAGAAAGGGACTCGAGCTCAAATGCCTTACATATTGGATTGAGTTTGGTAATGGTGTGTCACTTTGTGAGCTTTGGTGGGGACTTAGCTAGAGTGCTCTTCTTGCTAGATCTCACATTCTTCCATTCATTTTTGTCTTCTTTTTTCTTTTCATACAGTTGGACCTCGTGTACTTTGTTTTTACCATGTGCTTTTTGGACAACATAAGTGTTTTTTTGCTTCCTATTTCTTTTTTTTTTGCTACACTGTTTGCTTGATAACTCGGAAAAGTTTTTTGAAAATTACTGTTACAACCCTTGAGGTGATTTTCAAGTTGGCATCTGATTTTGAAGTTGGGTGGGAATGCTTCGTCCAACCCGTCATCGTCGTCCACCACTTCTGAAAGTAATTCTCACGAGGACGAGAACTGATGGTGGTAGCTTTCCTTTCCCTTGTGTACATAGCCTTTCTTATTCGGATGCGGAAGTACAGACCTAGAGTTCCCTTTCCTGAATGCTTTATAATGCTTTCACTTTTTATGTGTTTGAAGTATACTGCTGTTAACTCAAATAACTGGAGTTCCCATGTGTAATATTGCTCATCCTGTAATAGATGTTTGCTTTGAAGAAAACAATTGTAGGAGTAAAAACTTGGGTTTGGAGAATCACCAATGGTGATGAACCATGTAGAGGTTCCTATAGATTTGGGCAGGGCCGGCCCTGGGGTAAGCCTAACAAGCCATCGTGACTCGCAAAATTTTTGAATATAAATTTGTGTTTAATTAGTTGTGGAAATGGTTCATTTAGTTGTGGAAATGCTTTATTTTGAATATAAGTTTCTTAGGTAAACCAATTCTTGAATTACTACTACCAGTTTCTTAGGTACTTTTATTTATGTTCCATAGACTTTCTAATTAATTTTGGATACTTGGCAGGTTGCATTAGGCGATATGGCTGAAAAATTAGCTATAAATTACAATGTTGATCGCTTGCCAACATGAAAGCTAAGGTTTTCTTCTATAATCTTTATTTGGTAATTTAGAATAGCTTTTTGTTTATGATCCTTAGAGATGTGCCATTTCTTAAAGGGCTTTGAGAATTCTAGAAATTCTTTGGGACAACATAATAGTATCAACTTGGTGGTAGTTCCATTTGGTGGTAGTAATTTTTTTGTTTTACTATTAATGTGTAGTTTATGTTTGAATAAGCATATTTGTGGAGATGTTGGATAGGACTTGCTCATATGTTTCTATATGCCATGTATATACTTTTAGGAAATTTTATTTACCAGTTCAGTTTCCCTGAAATTTAATTAGCATTATTAGCATGCACTTCGTTGTTAACTTGGTGGCTCATCAATGTGCAGAAGTTGCTCATACTTTTGAGTTGTAACCCTTTCAACAAAGTTTCAAGTAGCTACCTCGTCTTCTGTTATGCCTCACATTTGATTGTATTCTTTGAGTGGCCTGTTTCTTTCACTCTTTGAGTGGACTGTTTATTACTATAGGTAGGTATTTTAATGCATTCTTAGATTCAATGTATATGAAAGTATTTTATCACATGATCCTCAATTGCTAGTTTCTTGTTGGAAACTTGGTACCAACTCTTAAGACATGAGGTGGTCTTTTGGTAATATATTTTTTTTATCTTTTTCAGGGTTTTGCTATGTGATGCCGACAGTTTTGATGTGCTCAAAGTTGAAGCCAATGTACTAATAGTTTTGAGGGTCTACTTACTAGTAGTAGTTGTAAATATATGTATTTGGATGTCCTATTTTGAAAAAATGTAATGAAGATGGTGATATATATTATGTATATATTTGTAAATGGATTAAATGGTACTCTATAACATTTAGATGTTTTCTTGTGAATATGGTTCAAAATGAATGTTTTGAAATTGAATTGAGCAACATTGAGCATTGATCTATAATTTTTTGGAAAGTAATATATAAATGTGCAGAATTGAGCGTTATAAATGTGCTGAATTGAGTCTATACAGATTATCTATTCATAACGCTTTCAAACTACGCTGAAAATAAGTGTAGCAGAAACTCATCATATTCATGACGTTTTTATTTATGACGCTTTTAAAAATATTTATAACACCCGTTTTCATCACGCTTGCTTGGGAAAAAAAAAGCGTCATGGTTTGTCATTAATGACGGTTTTTAGTCGTCATTAAAAGGTATTTCTGTTGTAGTGAATACAGTCCCGTAGTTACTTAGTTATTTCGTAGATTTTATGTACGAGGGGACACTTAACGCCATAATCAATGTTCTAGGTCTAGTGTTCAATGTTCTCGGAGTCGTGCACGTGATGCACATCTCGATATTATCTTTCAATATTCTACCATCACCGCCCTACCGCGAACCGTACACTTGATGCACGTCGCTTCAATTGTTCAATGTTCTATCTTAATGTTCGACACATACTGAGACCTTTAATCGCCCGAGCCACGTTCGCTAACTCAATAGCTACTTACGCATACAAGGATATATTTTATTAGACGTGAAGGAATAGGAAAAAAGAGTCAAGAACCCGCCCACCTTAAGTCGTTACGCCTTGTCGTCCCACCGAGCTGATGCGGCTCGATTCCATAATTACTTGGTTGTACGGCTAACTCCTCTGACTTAGCCATTTCGTTGTGCTATTCGACTGATTCGGCCTACCGCGCCCATGCCACCTTCTGTTACAAGGCAATGATTTGGTTTTGCGAACACTTTACCGAATAAGGCAAAATGCCGACATCTTATCGTCTAGCGTAAAAGCATAGCCTGCACACCAGATCAACTAAAATCAGCACTTGCTCAAATGGGACTTATCCCTTGCATCGATTCGATTCATAGATTCCAATCGACTCAAAGCTTTCCTTCGGCCAACGTAACTCTTGCATCGATTCGTATCGATACTTCATCGGGTCAACGCAAATCTTCGAGTCAACGACTCATCATAAGGCCCCGTACAGCGCGGGACATTACAGTCTTCCCCGCCCATGGACTTGCACAAGTTATATCCATGACTCAGACAACCCATACCTCAATGCAAGTCATCGTACCTAGACACATCTAACTATCCAATGAGTCAACGCATCAATGATCAGTCAATGTGCAACTCATGCTTATGAATCCTCACTCATTGGGTCGTGTAATAATATTTGTCAATGCTCTAGAAATTATGTCCATAATTTCACCACTAAAGGTAAGTCCATTAACTCTAAGTCAACTCACATACCCAAGTCATCGATGACAACAACGAGGGCACCCAAGTCAAGCCTGGACACACTCAACTATAACTACTACAAACAGAATATAAGAACAGACATAAAATTTAAACAGAACAAATGATGGCAAGGTATCTTGCTTGGATCTACGGATAGAATTTACAGTAATACTCCGCCTCCAGCAACCTCAGTCGATTCTTCACAAACTCCTAAGCATAATAATATATACTAATCAATGACGGCTCATTGTCATGATACACCCTATCTATAATACTAAGTCATAATATAGCTAACTAGTCTATAATCAAATATGGCTATTAATACTATTATAAGTATCATGCTATTTCGTAAAATAATATATATTTATAAACATAAATTACAATAAATATATTCTAAATAATTATAAAACTAATTATAAATATTATCTATTTATATCATCTATGATAAAAATAGGATAGCTAGTTAAGGCATTCAACTAGTAGTCCAATATTGACAAGTTGACGGGTCGGTTGAACATAATAATAATAGAAAAAAATAATACTTTTTGATTCTAAAATAAATAGTTAAAAAGATGATAACCATGAGTTAATATAAAAATATTACATATTTTTTATTTTAGGAAAATATTTTGGAAAGTTTGGGGTTCAAAACAACTAGGTTACAATCTAATTAAAATAGTATGTAATCAAATATAGCCATATCCACTATATAGTACCATGTTAGCACAATAAAATAATATTTCTAACACATAAGATGTAACGCCCCAGTCCCAAAATACATAGGACTAGGAACGAAGCATGCCAGCTGCATATATACGAGATATACTCCAATATATGGAAATCTCGAATATACACATAAGCTGTTTTGTGAATAATGATAACAGACAGTCACAGGTAAAAGCTAAATCTCATCTACAGAATATAAAGAAAATGGTATCTCATGAATCAAAATAAATGTTAAAATATAGCTGTTGGCCGGGCGGAGACAAATACACTACCGGCACTAGAATAAACTGAAAAGAAATAGAGTCCAACCTCCAAGATAAATAAAATAAGAAATGATGACTAAATAGGCTCCTCGACCCAATAGGGGCAGCTGTGATCAGAAGGTACAACTCGCTCGAACGTGAAGGATGAGTCTATAGCAGAACCATACTCCTGCGGAAGGTCCTCCACACCTATACCTGGAGAGATCACCAGGTCCTCAGAGGGACGTAACAAGATACAAAAAGAACATGAAGAACAGATGGCAACTCTAGAGGGGGGTGAATAGAGTTTATAGCAATAATAGTCAATTAAAAAATCAACTCTTTCACAATCTAAAATTAATCAGAGTAAATGCGGAAATAAATAAGGAGCAAGAGAGCATACGCAAACACAGCCGATTTTAACCTGGTTTCCCTCGTGGAGGACTAGTCCAGGCCTGAGAACTCTAGCTCAGGATTAAATCCACTATTTGTGAAATAGTAGTTACATCCCGTGCCTTTTCTTCAGAAGAGCACGTTAACTTCTTACAAAGGATCGCAGTGGCGATGCTTGGAATTTTCCAAGCTACTTCTTGAACTCTTGCACAAGACTCCTAACTGAGAGATGCTGAGCACTCGAGACTTAGGAAACTTGTGGCTAGTAGATGAAGAAGGGTATGGCTTATATTGAGCTTAAGAGAGAAGAGAAGAGAAGATTGGATGGATGAAAATGAGAGAATTCTTGGCCTATTTATAGGGTTTTAACAGGCAGAATTCGGCCAGAATTCTGGTAGAAATTTTCAAATATTTGGCCGTTGGACAACTAGCAACCAGCCAGCCCTAAAAATTAGGGTGCTAATTTTTAGGGGACAGAGTTCGGCCCGAACTCTGTGTGGAGGCAAAGTTCGGCCCGAACTCTGTCTCCAGAGCACAGAATGGGTCCAAGGGTCCAGTGGGCTGATTTTGGATGTGGAGCTTTATGGATTTGGATAGGTTATGGGTTGAGTCTCAAGAGCCCAGCATAACTCAGCTTACAATCAATCTAGACTCAATAAATATAAAAGTACAGACTCGAAAAACGACTCGCATTTGCAAAACTGAGCTGTCGTCTGGCTTGAGCTGGATGTAGTCGTCGTGTGTCGTATTGAATTATCACAAGTATTATTTAGTCATTGTTATCAATATTTGGTTGACTTTGACTTTGTGTCAACAATCTTCCCCATATTGATAATTGACAAAATAATAATTGTATATTCAATATCCATACCTGGACACATATAACGACATAGCTCCCCTATAATTAGTGCCGAGCTTAAGAATAGCTCCCCCAAAAACAATGCTGTGAATCTTGTTGGCCTGTTAATAATATTCTTCCAAAAGCACATATAAACCAAACAGAACAGAATATCCACATATCTCCCCCTTTTGGCATTTAGCAATATGAGATATATAAATAATAACTGGCAAACACACCCAAAAGAGAAGAAACTGCATATAAACTAAGATAATAACCAAGAGTCATAATGGCATAAAAACTGATAATAGAACTGCCAAAGTCTCAAAAGCACAACTCATAATAAGTCTACTACAAAGCAAGTACAGAAAAGCAACTAAAGCAAAATGCATAAACATAATCTAAGATCCTCAGTAGCAGCATCAAAAGTAGTGCATATCCATCATCGAGCATGAGAGGGCCCGGCGTCGTCCGAAGCATCAGTAAAGGAGCGACGTGGGTCCATAAATGCCGCATCCGGATCCATGTAGCGACGAACCCAAGGGTCATCGATACGGAATCCCTCACGACCTGGGTCTCGCTCCATAGGAATGGGCATGGAAGGATGACGAAACATGGAATACCGAATATCATGCAGCGAGTTGCTGATAACACTCATCTGCAAGGTGGTCCGATAATCTAGGTGAGTCCATCGATCGTCCTCCAAAGTGAAACAATCTCGGAGCAAAGTCTGAAGAGACTCGAGAGTGGCAGTAGGAGGAGGAGGATCCTGTCCGAGAGGAGGGGCATCTGGCTCATCATCAGAATGCTCAGATACGACCGGTGAGCCAACGGCCGCATGAAGCCTCCTTGCCTTAGAGAGGAAGGTAGGGGCAGGTAAGAATGGACACTCATCAAGCGGTACATGGAACGCACGAAAGATCATAGGAAGATATAATGCATAAACCAAAGATCTTGGTTTCTTCCTACAGTTGATCATCCAATCCATCATTGTGCGTGGAAGATTAAATGGAACATGGAAGTGGAGATAGTATAAGGCTGAGATCTCAAAATAAGTGACTTCATCGATAGAACCCGCTTTGGGTAGAATGGTGTTGAAAATGATCCGATGAAGCTCATAGAAATAAGAATTGAGGAATTTTGCCAAAAGCTTACGAGGACGTGTGTTAGGGCTACACAGGTCGTCCTTGAAGCTTTCAAGTGAAATTCTTTCAGAAAATTGGAAGGATCTAGCTTCAACAAGCTTTTCCCAAGAATTAGGCTCTTGAAGTTCAAGATATTCGGTCAGTTCAAAATCATCAAAGGAGATATCAATTTCCGCAACTCGTGAATAAATATGAGTGTCATCATGGGTTAAGTTGCAGTAAAACATTTGAATGGCACTACGATAAATGACCGAATTTGAGGTAACGAGTTCATCAAGGCAAAGGTCACGAAATAGTGCATCATATTGTGAGAATATAGTAAAGTTGATGGGGTATCCCGCAAATACTGGACGTGTCCGAAAATCACTAAACCAAACATTTGAGGCGTCTAGTGATACAAAAATTCGGTCATCGTAAGTGTTTGGATCATGGGGACGTGGAGGATTGAACAACGGATGGATTTATTGTTCAATGGCCGGTGCAACGGGTGGTGCAACGGGCGGTTCAACACATGGAGGAGCATTCGACGAGGATGCTCCCTCTGTCCGAAGTCTTTTTTCGCGGTTGAACAGACGAGGAGCCATAACACAATAGATAGAAGATAATAAAAGAAATTTGAGATATAGAGAAGTAAGAAATTATACCTCAAACTAGTAATGAACAATGGAAGAGAATTAAAAAATAAGCCTTCTCCTCGAGTTTGGGGAAGAATGGAGCACTAAAGAGGAGAAATTAGGGTTAGGGTTTTGAGAGAATTGTGTTTGAGAAGGTGAAAAGGTGGTAAGAAAGAAGGAGAGGGAAGAGAAACCGAATATAGGGGAAGGGTTTCTCTTGGTCGGACCTAATCATGACCATTGAATCTTAATTTAGATCAACGGATGGGACTGTTCCCGGTTCTGGAACAGTCAGGCCGAATTCGGCCTGAACTCTGGTAGGAGCAGAGTTCGGCCCAAATTCCGGGTCCTGGTCACAGAACAGGAATCAGGCAGAAACAGAAAAATATTGGTTAAGTAATAGACAAACCAATATAAGATATGAGTATAAAGATAGGAAAGATCCAATTAGTAAACAAAAGAATAACAGAAAGTGAGTTTGAAGCAGCAATATGAAATTAAAATCATAGTGTTTCAGCATGTGATAAATAAAAATGAACCGTATAATAAACAAGGAATTATATCATAATTTAATATTTTGAAGCTACCATGGGTTAGCTGCAGGGGCCGGATCCCAGCTAGCGGCAGTCCTGAGGACTAGTGCACCGTGTCGCTTAGGCTTTTACGCCTTGTTGTTAGAAGGGCCCTTTCGACTTGTACCCATAGCAAGTTCATCATAAGAGAATTACGATATATTCGATATTTATGCAGGTTGATTTTAATTTATAACAGCTTCATCTAAAATTCCAAGTTCACGATAAAGAAAATTGAAGCGCTCTTCGGATAATAGTTTTGTGAAGAAATCTGCTAACTGATAATCAGTGTCAATAAATTCTAAGTTAATTGTACCATTTTGCTGATGATCACGCAAAAAGTGATGACGAATTTCAATGTGCTTCGTGCGTGAGTGACAAATGGAATTCTTAGTCAGATTTATAGCACTAGTGTTGTCACAAAAGATTGGAATATGCATGAAAGATAAATTATAGTCTTCAAGGATTTGCTTCATCCACAGAATTTGTGCACAACAACGCCCAGCTGCGATGTATTCAGCTTCTGTTGTGGATAGTGCGACAGAATTCTGCTTCTTACTAAACCAAGAGACTAAAGTTTTTCCTAATAAATGACACGTACCGCTCGTACTTTTACGGTCGACCTTGAATCCGGCAAAGTCAGCATCAGAGTAACCAATGAGGTCAAATGATGTTGACTTGGGATACCATAGGCCCACTGTAACCATACCCTTAAGGTATCGAAAGATACGCTTAACCGCGGTCATGTATGATTCCTTAGGATTTGCTTGATATCTAGCACACAGGCAAACGCTAAACATAATATCAGGGCAACTTGCAGTAAGATAGAGTAGACTGCCTATCATACCTCGATACTTACGTTGATCTACGGGTTTGCCACTATCATCTGGTTCAAGTTTGGTTGAAGTAGCCATAGGAGTGCTGATTGGTTTGACGTTGTCAAGGTCGAATTTCTTCAGCATGTCCTTTGTATACTTCGACTGACAGATGAAGGTTCCATTTGACATTTGTTTGACTTGCAGCCCAAGAAAGTAGTTGAGCTCCTCCATCATGCTCATCTCAAACTCGGTCTGCATACCCTTGGCAAAATCTTGACAAAAAGTTTCATCAGTAGAACCAAAAATAATATCATCTACATATATTTGTACTAAAAGAATAGTGTCTTTGAAAGATTTTATGAAAAGTGTAGTATCAATTTTCCCTTTTGAGAAACCTTTCTCAAGCAAGAAATTGCTTAGCCGTTCATACCAAGCTCTAGGGGCTTGTTTGAGGCCATACAACGCTTTCTTTAGCTTGAACACGTGGTCGAGAAATTTGTGATTTTCAAAGCCAGGGGGTTGTTTTATATAAACTTCCTCCTTAATAAAACCATTCAAGAAAGCACTTTTAACATCCATTTAAAATAATTTGAAATTTTGAAAATTTGCAAATGCACAAAGCATCCGAATGGATTCTAATCTAGCAACAGGAGCATACATCTCATCGTAGTCGATACCTTCCTCTTGGTTGTATCCTTGAGCAACTAGACGAGCTTTGTTGCGTGTAACTGAACCATCTTCATTCACTTTGTTTCTAAAAACCCATTTGGTACCAATAATCGAGTGATTAGCCGGTCTAGGAACGAGTTCCCATACTTGGCTCCTCTCGAATTGGTTGAGTTCCTCTTGCATAGTAGAAATCCAAAATTCATCATTGAAAGCTTCTAAAATGTTTTTCGGCTCAATTTATGAAATAAAGGCATTGCTAGCAATAGAGTCTCTTAATGATGATCTAGTAGTTACTCCACGTGAAACCTCACCAATCACCAAGTTTTCTGGATATGATGGCTTGAAAGAGAATTTCTTTGGCAAGCCCTCCAGAGAATTGGTTTCGGTTGTGGTATTCATTGGTGTAGAAGTTGATGGCTCAACATCATCATCAATAGTAGCTGCTGTACTGTTATCTTCATAAAAAGTCACATTTGTAGACTCATCCACAATTAATGAGCGTTTGTTAAAAACTCTATATCCCTTGCTCGTGGCAGCATAGCCAAGGAAAATACCATCGTCAGCCTTGGCATCAAATTTGCCTAAGTTGTCTTTGGTGTTAAGGATAAAACATCTACAGCCAAAAACTCTAAAATAAGAAACATTTGGGGTTCTCCCAACTCAAAACTCATAGGGTGTTTTCTTCGTAATAGGACGAATAAGTACCCTATTTAAAATGTGGCATGCTGTACTGACAGCTTCAGCCCAAAAGTATTTCGGAAGTGAAAACTTGTTCAACATGACTCTAGCCATATCGCCAAGAGTCCTATTCTTCCGCTCCACAATACCATTTTGTTGAGGAGTTCTTGGACAAGAAAACTCATGATCAAAACCATTTGAATCACAAAACTTTTCAAAATCAGAATTTTCGAACTTGCCTCCATGTTCACTTCAGATACGAGTAATCATGTAGCCTTTTTCGTTTTGAACTTTCTTAACAAAAATCTTGAAAACCGAAATAGCATCACTTTTATTGGCAAAAAAGAAAACCCAAGTAAATCTTGAAAAATCATCAACAATAACAAAGGCATAGACTTTTCCACCAAGACTGGCTACTCTACTAGGGCCAAATAAATCCATATGGAGTAGTTGCAAGGGTCTAGTAGCGCTTACAGAGTTTGTGGAATAAAAAGATGACTTGGTTGCCTTATTCAACTCACATTCGGCACATACGGTGTCCTTTTTGAATGTGATGTCGGGCAAGCCTCTAACTAGCTTCTTGGTCGATATCTTGGATATAGTATCCATATTGGCATGACCAAGATGCTGGTGCCATAGTAACCGTTCATCTTTATGAGCATATAGGCATCTACCTGCATTGTTAGTATTTCTAGACAGATATAAAATATAAATATTATCCTCTCTTACCCCTTCAAAAGCGATGTCTCCCGTTGACCTATCATAAATAAGGCATTTGTTTTGTCCAAAGTTAATGTCATATCCATGGTCAGCAAGATGACTGATGCTGAGCAGGTTATGCTTTAACACGGTCAATAAGCAGACATCCTTTATTATGGGAGAGGAAGGATGACCAATATTACTATTACCTATAATATAATCTTTTAGGTTGTTATCGAAGGATACATATCCTTCTCTTTTCATCGATAGTGATGCGAAAAGATTTGCGTCTCCCGTCATATGCCGCGAGCATCCACTATCGAGAATCCACTTACTCTTAGTTGAGGAGGGAAGGTCCACCTACATCAAGAGTAGATGTGACCTTTGGTACCCAAGTTCTTGAGGGTCCTGAAAAGTTAGTTTTTGGAAACCATGCATATATCTTTCTATCTACTAATCTTCTAATTCTACATTGTGGTGAAATGTGTCCATGTAAACCACAATAAGTACATGTAGCATTCCTATTTACATTAGGAGCATGCTGATGATGTCTATAAGCAGAGTAATGAGGAGAAGTGTGATGATATGTAGACTCAGCATGGTGATGATGACTATGTGGAGTGGCATGGTGATATTGTCTATATGGTATGGCATGATGATATTGTCTATATGGTATGATATGATGATTTCTATATGTAGAGTGATGTTGATTGTGTCTTTGTGCAACATGGTGATGATTATATCTATGTGTAGCATGATGATTTTGTGACATATGATAATTATTTCTACGTGCATGTGGTTTGTGTCCTTTGTGAAAGTGTGTATATATGTAAGCATGGTTACGTGTTGTAGGTGGATGACGTGGGTGACTAGTATGAGAAGTAT
Organism: Iris pallida; assembly: GCA_029216955.1. Taxonomy (NCBI): domain Eukaryota; kingdom Viridiplantae; phylum Streptophyta; class Magnoliopsida; order Asparagales; family Iridaceae; genus Iris; species Iris pallida. The sequence goes on along the minus strand of JANAVB010043419.1, from coordinate 14,091,998 downwards.
CATGCTTTGTGTGTGTCTCATGAAGTTGGGTTTGAGGTTGAGCAACCTGTTTTCCCAATTTAGTCTCTAGTTTCTTAGAGACAGCTTGCAGTTCAGTAACCTTAGCATTCAAACCATGCATCTTAGTAATAGAAATCTTGTGTCTACTCTTTTCTTCTGCAAGCTCCGTGTTGAGTGCTGTGATTTCTTGTGTTTGTTGTTCAATACGTGCTTCAGAATCATGTAAGCTTATTTTAAGCCTAGATACCTCATCAGTGACATCCGTGGGTGAAGTGTCTCTAATGTTATCAAGTAATAGAGAAAGTCTTTGTATTTCGACTTCATGACTTTTGATTTTGTCCTTGGCATGTTTGTATTTACCAATGACCTTTTTGTGATCATTAAGTAAATCGGTGAAAGCATCGCCAAGTTCATCAAAAATGAAGTCGTCAAGAGTTTCGTTTGATACCTTGTCGGACGTTGCCATTAGGCACACATTAGCCGTTTCTTGAGGAGAGTCCTTTTCTTCCTCGGAGTCACTAGCTTCGCTTTCATGCCAAATGCTTGTGTTGGCATATTTCTTTGAGGAGGTCTTCTTGTATGGCTTCTCATAGCGGTTGCTCTTCTTCAAGAATAGACAGTCTTTTCGGACGTATCCAGTCTTCTTGCAACCGTAGCAGGTTGGCTCTTCTTCGCCATCTTCTTGTGGTTCCTTCTTTCTTCGATTGAAGCAAAGGAATCTCTTAAAGTTGTGGACCATGAGAGCTTGATCATCATCTTCTGAGTTGTCGTTATCCGTCTCTTCGGGTTCAGCCCTCCGTCGGTGAGCTTTGAGTGCGATCTCCTTAGCCTTAGGAGCAGGCTCTTTGAAGTCCTTGAGGTCAAGCTCATGAGTCATTAGCTTTCCCATCAAGGTCTCCATGGACATGGTTGTGAGATCATTTCCTTCTATGATGGCTGTCACCTTAGGGTTCCAAATTTTTGGTAGCCCCCTAAGTAGCTTGCGAATCTTCTCGTGATTTGAATATTGCTTGCCGAACGAAGACAGGGGGTTGATGATGTCGAGGAATCTTATGAATATTTGCGTGATCGTCTCGTTTGGCTTTATCTTGAAAGCCTCATATTCTTGAGTGAGACAGCTTATCTTTGATTCCTTGACTTGGATGGTTCCTTCATGCGTCACTTCTAGAAGTCTCCATACTTCGTGAGATGTCGTGCATGTAGATACCCTGTTGAACTCATTCCTGTATATAGCACAGAATAAAGCATTAATAGCTTTCGCGTCTAGACTTGCCTGTTTCTTCTCCTCGTCAGAATATTTGTCATGTGATTTCTCAACGAGATCACCATTGACAACTATTCTGGCGGGCTTTTTGTAACCGTCAGTGACGATAGTCCACAGGTCAAAGTCTAGCGACTTGAGATAAAAGCTCATCCTTGTTTTCCAATACGTGTAGTTAGTTCCATCAAATAGGAGAGGCCTATGAGTGGACCGTCCTTCACCGTGATTGGAAATCAAGGATTGTGTGGTTGCCATGGATCAGCTCTAGGATGTAAGTCCTTATAAAGAGAACAGAGCTCTGATTCCAATTGAAGAACAGATGGCAACTCTAGAGGGGGGTGAATAGAGTTTATAGCAATAATAGCCAATTAAAAAATCAACTCTTTCACAATCTAAAATTAATCAGAGTAAATACAAAAATAAATAAGGAGCAAGAGAGCATACGCAAACACAGTCGATTTTAACCTGATTTTCCTCGTGGAGGACTAGTCCAGGCCTGAGAACTCTAGCTCAGGATTAAATCCACTATTTGTGAAATAGTAGTTACACCCCGTGCCTTTTCTTCAGAAGAGCACGTCAACTTCTTACAAAGGATCGCAGTGGCGATGCTTGGAATTTTCCAAGCTACTTCTTGAACTCTTGCACAAGACTCCTAACTGAGAGATGCTGAGCACTCGAGACTTAGGAAACTTGTGGCTAGTAGATGAAGAAGGGTATGGCTTATATTGAGCTTAAGAGAGAAGAGAAGAGAAGATTAGATGGATGAAAATGAGAGAATTCTTGGCCTATTTATAGGATTTTAACAAGCAGAATTCGGCCAGAATTCTGGCAGGAATTTTCAAATATTTGGCCGTTGGACAACTAGCAACCAGCCAGCCTTAAAAATTAGGGTACTGATTTTTAGGGGACAGAGTTCGGCCCGAACTCTGTGTGGAGGCAGAGTTTGGCCCGAACTCTGTCTCCAGAGCACAGAATGGGTCCAAGGGTCCAGTGGGCTGATTTTGGATGTGGAGCTTTATGGATTTAGATAGGTTATGGGTTGAGTCTCAAGAGCCCAGCATAACTCAGCTTACAATCATTCTAGACTCAATAAATATAAAAGTATAGACTCGAAAAATGACTCGCATTTACAAAACTGAGATGTCGTCTGGCTTGAGCTGGATGTAGTCGTCGTGTGTCGTTTTGAATTATCACAAGTATTATTTAGTCAATGTTATCAATATTTGGTTGACTGTGACTTTGTGTCAACAGAACATGCCACATAAACTGAATAAATATTGATCAAATACATAAGTCAATTGAATTATAACATGGTCCAATACGCACCTATTGAACGAGCGTACCATCCCCCCAACCAAACAAGGACAGGTGATGGTAAACTAATTCACGGTGACGTATCTTTCCATGCTATGAATCCAATATGGTATCCGGACCCCAACAAGGTTCAATACCTTCTCATCGGAGTAGTAAGCCACATCTACAACCAAACAAGGACAAGATGTGGTGAACTAATCTGCGACAAGTTATTGTTCCAAGCCACGGTCAGATAAAAGTACCCAAACCTAAAGTAGTCGTACCTAACGGATAAAGGTGCCTAACCGTTCTAAGTGATATGTAGTTAAGAAAAATCCTTCCTACGCATGGGCCCTGGCTAAATAGGATCGACGTATTCTCCCTTGGGCGCTAGAGGCCCTATCAGTAAGGGCATGACGTTCTGCAGAATCGTCAGTGGCCGTCAGTAATCATGGGTCATCAATCCCGTATCTCCAGCGGAGAGTCCGGGTCACAAGGGAAGTGCATCGAAGCCCATACGCTAAGGAATTGCCCTTCCCGCCCAATGCCTACTGTGTTGTATCCACAACAAAAAAAACCACTATAACCGCTAAGTCAAACTAGCATGCAATCTCTATTAGCGGTTATTCCTATCGTACGGCTTGTACGCACTGGTGGCCAGCCAATCACGCACTTTCGTGTCCTACATGCGACACACAACTTCGTGTTACAACGTGTCAAGGCCAATGAATGCATCACACAAGGTGGTCCCTTAAATCTAAGTTTAGTGTGTAAGAAAATAATACAAAGCAGAAAATATAACTGAATAGTAAGTTCTAACAAGTATGCCATGTATCACAGTTTATTTTGCATAAAAAAAATAAATAATGCATGAAATATGAGCTAAAATAAATAAACAGCGGTGGCAAGGTATCTTGCCTGGAGGTAACGTGCAGAATGGAGACGTCGGATGACTCAAACCGTCAAAATAGGAAAGTAATGAAAGCCAACTTCTATGAACAACCTCGGATGCTGAAATAAATATCACGAACAGATTTTGCATAAAAGAAATACCTAGGAAACGCCTGTCCAAAAATCCAATTCTGGAACAGGGGGAAAATCGTAAATTCGGGTCAAAACGATGTCCGCCGTTGGACCCGTTTTGCACCGAAACGCGTGCCAGGACCTACGGTCTCTAAAGTCGTCAAACTATATGTCTATGGATCTGGTTTGAGGAGACGAACCCAACTGTATGTCCAAAGTTGGATTTCGGTGGGCTGTGCACAAATTCGCCCGTTAGAGCGGATCGCGGGCCCTCCAATTTTGGCATTCCGATCAACCTTCTCAGAATCGGACCAAACTTGGCATACAGGACAAAAAAATTGATACGGTTCTGATGGCGCAAGTTTCGCGTCGATCCGACGAACGTGCACTAAGTTATGGGCTAGTTTGCAAAACGTTGATACGAGGGTATCTCGACGGATACGCACTGATTTCGTCGCGCACACGCAATAAAATCGAGTTCCGTCAGTTACCACACGTCGTAACATCCATACGCGCCTTTCGATGCGTATGGTGCATGACCACGTCGCCCGATTTGTTGGGACGCACGACGTATCGGTAAATTTTCCAAAAATTCAGTGTTGTAAAAATTAGTTTTTTCTCAAACTTTGAAATTAATTTCTTTTGCATTTATTAGATAAAAAATTAAAGTAACAGAAGGGTTATAAAGTGCTATAGGTTGTCTAATATGTTGTTCAGAAAATTTCCAAAACTCTCTACAGGATGGATCAAAATTTGGCAGCGAACAGGGTGGTCGGGGATGATTCCCACTGTCGGCGACAGTTGGTTTTTTCGTGGTTTTTGAGTCGAATTTTCAACTCAATGGTGTGATCCTTCCAGGTAGTAATGGGTGGGTCTTCTAGAGGGTAACGTAGTCTCTACATCAAAACTCTCGGGATCGAAAATTATCGAGTGAAGAAAAGTGGAAGTTAAGGGAAGTACCTCGCGGTTGAGGGAAACAAAGTGTTCTCTGTTGTCGTGCGGTTTGGGGATTTTTCCCGGCGGTTCGATGGGTGGCACCATCGTGCAGGTGGTCGGTGACGCTTGCTAGGACGTCGGGATGCTCAAGGATCGGGTGGTTGTGGTTGGGGAGGAGTGTCGAGAGAAATTTTTCCAAAATCTCCAACAAGTCGGCTGTGCGTAAACCCGAGAGTTCCGAGTTCTATTGGGATTGAATTTTTGATCGAATAACAAGGGATATTGGGATTTGATTAGGTGATAGGATGGATAAGGATTTGATAAAATCCTAATGAATCTTGGATTGAGATTTAAAATCTCATCCAGAAGCTTTTTCGCGGCCTAATCCCAGGATCGGGATTACACCAGCACTGTTCCTGTAGGAACAGTGCGCTGTTGCTTTTTTTTCCCCTTTTTTTTCACAAAAGGATAAAATTCCCATATTTATATATGTATATATATAAACATAATAAAATCTAAATAAATCTTATAAAAATTCCTAAATTCCCAAAATATTACTAGCATACTTTAATAAATATTTTGTATCCATAATGCCTGTTATTGCTATAACAGGTCTATTAATAGATTATTAAATAAATAATAAGGCTTATTAATACCCTACATACTGTAATTTAAAATAACATAATAACAATAATAATAATATGATAATAATAATACAACAAAAACAACAACGAATTAATAGGGGCATGAATACTAGGGGAGAGTACAAATCAATGATAAAATTATTTTGCAAAATTTAAAATTTTTCCAAGTCTCACGAAAATTAAAGTAATTGAAATGAAATATCTAGGTAATAAAATCATCCAAAATGTTTGGGGGATTACATAAGACAAATCATATAAATTCGAAAATAATTAAATTAATATTTTTGGACTACTACTAATACTATTATTATTATTATTATTATTATATATATATATATATATATATATATATATATATATATATATATATATATATATATATAAGAAAAATAAGGTAATAATTTAACATGTAAAACCAGCAATACAATATGCTAACTTGTTGTAGATTCGGAACCAAACGAACAAAATAAATAGGGGTTTTTAGTTCTAAATTAAGTCAGAATAATATGATAAAAATTAAGATTTAATGTCAAAAATACATGATATGCATCATAAATAATTTTTATGAATATTGGAAGTCAAAGACTATACTAGATCAATGGATTTCGATGTTCAGAAATTTGTACGCCGAGTGTGGATGAACAAACATATAAAAAACTCACAAATATCAATAATGAGCAGTATGAGATGATAGAGGGGATGTTAGGCATGTTCCCAAAAGTTTGTTTGAGCTCGAAGGACTTCGCAAGTCGTCGAGAACAATCGTGTATCAAAATCGGTTAAGCCTGGACCAACTTTCATAAAACGTTCGCTACGGACAAACCGTGAGGATCCACGTGAGGTGAAAATTGGAGATAAATAGACACATAACATTAGCTTTGGTTTCATGGCAAGCAGATAACAAAAAGTAGATGAAACCCATCAAAAAAATGACCAACCTGTTAGTTCGCATAGAATTGTGCTGCTAGAATTGGCTGACTTGTAGGGCTATTTTGGTATACTAGAAGGGTTTATAAACATGTGAAGGTTGATAGGATGATAGAGGATCATGTTAGATTCACAACAAACCCTCGTAGAACGTCACAGGAGGTCGGGAAGGGGTTGAAACTGTTGTTATACCACAAGGTGCTGTAGGCTGAATTGGCTGGGAGGCGGTTTCGGGTTTTACAAGGGAGCGGAGAGGGGGTGGCTGATTATTAGGGTTAAAATATAAAATTTAAGGCTTATATATGTTAGGGTTTGATATATGGACACTACCAAAATAAGTCATATTATCGACGTAATTAGCGACGTTTTAAGAAAACGTCGCAGAAAAAAATAATTTAGCGACATTTTTTTATAACGTCGCAAGACGTCATTATTAGCGACTGACAGCGACTGACAGCGACGTTCTGCGACGTATTTAAACTACGTTTGCGTTTTAAAGTGCTCACGTCGCGTATAAGTCGATAAACGTCGCTAATATTAGTGATATTAGCGACGTTTACCGACGTATTTATTACTTCATTGCTAATATCACTGATATTAGCGACGTTTACCGACGTTCTAATATGACGTCGATAAAATGAAAATATAGGTCAGGTTCGAGTTTTCATTCCCCCCTATTATTTTTGCCCCCAAATTTCTTTCATCTTTCCCCCCCCGACCCTGATCCGGCGACCCCCACCCCCCCGGCCCCCGACCGACCGCCCTCGGTGACCCCCACCGACCTCGGCGACCCCTACCCCCCTTGGCGACCCCTCTCCTCTCCCCAACCCAAACCATTCCCTCTCCTCTCCCCAACCCTCCCCCTCTCCCTCGCCATCGCCGCGCCCAATCCCTCGTTCGAGCGTCCCTCCCGTTCGCCAGAGCCAGCTCCAACCACCTCCACCGCCGCTCCCCCTCGCCGTCGCCGCTTCCCTCACCGTCGCCCCTCCCCTCCTGCCACGGTTGATCAGGTAAACCCTAACCCTAACCGGCTCGTATACACACGGATACGATACTTTGACACATGACACAACACTTTGACACACACACACTTTGACACATGACACAACACTGATGCGCACACACTATGACACCTATGTGCTCAAAATTTGGCTAAATTAGGGTATTCTAGATATAAGATAAATAATATGCTAAATTACTACCCAAACTTTATTCTCATATTGATACATAATATTCACAAATACCCTAGTTACAGACATTACTATTGGTGTTATTGGACTCCTAGCTTAGCCTAGCCCATTAAGCCCTAACCCATATCTTATACTTAGTACATGATTATGCAGAGTAACTCCTCTAATATGACTCATACAGAGTCACAGTCGTTCTACTGAAGCTAACTCATACAAATATCTATCTTCTTTCACAGTTTAGTTAGTCTACATCTAACACCAACTGTTTGGCCCTCCACATACTAATATGGTTGTCTGAAATAAATCCAACTACCTAATATTGATTCACCACTTCATAAACCATTCCAAACATCATTCCTACTGTTAACATTAGTGCAACCTGTCTAGGTGAGTACTCAATTGGAAACATTAAATGCTTACTCTCAGCTAAGGTTAACATCATTAATTTGACATGGAGAAGGATTCAGTTATGATACTTGACCATAGTGTCAGAGTCTTAATTGTAAAGGATCACTTGCTCGAACCTACCTCTATCCACTTTAATATCTGCAACCTAACATTCTAAACCAACTGATTTGCCGACATCTGATTCAATATGCCTAGGACTATAAGTTCAAAAGTTCTTTTAGTAATACTCTATACTTGACTTATAAAGTTATGTTAGTATAAAGTTGACTCAGTTTAGCTTAGATACAATATAGCTAGATACATAATATATAGACTAATATCCTAAAACTTGACTTATACAACTTAGAAATGGCAAGTTTGACCAAGTTGGACTAGTTTAGCTTAGAGTTGACTTGGTTGGACTATACATAATATATAGACTAATATCCTAAAACTTGACTTATACAACTCAGCCTTTGAGTGATATGCCGCCGCGATCGCTGCACCGATGAAGGAGGGGGTCACTGAGGAGGGAGGGGGTCGCCGAGGGGGAGGAGCTCGTCGAGGGGGGAAGGAGGTGGGAGAACGAAAATTTTGGGTGAAAAAATGAAATCGATCGAGAAGCCAACCCTATATGAAATATTGTAGCGACGTCCTTATGTAGACACGGGTGATATGCCGCCGCGATAATCTCTGACCACCGTACGCACAAACACGCGAAACAAAAGTTAGCAATGCGAAAAGAAGATGACCGATAATCTCTGACAATTTAACGTAAAATGTCATGTGTACATATACTGCGAAAAGTGTAGACCGCATGAACTGACAAACGAGAATTTGGGTATCAAAGTTGTAACAAGTAAAGTTGTGTTTTGGATTTGTTCTATTCTTGTTAGCTCTTTGTACACAAAGCAAGATATAACGAATGCAAAATATCTCTCGAGTTTACGACTCTTGTATGCTCTATACTTGAGTTACGAACTCGATATTTGTTCTGTATTCTCTATTTATAGCTTGCTTTGTGAACAAAGAGCTTGCAAGAGTTCTTTTTCCAAAGCACAACTCGACTTGTTCCAGCTTTGAGACCCTCATTTTCGTGCGTCATCAGTTCATGTCGGTCTTCACTTTTCCCAGTAACTTCCTCCAATTAACTCTATCCCTCGGTTGAGCTACTATTTCAAAGCTTTGACACTTGCATATCATTCACTACCTTGATGTATCTATCTTACAGAATTATGGAGCTGAATTACTATCTGCGAAATCGTACTTGGATGTACAACCGTCATTCTGATAATATGTGCGGTGTACGGGATGAATTCATAGAGGGTCTACACCAGTTCCTGCAGTTTGCCAAGGCGTTCCCTCAGTACATGGACGGTACCAAAATTAAGTGTCCGTGTGTGAGATGTCGCAACTTGAAATATCATCCAGAAGTGGATGTCACGTATCATTTATACTCGAAGGGTTTTACGCCGAATTACTATCAGTGGAGCGAGCACGAAGAACTTGTGTCTTTAGCATTGGAGTACGAGCCATATGTGGATGTCCACAACAACGCTCCTTACGACGATGGGTTGGTGAACATGGTTTTTGACGCGGCCGGGCCTAGTTTCAATCCGGATGATCAAGATGCACCTGAGGAGGCACCGAACCCCGATGCTGCACAGTTCATGGAGTTGCTGGAGAATGCAAGGACTCCACTATATCCTGGTTGTGAGGATCATTCACCGTTGGAGGTGGTTACAAGATTGTTGAGCATCAAGTCCGATTTTAACATGTCGCAAGATTGCTACAACCGTCTTATGGAGTTGCTTATAGAAATATTGCCTGAGGGTGCGAAGTTGCCTAAAGACTTCTACCGGTCTAAGAGGATGGTTAGATCGCTTTGGATGGGATACAAAAAAATCGATGCCTGTCCACTACTAAAATAACCCATTTTAGCGACGTCACAAGACGTCGCTAAATAAGGAAAATACGTCGCTAAAATCTATTTGTGACGTATTTAGCGACGAAAATTTGACGTCGCTTATAGGCAAGTCGCAGATGACACTTTAGTCGTAAAACGTTGCTATTTGCGACGCTACGTTCAGTGTCGCTAGACGTCGCAAATTTGGCGACCGATAGCGACGTAACGTTATGTCGCCAAAATTGCGACGTAAAGCGACCACTTTGCGACGCTGTAAACTTTATATATGATGACATGTCATGGCAGCCACGTGGACAATTTAGCGACGCCTAGCGACAGCGTTAGTGACGTACGCCCTTAGCCCACGTCAGCAGTTTAGAGACGTCTAGCGACGTATAGCGACATCTACTTTCCGTCGCAGTACGTCGCAGACCGTCGCTATACGTCGCAGATATTATAAAAAAAATTTAAAAAAATATAATTGGTATTTTTGTTATGCTGTTTGTTTGTGTTTACAGTGTGTGTGAAGTGCAGTGTTCGAACTATCGACAGTTTCGCTTACTGTTCTATGTTTTATCTTGGATAGAAAGAGCAACAGTTTAGGGTACACTTCTCAGAGCTTCCTTTTCACGTCCTTCATCTTCTCGGGATCCTTTACGACGTCCCGAGAAAGTGAAGGACGTAAAAATGAAGCTCTCAGAAGTGCACCCTGAACTGTTGCTATTTCTATCCAAGATAACACATACAACAGTAATCGAAACTGTCGATGGTTCCGAACACTGCATTTCACATTCACTGTAAACACAGACACACATCATCACAAAAATACACATTATATTTTTTTAAAATTTCGGCAGCACCTCCTTTGTATATCAGATCATCGCTTATAACCCAGCGTAGGTATATTTGTCATCCCCGTCGCAGATATCACAAAGTAAATATCACAATAAAAATATGAGGCAGTGCAAAGTAAATATCACAGACACACATCCTCACAAACATCCAATAGAGTCAAATAAGAATAGAAGATGATAAAAAGTCTTCCACCAAGTGTATAAACAAAAGTGTACCAATAAACAATTTGCCCATAGGGCCAATACATACAAGTCATAAAAAAACCAATAAAATTACTGCGGACCCCTGTCACGCAACTGGGATAGAATGTAGTCATACTTCTTCTGGGTGAGCTGCACCGTAGGGGCAGTAGGAGGCAGTACAATGTCTGGAGTCGGAGCCGTCGATGGACCGGAAAGACGCATCTGCTCCAGCTCTCACAGTCGGTCACCATAAACAGCAAGGGTACTCACCACCCTCTCAGTACTCGCCTCAAGCGAAGCCGAAACCTGAGTGAGTGGGGCAGACATGCTCCTCTGCGATCCCTCCAGCTCGACCTGTCTACGCTCTGTGGGCTGTATAGACTCGGTGAGCGTCTGCAAGCTGGCAGCTGTAGCATGATGCAGACTCATCAACTCCTGTATACTGCGCTCGACCGAATCAAATCGTCCGGTGACGATCGGAGGGTCGGATGGTCGCTCGACCGCATCAGAAATCTGCTGCTGCAACTCGCGACGCAGCTCCTCGATCTGATGACGAACATCCTCAGCTCGTGACGACGCCCGCAAAGCCGGAGACTGCGCACTGACAGAGGGGGCCCCGAATGACTCCGAAGCCAAATACACGCCGTAGGATCCCGTACCGTAGTACGTACCCTTCTGAAGACCGCCAACGACGGTCATCCAGAGCTCGTCCGGCGATGGAGCTGTAGGCGGCTGGGAGGAAGTACCAGCCCCTCCCTCTGCTTGCACACTAGCAGCAGCAGCAGCCGCCTCCTCCTGTAGCCGAACAAACTCGGCCTAGAACATGTTTGCTAACGTGTAAGTGTTTGCTAAAGTCTATATTGATATCTATTTTCCTGTTTTCTAAATTATAGTAAATTAATATAAAGAATATAACGTACATATGCCTGCGTTGCCCTCTCGTCAATGAACTCCCCAGCCCTCCGATGGGTGACCAGGAAGACGGTCACCATGTTCGGGTCCTCACCCTTTTTTACCTGTTAAAATAAATTATCTATTATTAGTATTAAATATTCTATCGAACTATATATAAATTAATGTCCGTCATAGGAAACGTACCAGACGATGAAAATGCTCCGTCATCGGAATGGAGCCACCACACCACTTACCGGCGCTCGACCGCGCCACCTTGGCCTTCTCAGACCGCTCCTGGTAACTGCGCTCGCTGAATCTAGCCTTCATCGCAGTCCACTGCTCTGGCGTAATCCAACCATGGATCGGCTGTCCGGCGCGATCACGACGCTTCTGGTCGTCGATCGCATCACGGATGAGCTTGGCTGCGACGGCAGAAAATTGGCCCTCGATCCTCGCCGTCCGGTGTGGTGGATAGAAATAGGTCCTCTACAAGAAATAAAATACAAAAATTGTATAATATACACAAATGATTATTAAAATTTAAAAATAAACAAATTTTTTACCTTGAAGTGGGCGAACCAAAAGGTCTTCCTATCTGCGGGAGCATCTGAGTAGTTAATCCAAGGCCCACCATAGTTCTGCCTCAGAAATGTTCCAGCTGTCTTTGTACTGCAGAAGGCCGATATCTATACAATAATAATTTTTCATGAATATATATGTACATATAATCATTTGAGAAATATATATTAATTAATTAACTTACTTCATAGGCCCGTCCGTCCAAATCTCCATACGCGTCTCGCCCGGGGGAGCGCATGGAGGGTCGCTCTCACCTCATGCCTGGGCAGGATCAGTTTGATCGCCGTCCTCCATATATTTGGCGTGGGCTCCCCCCATAGAGCCGCCAATAGGAGGAATGCTGGACGGGGGATCAGGAAGACTGGACGACGGATCGGAAAGGCTGGACGACGAGGGAGGAGTCGGCAACCTGCTGGAACTGTCCTGTCCCGGTAATGGACCGGGAACAGAACGGTACACTGGTGTACTCGGAGATGAAGATGAGGGTACGGAACTGCCCTCTCCATCCCCAGGCCGAGGCTGACGGGACTGCCTGACGTACAATCCTCCGCGTTGTCCTGGTCTAGTCATACCTGATAATAATATATGACAATAAAAAAATACATATTTATATGATAGACATCACAGATTTTTGAAAAATATCCTGGTCACAGATAAAAGTGTCACTAAAGTGTCACAGATTTATTATTACAAAAATATATATTTATATGATAGACATCACAGATTTTAATCCTCTTCTAAAAAATTTATCTAGTTCGTTTAGCTCATCTTCTTCTTCTTCTTCCTCCTCTACATCTTCATTTTCATCTGCATCTTCCTCTTCAGATAATTCTACTTCTTCTACACAATTAGATGTGTAATAAGAAACTTCCATCGTGTCCACTTCTATAATATTTGTTACAAGAGGTAGTTTATCCTGTTGATAAGCTATATAGTCAACCTCAAAGGTATTTCTAGCTTTGGTCTTGCATACTGCCCACCAGTCCGACCTTGTTGTTCTCCGTTTAGGATAACTTGTGAAGTACACGAGCTGAGCCTGACTTGATAGGATAAATGGTTCATAGGCTTGATATCGACGCCGATAGTTTATATCAACAAGACCGTGCTTGTCTACTTTTCAACCTTGACCTTCAATCGGATCGAACCAATCACACCTGAATAACACAATCTTAGCAGGCTCTATTCCATAACTATATGTCAGCTCTACGATCTCCCGTAGCACGCTATAGAAATCGTTGCCCGCATCAACATCTTTGTAGTTCGAAGATCTGATACACAAACAACTGTTTTGGTGGAGTTGAGATCCACAAAGTTGTCTCTGATCGGGCAAGTTGTTGACTTGAACCTAAACCCATTAACACAGTAGCTTGGCCATATTTTTGCAGCATAAATTGGTCCCTTGGCTAGCGTTCTAATAGACTCATTCTCAAGTCTTGCGTATGGACGATCGACCTAAATACCATGAAAGAAGCAATTAAGCTCATTCTCAATCAAGTGCATATACAGAAAGGTAATTACAGAGTTCTCAAGTCTTACATATGTACTCAACCATGATAAAAAATAACGCCTCATTTCTTGTTCTAGTTCTTCTTCTGTTATGTGTGGCCTACCTGACCTCACATTATTATTAAATATACTGAAAACAACTTCGTGCAATTAATGTAATAGTATCATTCTCAACACTATTAAAATAATATAGACGTATTATTTACTTACCCCTCCAGTTTCTCTACTTCCTTCTCGTCGCAGTTGAGTAATACATACACCTGAGCAGCCCTTAGTTCATCATCATTCAGATATCTCTTCTTTATTTTACCCGATGGCTTTCCTGGAGCATTGAATACCTTCAGTATTGTATCATTACTTTCATGATCTCCGTCGTCGTTTCTGGAAGCTCTCGTTATATTAGTTGCAACATGAGGCTTGAAATACATCGAACAAAAGTTTGTAATCTCCTCGAGAACATAGGCTTCACAAATAGAACCCTCGACCCGTGCCTTATTTTTCACTTTTCTTTTTAGGTAATTCAAATGTCGCTCGAACGGGTACATCAATCGATATTCGATGGATCCACCAAAACGTACCTCATAGGATAGATGAATCGGCAAATGCTCCATAGAGTCGAAGAATCCAGGAGGAAACACCCTCTCTAGCTTGCATAGTGTTATCGTAATGTCCTTCTCTTGCTTTTCTAGACGATCAATGAGCAATTTCTTAGAACAAAGATCCCGGAAGAATATGCTAAGCTCCGTCAATGGATCCCAAACTGCCTGCAGTAAGAATTCCCGAAATACAATCGGAATTAACCTCTCCATGAATACGTGACAGTCGTGGCTCTTCATACCCGTCAATTTGTTTTCCTTCGGATCGTTACATCTTCTCAGATTTGACACATATCCGTCTGGAAATTTTAGGCCCTGGATCCACCGACAAAGTCTCAATTTATCCTCCTTGTCCAGCGAGAAAATTGACTTCGGCTGGAACTGTTTTCCATTCTATTGTATCAAATGCAGCATATTTCTTCTAAGTCCAACCTGGCCTTGGGATTGTCTTTCGTTTTTCCCTTTACGTCCATCACAGTATTAATTATGTTATCAAACACATTCTTCTCAATATGCATGACATCAAGATTATGTCTGATCAGATTGGTACTCCAGTATGGCAGATCCCAGAATATGCTCCATTTTGTCCAGTTATGATCTCTACCAAATCCATCGCACTTGTACCCAGTTGTAGGATCTTTGATAGCACTTGGAAAATCTTTAACCTCCTCCCATATCGTGGCTCCGCACCACCTTGGCGGTGGATCATCCTTCTCTACAACGCCGGCATGGAATGTATTCCTGTTCCTTCTGAACGGATGATCTTTTGGCAAAAATTGCCGATGACAATCAAAGAAGCACGGTTTTCCTCCGTGTTTCAAGCGAAAAGCCTTACTACGGTCCATGCAATACGGACATGAGAGACGGCCATGAGTGCTCCATCCAGATAACATTCCATAGGCCGGAAAGTCATTGATGGTCCACATAAGGGTTGCCTTCATCTGAAAATTCTGCTTCCTGGAAATATCGTACGTGTTAGCGCCTACTTCCCATAACTGATTCAACTCATCTATCAAAGGCTGTAAGTACACGTCAATGTTCCTCTTGGGATTGTTCGGACCAGGAATTATAACGTTTAGAAACATATACTGAGTCTTCATGCACATCCAAGGCGGTAGGTTATACGGAGTGACAATTACAGGCCAGTACGAATACTGGAATCCCAAAGGACCAAAAGGAGTAAAACCGTCAGAAGATAGTCCCAACCTGATATTACGCGGATCTGAAGCAAAATTAGGATACACTCGATCAAAGTGCTTCCACGCTTCTCCATCGGATGGGTGATCCAACACTCCTTCAATCTGTTCTCGCATATGCCAACTCATATTTTCGGCCGTCTCTTTCACCATAAATAATCTTTGCAACCGCGGCATTAAAGGCAAGTAGTGCATTGAATCAGTCGATCTTCTTGCACCGATAGACCTTCCTGTACTAGTTGTCTTATAGCGATCAGCACCACAAAATCTGCACACATGTGCGTCCTTGTCGTCTTTGTAGTACAACATGCACCCATTGCGACAGGAATCAATTTTCTCGTATCCCATCTAGAGCGATCTTACCTTCCTCTTAGACCGGTAGAATTCTTTAGGCAACTTAGCACCCGCTGGCAAGATCTCTATAATCAACTCTAACACTCGGTTGTAGCATTCTTGCGATATGTTAAAATCTGACTTAATGCTCAACAGTCTTGTAACCACCTCCAACGGTGAATGATCCTCACAACCAGGATACAATGGAGTCCTTGCATTCTCCAGCAACTCTATGAACTGTGCAGCATCGGCGTTCGGTGCCTCCTCAGGTGCATCATGAACGAAACTAGGCCCCGCAGCGTCGAAAACCATGTTCACGCACTCGTCGTCGTATGCATGATTATCTGAAATAAAATTAGGTCCCGCATGCATATATGGCTCAACATAAGGCTCCGGCTCTGATGCTAAAGACACAAGTTCTCCGTGTGCGGTCCACTGATAGTAATTAGGCATGAAACCCCTCGAGTACAAATGATATGTCACTTCCACTTCTGGATAATATTTCACGTTATGACATTTCACACACGGATACTTAATTTTGGTGTCGTCCATGTACTAAGGGAATGCCTTAGCAAACTGCAGGAACTGCTCTACTCCCGCATTGTATTCATCCCGCACACCACACATATCATCAGGACGACGATTGTACATCCATGAACGATTTCTTAAGTAGTAATTCATATCCATTTAGAAATAATTCTGCAAAGATGGACACACATTATCCAACAGGCACAAATTCGTATATTATGTCTTATTAGGGACACACATTAGTAGCGGACAGTTACTAATAACAATGATATGCAATCTAGGTCAAACTAGGTTGTACTAAGTCAAACAAAGTCAAACAAGGTCAAGCTAAGTCAAACAAAGTCAAACAAGGTCAAAGTAGGTCAAGGGTTGACCTATAGTTGACTTTGTCAACTCTTAGTCCAATCTAAGTCAAATATCCTATTTCTAGTCATTACCTACCAAGGTACCGTTTACCTTATCGCTATTGGTATCCAATACCAATACCTTAAGTTGGTACCCTTTACCTTATCGCTATTGGTACCCTTTACCTTATCGTTATTGGTATCCCAATACCAATACCGCGGTAACATGGTTGGTACATTAAGGGTCTTTGACAAGGTTTATAAAAATAACTAATAAATCTCAATCCCAACTAATAAATAGTAACCTTGGTCAAACAAGGTCAAATTTAAGTCAAATATCCTATTTCTAGTCATTACCTACCAAGTCTGGTTGATATTATTGCATTGCATTGCTAGGTTTGCCAAGTCTTCATCCATGTGTACACCTAGCTTATTTTGTTTCCTAAACTAAAAGAAATGAGACACTAGAAGACGCAAAATCCATATGGCTAGCTTTATACAATTTAAATGTATCCTTCTACAAATTTTAAGATATTCGTTTAAATAATGAGTTTGTCAAGAATTTTTGGTTAAGCAGATTTCGACATTAGAAATAAAACTTTGAAAGAGCTTTTGTTTATATATGGACATGTATATAATTTTATTTTTGTAAAAACCTTTCACAACTACTCATTAAATGAATTATCAAACATGAATTTGCTTAACCATAGTAGACAAATGGAAACAACCAAGGTGAACCTGAATTTAAACGAGTTAAACCCATTGGGGAGATGAATTTGCTTCATCAAAAATCCTAACCATAGTAGACAAATGGAAGAAGGAAAGTATTTAACATGGGGACTCGAGGGCGATGACAGGACGTCTCGACCCCATTGGGGAGATTCGATGGCGGTCTGCAGTAATCACGACCATTGTAAAAAACTGTTACGTTCCAGAACCAAAATACTGAAGAAGAAAAAAACAGATATCGACGGTTACACGAACATAATACTTCAATAACCAGAATAAGTACAGTCGCTATTGTACAATTAGATTTGGGGATGACTCTAGCAATCTAATAATCAATATATTGGTTTATAGACAAACATTAATCTCAATCCAAAATCAACACAAAGAACACAAGTAATTTATAACGAATACACTAAAGCATCCCCAAACGCAATTCAATACTATAAAGTCTAGAATCAAAGAGAGTATTAAACATAAAAGATAGTATCAAATGTACATAGCCATGTTGTCAAGGCGACTAGAAACAGTTCCAGAAAATAAGAGCTAACACTTGTTCTATAACATGCGATAAAGAAAATTTAAAAGAATAGAATAGTAGGAGGAATGGGGAGTCGAAAGCAGCAAAAGAATCTTCGGATTTTCTATAAAAATCTTGGAAAGAAAAACGAGATAGATTAATCCCCTAGTAGCAAAGTATCTATTTCTTCGTTGCCTGTCTCCAAATCTGCTATGTATTGCGTGTCTGCAAACCACCTAAAATATTTTTCTCATCTTGTCCTAATTAATCCCTATGTGTGTGTGTCTCTGTCTGTGTGTGTGTGTGTCTGTGTCTGTGTCTGTGTCTTTGTGTGTGTGTGAGTGTGTGTGTCCGTGTCCGTGTGTGTCCGTGTGTGTATGTGTGTGTGTCTGTGTCTGTGTCTGTGTGTGTGTGTGTCCGTTTCCGTGTGTGTCCGTGTGTGTGTGTGTGTGTCCGTGTCCGTGTGTGTGTGTGTGTGTCCGTGGGAGAGGAGGAGGAGGAGGAGGAGGAAGAGGAGTTAGGGTTTACCTGACGAATGGGAGGAGCTCGAGGAGGAGGAGCTCGAGGAGGAGGAGGAGCACGACGGGGTAGGGGTCGCCGGGGGGGAGTCGCCGGAGGAAATCGCGGGAAGGGGGGAGTCTACGGAGGAAATCGCGGGGGGGGGGGGGGGGGAGTCGCCGGAGGAGATCGAGGAGGGGGAAAATTGGGAGAGGGGGAAAAATTTTCGAGTGGGGGGAAAAAAGAGCACAGCGTGCCCTAAGTAAAATATTTAGCGACGTCACCAGTAGACATCGCTAACCGTCGCAATAATTTTAATATAAGCGACATATTTTAATAATATGTCGCTGGACGTCGCTATTCAGCGACGTAGTTTATATAGTGTCGCGGAACGTCGCTAGCCAGCGACGGTTTGCGACAGCAATAGAAGGGAGTCGCTATATTATATGTTTAGCGACGGAATTTTATTCCGTCGCTAAATAACGTCGCTAATAGAACATATTTTAGTAGTGGTCGCAACAGGTGCATATTGTACTACAAAGACGACAAGGATGAAGATGCCTGCAGATTTTGTGGTGTCGGTCTCTACAAGGCATGTGGTAGAGGAAAGTCTGTCGGTGCCAGGAAGCCTACCTCTTCGATGTACTACTTGTCGTTGACGTCGCGGTTGCAGCGGTTGTTTATGGTGAAGTAAACTGCAGAAAACTTGAGTTGGCATAAGCCAGAACATACCGAAGGAGTGTTGGATCACCCATCTGATGGAGAAGCATGGAAGTACTTTGATCGAGAGTATCCAAATTTTGCTTCTGATCCGCGTAATGTCAGATTGGGTCTCTGTTCCGACGGTTTTACCCCATTCGGACTTTCGGGATCCAAGTATTCTTGTTGGCCTGTGATCGTCACCCCGTACAATCTACCGCCTTGGATGTGCATGAAGACTCCGTATATGTTCCTCACCATTTTTATCCCAGGTCCAAACAATCCGAAAAGGAACATCGATGTGTATTTACAGCCATTGATTGATGAGTTGAATCATCTGTGGGAAGTAGGTTCCAACACGTACGATGTATCTAGAAAACAAAATTTCTAGATGCGGACAGCACTTATGTGGACCATCAACGACTTTTTGGCCTATGGAATGTTATCAGGATGGAGCACGCATGGTTGTCTTTCATGTCCGTATTGCATGGACAGCACTAAGGCTTTCCGTTTGAAACACGGAGGCAAACCGTGCTTCTTCGATTGTCATCGACAATTCCTGCCGAAAGATCATCCGTACCGGAGGAACATGAATGCTTTTCGTTCTGGCATTGTGGAGAAGGCTAATCCCCCGCCAAGGTGGCCCGGATACACGATATGGGAAGAGGTAAAAGATTTACCAAGAGCTATTGAGCAGCCTGCTACGGGCTACAAGTGTGTCAGATTTGGTCGCACTCATAACTGGACGAAGAGTATATTCTGGGATCTTCCATATTAGAGCACCAATCTGATTAGACATAACCTTGATGTCATGCATATCGAAAAGAATGTGTTTGACAACATAATTAATACTGTAATGGACGTAAAGGAGAAGACGAAAGACAATCCAAAGGCTAGATTGGACTTGGAAGAAATATGTAGACGTCCTGTATTGCATTTGATAGAGGACGGGAATGGGAAGTTGAAGCAGCCTAAGGCAGTTTTCTCACTGGAGAAGGAGGATAAAGTGAGACTTTGTAGGTGGATTCAAGGTCTGAAATTTCCAGATGGGTATGTTTCGAACTTGAGAAGATGCGTCGACCTCAAGGAGAACAAACTGACAGGTATGAAGAGCCATGATTGTCACGTATTCATGGAGCGGTTAATTCCGATTACATTTCGGGAATTCTTACCGCAGGCAGTTTAGGATCCATTGACGGAGCTTAGCAAATTCTTCAGGGATCTTTGTTCTAAGAAATTGCTCGTTGATCGTCTAGAAAAGCAAGAGAAGGACATTGCGGTAACACTGTGCAAGCTAGAGAGGGTGTTCCCTCCTGGATTCTTCGACTCTATGGAGCATTTGCCGATTCATCTTTCCTACGAGGTACGTGTTGGTGGACCCGTCGAATATCGATGGATGTACCTGTTCGAGCGACATTTGAATCACCTAAAAAGAAAAGTGAAAAATAAGGCTCGGGTCGAGGGTTCTATTTGTGAAGCCTATATTCTCAAAGAGATTACAAATTTCTGCTCCTCCTATTTCAAACCTCATGTTGCTACGAATAGAACGAGGGCTCCGAGAAACGATGACGGATATCAAGAATTTAAATGATGGAATACTGAAAGTATTCAATGCGTCCGGAAAGCCTTCGGGAAAAATGAAGAAGAGATATTTGAATGACGAAGAACTAAGGGCTGCTCAGTTGTATGTATTATTCAATTGCGACGAGGATGAAGTGGAGAAGCTAGAGGGGTAAGTAAGGAATGATGAGTTTACGTCATCTCAATGTAATAGTATAAGCTAATATTATTGTACTAATCGGCGGTTGCTTCGTTATTTTCCAGCACATATAATGATGAGTTGAGGCTGGTTAGACCCTACCTAACAGACGAAGTATTAGAACAAGAAATGAGACGTCATTTTCTTTCTTGGTTGAGCGAATATGTAAGTAGTTCGGTAATTACTGGCCTCTTCTAATGCAACTGTGCAATAAATAACTTATTATCTCTTCTTTGATATTCAGGTCGATCGTCTAATTTCACCCGAGATTGAATTAATTAGAACTCTTGCCAAGGGAACAATTACTTTTGTTAAAATATGGCCAAGTTACTGTGTCAATGGCTTTTGGTTCAAGTCGACAAATGCTCCGATCAGAGACAACTTCCTGGATCTTGATTCCACGAAAAATAGTTGTTTGTGTATCAAGTCTTCGAACTACAAAGACGTCGATCCAGGAAATGATTTCTTTGGCATCTTACAAGAGATTGTGGAGTTGTCATATAATAATGGCAGAGAACCTGCAAAGATCGTGTTGTTCAAGTGTGAATGGTTCGATCCGATTGAAAATCAAGGTTAGAAAATTGACAAGCTTGGTCTTGTGGATATAAACTACAAGCGTAGATGTCAAGGCTACGAACCATTTGTCCTAGCAACTCAGGCTCAGTTCGTGTACTTCACAGCTTATCCGAGACGGGGAGTAACGAAGTCTGACTGGTGGGCAGTATGCAAGACTAAAGCTAGAGATACTTTTGATGTTGACGAAAAAGCTTACCCAGGAGGACGAGCTACCTCTTGTAACTAATATTGTCGATGTGGACTCCATGGAAGTTACGCATTACGACACATAATATAGAAGATGTAGAATTATCCGAAGAGGAAGACGAAGCCAACGAAGGCGAAGATGAAAGTGAAGATGAGGAGGAAGAGGAAGATGAGGTCGAGGAAGACGAACAAGATAATTATTCTGAAGATGATTGAGAGAGATATACTTATCTGAACTTAGATATTTCTTCTAGAATATATTATCTGGACTTAGATGTTTATTGTAGAATGTATCATCATATGTTGTCTTGGTTATTATCTTGTCTTTGTTGTACTTTCATATTTTTAGTCTCTATTATTTGTTGTATTAATATATGTTGTTATCAGGTTTGGCAGGTCATCGCGGATCATTCTGAAAAGGGGAACGACGAGGTCATGATCCTCCGGTACTTCCTACAGGTACTGCTAGAGGACGGGGTTTTCTTTCGGTACCTCCTACTGGTACCGGCTCTGGATCCTCGTCGCCGATTACTTCGACATATCAGATAGTAGCTGGGCCTACTGGGGACGACGTCATGTGGCATATCTCCTGGGACGAGTAGTTCCAGGCCTAATGAGAGTGCTCGCCCGTCTAGCGTTCCTGCTGTTGATACGACGATGGAGATGGATGAGCAGATGGCGGAGGCTGCACCGATGGCCGAGATGGCTGCGCCGACGGTCGACCAGCATCATGCAGATGATGCGTGCGCACCTCCGAAGGAGAGGAGGACGAAGATCTGGGCCGACGGTACAAAGTAGGTGTTTTGGTTTATAATTTTTTTTTGTTTTATCATAAATTAACTTTTTTTATGAATATAATATGTTTATACAGATATCGTCCCCCAGAGGTACAGAGCCGCCTAGGCCACATGCTGAGGCATAATTATGGTAGTCCTTGGATTAACTACTCTGATGCTCCAGACGAAAGGAAGAACTACTGGTTTATGCTCTTCAAGGTTAAAATAGATTTGCTTTTAATATGAATCATATAATTAATTTATATTATATATAACTGAGAAATATTTGGTTTGCGCTCTTCTAGGATATGTTTTTCTATCCACCGCACCGGGCCGAGCTTATCGAGGGGATGTTTCCTACCGTCGCTGCCAAGCTGATCCGCGACGCTATTAATGACCAGAAGGATCGTGATCGTGCCGGAAAGCCGATCCAAGGTTGGATCACCCCTGATCAGTGGAATGCGATGAAGGCTCGATTCGACGAGCCAAGGTACAAGGAGAAGTCGGAGAAGGCCAAGGCGGCTAGGCAACATGCCTCGAAGTAGTACGGTGGGTCGATTCCGATGACGGAACATTTTCGTCGTCTGGTATGTCTTTCTCTTTTAGAAATATTATTTTAATGCAAATCTGGTAAATTATTACTAAGATAATATATTTAGTTACAGGTAAGGAAGGTTGGTAACGTCGACATGGTGACCGTCTTCCTGGCCATCCATCGGAAGGGCGAAGGCCTTATTGACGAGAGGGCCGAGCAGACCTATGTAAGTATTACAATATGTTATCTTAATTTAATACTTCGTGTCAATTTTAATATAACTTAGTAAAGATGATGCAAATAAATATTCATGTAGTTAGTAATAATAAGTACATTAATTAGAAATTAGAAATTATAGAGTACTATCCATACTTTCTAGGCCGAGTATCAGAGGCTGCGGGAACGGGCGGCTGCTAGTGCACTTAATGTAGGAGAGGCCAGTACTTCCTCGCAGCCCACTCAAGCTCCGTCGACGGACGAGCTGTGGATGACCGTCGCTGGTGGACTCCATAGGGGTACGTACTACGGTACGGGATCCTATGGTGTCCTAGTTGCGACCCAGTCCTCTAGGGCATCTCCTGCTAGTGTGCATGGTCCACAGCCGTCCCAGGAGTCTGCCCGAGTCCACCAGATGATGAAGTCTCTCTGTGACGACCTGCTACGACGGATCGAGGAGTAGTCTCAGCATCCTACGGACGATTCTGTGCTGCTAGCACGATTGGATGCGCTCGACCGCGGCATTATGGAGCTCATAGAGACGACTGAGAGGATAGAGCACAGCGTTGGAGGGTTAGAACGCACGGTGACGGAGCTGCAGACAGCACATGTGACCATGACCGATAGGCTGAGATTGGTGACGGATTCGATGATCCAGAGCAGTGATAGACTGTTATCTACCATGGATTCATACAACCAGCGACTTACAGCGTTGGAGCATACTGGTCCTCCGGGTGCGCCTTCATCGTCGTCGACTCTGTCGCCTCCACCGCCTTCTTCATCGACACCGACTCCACCGACGTCACTGCCTGCTCCATCAGTATCGATTTCACTTGAGGAGTATGAGTTGTTCTTATCACTTCATCGCAGCGGTGCCCCTCCTGTACCAGATCCCTAGTAGTCCTAGTTAGGACTGTTTGTTTGTGTTTGTTTGATCCTTTGTTTGTGACTTGGATATTTGTTGGTTGTGTAGACTTGGATGTTTGGATCCTATTTGTTGGATCCTATTCTATTTGTTGGTTGTGTGTAGACTTTGGTTATTTGGTTGTAGACTTTGTTATTTGGTGTAGACTTGGTTATTTGGATACTTGTTGGTTGTGTCTATTCTATTTGTTGGATCCTATTCTATTTGTTGGATCCCATTCTATTTGTTGCCTGCTACATTGTGTTATACTGTTATTTATGTTATTATTCGTTTCAATTGGATGTTAATGTGGTTCTGTGGTTTACGTTTACCGGTGTTGAGTGTTCCACCGAAGGGGTCGGTGAACCCAGGGAGAAAAGGATATCTGTTATACTGTGTCTTTATGGATATCTTTTTAAACTGTAGGAAGAAAAGGACATTCTGTATTTTATTTTATTTTATTTTTTTGCATATTTATCGACGTTTACCGACATTTACCAACGTCCACCGACGTACGTTTGCGTCGGTAAACGTCGGTAAATCTGCAAATTTTTCAGGGTACCGACGTTTACCGACGTCCTTATACGTCGGAGACCGTCGGTAAAAGTCGGTGAACGTCGGTAATAATTCCAGGAATTACCGACATTTAGTGACATAATAGTCGCCGCCAATCCGCCAACGTAACGACGGTAAACGTCAGCAAATTCCCAGTATTTTACCGACGTTTTGCGACATTTTCAACGACGTTAATTCACCGACTAAACGACAGTAAACGTCGGTAAGTTCCCAGGATTTTACTGACGTGTAGCGACTTTCAACACGTCGCTAATCTACCGACGAAACGACGGTAGACGTCGGTAATATCCCAGGATATACCGACGTAATCATACGTCGGTGAATGTCGGTATTTGCGACGTTCGGCGACGTTCGGCGACGTTTTAAAAATCAGCGACTTACGTTTCCGCGAAACGTCGGTAATTGCGTCGGTAAATATTTTTAGCGACGTAATTTGTCATTTTAGCAACGTCTTTAGGCGTCGTTAAAACGACTTATTCTGGTAGTGGGAGATTTGGGTAAGTTTTGGTGGTCCAACTTGCAAGATATGTTAATGTGAATCTTAAAAGATTTATTACGTTTCCTAATATGGAAACCAATCTTTGGAATTAAATCTAATAGGTTTGACCACTCATGGATGAACAAATATAGTCTAAAATCATACTATTAGGTTAGGACAACCTAGAATAGGCTCTACCAAAGCTTCTTGGACTAGGTTTGGGCCGGTAGAATTATTCGAGTCGAAATAGAACTCGAAAGTCTATTATATGGGTCTTGTGTGCCATTTGAAATAAATAGCACATGAGAACTCAATTGAGTAGCACACCATTGACATGTGTGTAGTAGGCTCAAAATAGGTCAAAACCATATATTGGATCGTTTGGGTTGGATCCAAGTGAGTCCAGAAATTAAATTGGAAGATACGACAAGTTTTACGGTAGATGATAAAATTATCTAAATTGACCTGAAAATTGTGCGAAAAAAATAGAATATAAGAGAATGAGTTTGATTGGGACCTGATATATCAATGTGAAGATAAACTTGTCTAGATCAAAATATATGGAAGGCGTTTCGAGAGAATGATATTTTTTGTGCTCCAAAAATCAAAACTATGAAAGGGAGTATTTAAAGATAAAAAATAATAGTCAAAAAATATCGATTAATATAAATAAATTAAATTAAATAATTCTAAAAAACCAGGGGGCTTACACACGTCCATCCCCTTCACAGATTTGAAGAGATTTTTGGTGTACGAACGCCTGACAGGGTAGTGCAGTACAGAAGAAAAGACAAAGAAGAAACTTTAGTCAAGAATTAAAATAATCCTTGTAAACTTGTCACGTCCCAGAACCAGAATACTGGCAAGTGGGGACGGATAAGGCCAGCAACGCAATCCTAAAGTACACCAGTACTCTGAAATTTCGTATAAGCTGTCAAGACATGGGGGTTACTTCTACAAGCCAACAGTCGATCCTAGGTTAAAACAATCCTAGGTATCTCAATCACAGGCAATTATACAAAGTACAAGAAGTATGATCATTAGACATACAATAGTAAAGCGTCCCAAACCATTTATACATGGATGATCATGAAGCTAGTCATACCAAAATAGAGAACTAGCAAGAGTATTAGTCATACATGATGGCCCTAGCTGCAGTCTAGAATACGCACATCATGTTTATGCCCGTAGGCTAAATGTCAAGGACCAAAACACGAGCTAAACACGTGCTCGGAGGCTAAACGACACAAAAGAATAATGTACATAACCAGTAGGAGAATAAAAATAAGAAACCCACTTGGGTACTCTGGTGCTCTGGATAGTCACTGTCGAGTAGATGGTGCGGAAGATCCTCTGGGCTCCTCTATCAGATCTGGCCAAACAAAACCAGTAGGGTCAGACCCCCAATAGCAAGTACCACAAAGAAGGCCAAACTATGAACTAAAACCAGCAATCACTAACATCAACAATTAGAGATACAAATGAGTAAGGGCAGATCGAGACTCGTGCACTACCAATGCACTTATCCCGAACATAGAAAGACAATAAGTAAAGAATCTTGGAGCATAAAGTAATTAACATGTGTCCTAATGTAAAGTGTAGAAATGTTAAGTAAATAGAAGCTTGAGAATATGTAAAAGCAATTTAACATGTGAACTTGTGAGATAGCCGGGTCATGAGAGCATGGCGACCCGACATAGGAAGTCATGTATAGCTTGTGAGATAATTGAACATGTGAGCATGTGAGATAACTGAACATGTGAGCATGTTAGAACAAAAATAGAATGATAATGATAGGATGACTTAGGAACTATTCCGGAAGTCAAGTTACAACCCTTAAACCAAACAAGGACCGGGGTTGTAACCCTTCTCCAGAACAGAACTTAGCCTCCGATCATTCATTGATAAAAGTAAAGCATAAACCATAGTGTACTAAAATAAACATACGGACACTGCCTAGACAAAACTAGACTGGACTGGACTGACTCCATCCATCATTCACGGCCAAGCAATGAGTACGGCTTGATACTTTAACTAATTAGGGTTATCACAAGCCTAGTTACTAACAAGATGCAAAGAGATATTTTCACAGTCCCAAGCCCTGCAGTTATCCAGTTATTCTTCCGCAGGTTGAGAGTTGTATTAGGTGGATACATCGACCAGGAGACAAATGTATCCCAAGGTGACTTAGGGGTGCAACACATGACAGTGTACTGGAAATGCGCCCTACTCGACGGCAGGCTACAAGTCCAATTAAAGCACCCAGATAACGGGATTACCTGTGACTGGAATATCTCTTTATGAATACTTGATCAATCTAGTCATTAACCTAGTCATATTCAGTATGAATCCCTGACCGTGGTAACCAGGAATCCATGTCCTAGACATAATGCAAGATGAGACATGTAGCTTGTGCACGCAAACGCAATACATTCAACCACGGTGTCCAAAAGAGATGTATTAGCAAGAAGAATAGCCGTTGCAACAGCATCTTGATTATACATGTCATGTTAGGTTTACTTGTCATATCAAGAGTGCGCCACAACGGACCACTATCAAGAGTTATCATGCAAAAACATATTCAAGAGTGCACCACAACGGTCACTATCATGCTAAGCAAAGAAAAGACACAAATCATGAGTGCACCACAACGGGTCACTATCATATAAAGCAAAGAAAATGCATAAATCATGAGTGCACCACAACGGGTCACAATAAAGAATTCTAATCATGGCATAGATGGTAGGGTACAATAAATTCGGAAAAGAACGAAAACACATATCGTATCTCATAAGAAATATTTGAAGGGAAGGACATATCCTGACATGTGAGAGGGGATAAGTATAAGCAACTAATTGGCATAAAATAATAATTAATTCTGTACTAGTGTTAAGAAAGTAAGGAGGTACAATTACTCTCTAACTGTACAATATTATCAAATCACGTTAAGAAATTCATTTATTAAAGAAATATCAAGCTATTAAGTAGGGTCGTCGCAATTTAGGCCAAGATAGAAAACATGCAATGCAATCATAAGCTCCATATCGAGAATGAAAGAAACTTGCATAAAATAGTTGGTAACATATTCTTGAAGCCAAGAAAAAGATCTACAACTTTCATGTTGGAAGTTGGAAGAAATTCTGGCCATAAATCAGCCAAATCGGACATAAAATAGCCAAAATAGGCTCTATACGACACTATGCAAGCCATGCGGCACTATTCATGCATGCGGCAGCGGCACTATTCACTCATGCGGCACTATGCAAGCCTGTGGCACTATTCATGCCTGTGGTACTATTCACTCATGTGACACTATTCATGCATGCGGTACTATTCACTTATGCGGCTCTATGAAAGCCTGCGGCACTATTCACTCATACGGCACTATTCATGCCTGCGGCACTATTCATCGTCCCTGCCAAAATCAGGACAGATGAACTAGAAAATGCTCAAATCTTATTTTGACCATAACTTTATCAAAACAAGTTGAAATCTAACTTTTCAAAGGTCCATTTTGGGTAAAATTGAATTCTCTACAACATAGAACAATCAAAATTTGAAAATAATGAAGTTTAGTAGATCAAAACCCAAGAAAACCGAAAAGGCTATAAACTTAGATCTACAAGAATCCATCCATGAAAATCAAAAACTCCAAGTTCTAAAGATACTTAGAATCATGTAAGAAAGAGTTTAGAACAAACAAAATAACATTTGTCCAACATTTGCCAAGGTGTACTTGCCTTAGGTTGGAGGAAGAAGATGAAGAGGATGAAGATGAAAAGAAATGAAATAATGGAAGAGAGAGAGAGAGGAGTTTGGTTTTATACAAACCTTCTCATCTCAAACCCACCTAAACCAAACCAAGTCCAATACCAAGTTGAACCGAACCAAATTAAACCAAGTCAAGTTTAATCTATACTTTGGAAAATTTTAAAATATTCAAAAACCAAGAAATACGAAATACGGCTCAAAACACGTACCCGTACATAAATACTGATACAGTGAGACGAATCTCACAAAACCCCCCCTAAATTTCACTATAGATTTGTTTTCTTAGTATTTATACGTCGAGTGCGAATTACGTATATAAAAAAATATTTGTTTATTTTTATACACAGGATTTTTTATTTTTATGCAAAAGTTTTGTTATCGATTTCTTTATAAATATAGAAAATAAATATTTTAATATATATATATATATATATATATATATATATATATATATATATACACACACACACACACACACGGTAAAGATATTTTTCTATTTGGTTTAGTTATAGATTACGTAGTCATAGACATGTCAAAACTTGATTTTTATTTTATTGTTATATAAAGACTACTTTAATTGTTATACAAGTATAGGTAATGATTTATAAAGTAATATTTTTCTTTTATAGATAATATGTACTATTTGCATGCGAGAAACATGAAAATAAATTCATGATATTTTGTAAATTTTGATTTTTGAAAAAGTTATTTGGAATTTAATTTATGAAGAAGTATTTTAAAATTATTTGAAATTATTTCAGGTATTTTAAATGTTTAAATAAATA
Organism: Iris pallida; assembly: GCA_029216955.1. NCBI lineage: Eukaryota > Viridiplantae > Streptophyta > Magnoliopsida > Asparagales > Iridaceae > Iris > Iris pallida. The sequence goes on along the minus strand of JANAVB010043419.1, from coordinate 14,062,413 downwards.
TGGCAATTTAAATTAGGATTAGATCTTAATAAATTTATTTTAAATGGTTTTAAATTAAAAGATGAATTTATCCATTGGAAATTTAAACAATTACTAGTCCTTATCCAACTGGAAGTTTCACCTATTATTTAAGGAGAGCTCCCTTTGTCCTTTTTCTAAAAAAAATTATGTAAATCCCCATTTTTAAAATTTTCTTAAATATCTAAATTTACTGATATTACGATTTCTTTGTGTGCTAGATCATTTATTTATCTATTTATTTATTTATTTATTTATAAAATGGATTATCTAGATAGGAAGCATTTTAAGTAAATATTTTCAAATAACCCTTTATATACAATTACATTTAATTCATGTAAATATGTTGTTGTAAATCTTGAAATTTCATAAACCCCACCTTCCTTTTTCCTACAATTGCTTAGTCAAACAAATAAACCACCATGCTATCATGAGCCTAATATTCTTTCATTGCTAACGTGAGCCAAGGTGATGTTAGCTTTTGCTAAGATGAGCTAGTTTGTGTGAGCTAAAAGTTTGGGAAGCAAACCTCACAACTATGCAACGTGGGTTGGAAGGAAACAACACTTGTTCAAATATTTGCATGCTAGTTAAGCCTTGCTACAAATCCCAAACCGGCCTTAGCTAGTAGCAGCCCCCATATTTCCACCCGTCCATCCCTTTTATATATATATATATTGAACCTATTTCATCTCGTCCATAAAAAAAAAAAGTCAAGCCTAAAATAGCAGCCGTAACTCCAAGCAAGTACTCCGGGGCGCCATTCCTCTGGTGCACTCCTTTGGCATCCATGCGTTTTCCCGGCTCGTCCCAACTACGAGCTTTGTGAACGTGGCCTTCGTGCACCGTCTGTGGAGTCCTCGGTCGGCTCCGACTTTCCGTTCCTCTTCACCACTACTGTCCCCTTCCCAGCCTCGATTCGACATCGGTCCTCCATTGCACCAGACTCGATCCCTCCATATCGCCACCATCTCTCGGTGGAGCGCATCCCTCCCCGCATCACCAATAGCGATCACCAGGACGTTCTTCTGCAACCTCTAGGAGCTAGTTGAGCAAGGCCTGTTGGGTTTGTAGCCTTTTGTTTTGGTTTTTAGTCCCACATCGGCTAGAAAGGAATGTGTATCTTCATATATATGAGTCTTTTCTCTTTATGGAGATGCACATGTAGTGCACATGGGTGTGTGCCATGTGGGATTAATTATTAATGGTATAAAGGCTTAATCAACAATTAAGAAGCTGTAAGTCTTTTGCTCTTAGAAATTTATTTCCATGGAGCTAAGCTCCGTAGCGACTCGGACTCGGGCTCAAGGGCTCATGAGGCGTAATGTGACATTTTGTTGGCACAGTGTGCGTATAGTGCGTAGTGTGCGTATGGCTGGCTGCATATTAGAGCGGGAACGGTTGCAGCAGTTGCTGCACGTTCAGGAGTGGTTCTGCCACTACCCTGAAGTTCAGGCAACTACTTGGCAACCGCCCCGTGGGCTATATATGCAGGTTCTCTCCTCTCTCTGAGTGCAGTAGTAATCAGAATTCCAGGAAGAAAAACTCTAAGTGTTCTTTAACACAACAGAGTAGTGAGCGTGTTCTTTAACACAAACACTAGTACTTTTTAGTACGCGTGGATTCTGTTACTTCAAACAGAGAGAGAAGAGTAGAGCCATTGCCAGAGGAGTTCGCCGTCTTCCGAGGAGTCAGAAGAGCAGGAGTGTTCCAAGATTTTCCGTCAACCTTGCTGGTTCCTGGAAGCTGTTCGCAGAGGGCGAATAAAGCTTTGAGCAACGGTGATCATTCACCCCAGCATTTCCATCTCTCGCCTGTCATCCTTCTGTTGTCTTTAGTAGTTCTGTCAGTATCTTCTTTTTAGAAGGCACTACTGCCAGTTTGCTACGATCACGAAAATCTCTTTAGATTATTCGTATATTACGATATCTTTTTAGATCTCGTAATTTGCAGAATCCTTCTGGATCTCTGTTGCAAAACCTTCTTTAAGGAATTGCATTTGAAACGTTGTCTTTACAACTGTTTCAGTTTCTGTATTTTTTATCGAAAAGCGTGCCCCGGCGTTCCCGGCAATAACAATCTCAAAGCTTTATTGCTACGATAGAAAACATTAATGCTTCACTCCTAAACACTGACTTCTGTAAGTTAGAGAAGTTTGATGGAGAGCATTATCAAGTCTGGAAGAGGAAGGTTTATCTCACTCTTCAACTCAGAGACGTGGATCACGTGCTTCTTGAAGAGGAACCTACCGTTCTAGATACTGGGTCTGCTGCCGCAATCTCTGCGGCTACTAAACTTCAGGCCAAGTGGAGAAGGGAGAATAGCATTTGCAGGTTGCTTATCCTGAATGCAATGGAGGATTCTCTAGCAGAATCCTACAGTAAGAAACCAATTGCCAGAGACATATGGCAGTCTCTGGAAAAACTGTACGAAGAAGACAAGAACAGGAGCAAAATATTTGTGGTTGAAAAATATCACAAATGGCTCTTTGAGGACGAGAAGTCCATGCTGTCGCAGGTCAAAGAATTTCTGAAGCTGCGACAAAAGTTGGAAGACGAGGCTATGCCCCTCCCCGACAAGTTTGTTGTTGGAGGGATTGTCTCAAAGCTCCCCGCTGGGTGGAGTAAGTTCTATGCAAACATGCATAGGAAGAAGCTGGAGATCACCCTTGAAGATCTCCTGCAGAAAATTTATGTTGAAGACCAGATGAGAGCTCAACATAAAGTTGACACGCTTTCCAAGCAGATGGCTAACGCAAACTTGGTTTCATCAAGGGAACCAAAGGGAAAGGGAAAGCGTGCAGATTTCCAGAAGAAGAAGAAGAACCCTAACAACTTGAATGTTAAGGGAACTTCTTTCAAGTCAAAGAAATCTAAGGCAAAGATGCCTTGTTTCAAGTGTGGCCAGTTGGGCCATTTCAAAAGTGAATGCACAGCACCGGCCAAGAAATCAGAGCAAGGTGAGCCTAGCAAAGTCTCAATGATTACTGATGTAATTGCTATGATCGGACAGGTTGATGCTGTAGGATCTGATTCAGACTGGTGGGTAGATACTGGAGCCACCTGCCATGTCTGCTCCAGTAAGGAGTGGTTCACCACTTACACACCCACTTCTGAAGCGGTTGTGATGGCGAACCAAGCACAAGCTGAAGTGCTAGGGATCGGGACGGTTATTCTGAAGCTAACTTCTGGCAAGTCTCTGACGCTTCAGGACGTGAAGCACGTACCTGCTATCGCCAAGAACCTGATCTCGGGAGGCCTACTCTGCAATGCAGGCCTCAGGATGGACATCAATGCTGGCCAGATGGTGATGTCTATCAAGGGAACATATTTCGGGAAAGCTTTTTATACCGAAGGAATGTTCAAAATTCAGCTTGTAAATCAGTCCAATGTAATTAATGTGATTAATGAAATCACTCCTTCTGCTTATACTCTTGAGTTGTGGCATAATAGGCTAGGACATGTTCATTGTAAACGAATAAACAGAATGTCTAGTCTAGGACTTATCTCCAAATGTGGGGGTAAGGTAGAGAAATGTGAAGTTTGTGCTCAAACGAAGATCATAAGGAAACCCTTTCCTCGGGTTAATCGAAGTACAGATCTTCTGGAGTTGGTTCACTCTGATATCTGTGACTTCAAACAGTTCTCTACAAGGTCGGGATGAAGTATTTCATAACCTTCATCGATGACTTCTCAAAGTATGCGTTTATTTACTTGCTGAAGGCAAAAGACGAAGCATTCGAGAAGTTTAAGGAGTTCAGAGCCGAAGCTGAGGGGCAGACTGGACAACAACTCAAAAGGATAAGAAGTGATCGAGGTGGGGAGTACAGGTCTCATGAATTCGCATCGTTCTGTAAGGAACATGGAATTGTCAATGAGACTACGGCTCCGTACTCTCCTCAATCAAACGGAGTAGCTGAGAGGAAGAACAGGACGTTGACAGAAATGATAAATTTAATGTTATTGACTGCTGGCCTTCCTAAGTGCTACTGGGGAGAAGCTGCATTGACGGCCACTTTTATTCTAAATAGAGTGCCTCATGCAACTTCAGATGTTACTCCTCATGAACTCTGGTTCAAGGTCAGACCTAACTTGAATGTCATTCGAGTATGGGGGTGTCTGGCGTATGTCAAGCTTCCAGATCTAAAGATTCAGAAGCTTGGGACAAGGACTACAAAGACGATCTTCTTGGGGTATGTCGAGAAAAGTGATGCTCGAAGATTTCTTGATATTGAGTCAAATCATATCATTGAATCTCGCGATACAGAATATTTTGAAGACAAGTTTGCAAGGCACAAGAATATTGTTCTTCCGGATGTTCCGGAGAATAATGAGGGTGCACAAGAGACTGAAGTCTTCAATGAAGATGTGGTCCAAGAAGATGTTGTTGTTGATACAACGGTTGAACCAGAACAAGCTGAGGCGTCAGCTAAGCGTGTGAGGAGGCCGAAAGACTTCGGAAGTAACTTTGTCACCTATCATGTGGAAGCAGATCCGCTTACCTATGATGAGGTGATGAAGACCAGAGACGCAGTTTTCTGGAAGGAGGCGATTGACAATGAGATTGATTCCATCACCTCAAATAACACTTGCGTGTTGGTTGATCTTCTTGAAGGAGCGAAACCCATCGGATGCAAATGGATCTTCAAGAAGAAGATGAAAGTAGACGGAACTATTGACAAGTTCAAGGCTAGGTTGGTAGCCAAGAGGTTTTTTCAGAAGTAGGGGATTGACTATTTTGACACGTATGCTCCAGTAGCCCGGATGACCACCATCAGAATGTTGATTGCTCTCGCAGCAATACATAAAATGGTGATACATCAGATGGATGTGAATACGGCTTTCCTAAATAGCGAGCTGACCGAAGAGATTTACATGCAACAGCCAGAGGGATTTGTCATCAGGGGTCTTGAAGACAAAGTCTGCAAGTTGGTGAAATCTTTGTACGGTCTTAAACAGGCTCCCAAGATGTGGCATGAGAAATTTGACAAAGTTATAAGGTCAAATGGCTACATGGTCAGCGATACGGACATGTGTGTTTACACGAAGTTCGCTGATGGAAGAGGTATGATCGTTTGTCTGTACGTGGACGACATGCTTATCCTAGGTACGGATATTAGCTGTGTCACGGAGACAAAAAAATTCATCTCAAGCAAGTTTAGTATGAAGGACTTGGGGGAAGCTGATGTGATCTTAGGGATCAAGATCATCCGAACAGACACTGGACTAGCGCTGTCACAGTCTCATTGAGAAAATGATCACTCGTTATGGGTATCGGGATCTTCCAGGGATCGATACGCCGTACAGGTGTGATCTGAAGCTGAAGCCTAATTCAGGGGAAAGCGTCAGGCAGCTGGAGTATGCAAGCGTAATCAGGAGTTTGATGTATGCTACTACTGCCATAAGACCTGACATAGCTTTCGTCGTGGAAATGCTGAGTCATTTTACGAGCAATCCAGGTGTTGAACACTGGAAAGCTGTGAAACGGGTTATGAGATATCTCAAGAAGACTCAGACATATGCACTGTACTACAGCGGAGATCCTCCGGTAGTGGAAGGCTTCAGTGATGCCAGTTGGTGTTCAGAGGTGGAGAGCGAGAGGTCCACAGGTGGATACATTTTCACAGTGGGTGGAGCTGCTATATCATGGAAGTCGAAGAAGCAGACTATGCTCTCGCGGTCATCCATAGAATCTGAGTTCTTTGCACTAGATACCGCAGCTGAGGAAGCAGAATGGCTTCGGGAGCTCATGTATGATCTTCCATTGGTTGGGGCGCAAATACCGGCGATACCGATATACTGCGACAACCAGGCGACTGCGGCGGTGGCATCAAATGACCTTTTTAACGGGAAGAAGAGGACTGTGCGGTTGAAGCACAGGGCAGTACACGATCTTATCAAAAGAGGTGTTATTGCTGTGATTGATGTTCGGAGTCAGGAGAATCTGGCGGATCCGTTCACCAAGGGCCTCAAGCGCCAGCTGGTCAATAACACAGCTTGTAAAATGGGCTTGAAGGCATTCTGATATTGGATTATTGTATTCCTACATAAAGTTTTATGCTAATAGTTCAAAGATTTATCTACTAGGCATCTAGCTTTTGGTTCAAGGGAGGACCACTAATCGGAAGAATATCAGGAACGGTCGGTACATGTTCTATTGGACATGGAGAGGTTACGGACCTATAACCACTGTTGTCTACTGTTGTTTTTTGCGGAAAATAGTTCCTGTGGAAAGGTTGGCTTAATTCCCTTAATGAGTTCTCAGGCAGAGTGAATGCCTGGTATGCTTTACAGGAAGCATGGTAGAACAGCACTACAAGGAGTAAACCTCCATGCTACAGTGGGGTGACTCCACGATGAGGTTCCTATATGTGGGGTGCTGCCCAGGAATAGGATAAAGCCTCGGCTTTGCAGGCCAAGTCACAGCGGCGTAGCACCGCAAATAGGCAGTTAGCCTAATGCTGTATATTAAATATAAAGAGGGGTGTAGTCAGCACTACAAAGAGGAGTTCCTCATGTTACAGTGGCACGACACCACCATGAGGTACCCGGTTAGGGATAAAGCCTCGGCCTTACAAGCCATGTCGTTGCGGCATAACACTGCAAAGGAGCCTAAGGCTTCATGCTGGGTAGTTTGGCACTACAAAGAGGCGGTTGCCTCATGCTACTGTAGTATGACACTACGATGAGGTTCCCGGTACGGGGTAAGGCCTCGACTTTAAGCCATGTCATAGCGGCGTAGCACCGCAAGGGAAGCGCAAAGCGCTTCATGCCATGTCTCTTTATAATGAACTCACCTATAGTGTATGACAGAGATATCAGGCCGTCTCTTGAGGGTAAACTTGTAGACACCCAAAATTATACACTGAAACCAGGCTGGTACAGGGCCTTTAATGTGTAGCCAGAGGCACATGTAACTACATTATGTGAGTAGGGAGAATTTTAGCTATGATACAGAATTCAAGGTTTAGTCCATTCTTGTATTTGTAGTCTGTTGTTTGACTCACGTGGGAAGATTCAAGTCTTAAGTGGCATCTATCCTAAAAGTATAATGGATAGTTACTGTGGGAAACACTCGTACTCATATATATAGAGATATGTGGGGGATTGTTGGGTTTGTAGCCTTTTGTTTTAGTTTTTAGTCCCACATCGGCTAGAAAGGAATGTGTATCTCCATATATATGAGTCTTTTCTCTTTATGGAGATGCACATGTAGTGCACATGGGTGTGTGCCATGTGGGATTAATTATTAATGGTATAAAGGCTTAATCAACAATTAAGAAGCCGTAAGCTTTTTGCTCTTGGAAATTTATTTCCATGGAGCTAAGCTCCGTAGGAGCTTAGCGACTCGGACTCGGACTCGGACTCGGACTCGGACTCGGACTCGGGCTCGGACTCGGGCTCAAGGGCTCATGAGGCATAATGTGGTATTTTATTGGCGCACTTTGCACTTAGCACGTCAGCATCGTCGCTAGGCACATAGTGCGCTTAAGTTGCGCTCGTTGCACGAGCCACTTGCGCGACCACGTTGCGCAGCCCGTTATGCGAGCCCAGTTACGCTGGCCCAGTTATGCAGCCCAGTACGCAGTCCAGTACGCCCAGTGTACGCAGCGTACGCAGCGTGCGTAGAGTGCGCAGTGTGCGCAGCGTACGCAGTGTGTGTAGAGTACGTAGTGTGCGTATGGCTGGCTGCATATTAGAGCGGGAACGGTTGCAGCAGTTGCTGCACGTTCAGGAGTGGTTCTGCCACTACCCTGAAGTTCAGGCAACTACTTGGCAACCGCCCTGTGGGCTATATATACAGGTTCTCTCCTCTCTCTGAGTACAGTAGTAATCAGAATTCCAGGGAGAAAAACTCTAAGTGTTCTTTAACACAACAGAGTAGTGAGCGTGTTCTTTAACACAAACACTAGTACTTTTTAGTATGCGTGGGTTCTGTTACTTCAAACAGAGAGAGAAGAGTAGAGCCATTGCCAGAGGAGTTCGCCCTCTTCCGAGGAGTCAGAAGAGCAGGAGTGTTCCAAGGTTTTCCGTCAACCTTGCTGGTTCCTGAAAGCTGTTCGCAGAGGGCGAATAAAGCTTTGAGCAACGGTGATCATTCACCCCAGCATTTCCATCTCTCGCCTGCCATCCTTCTATTGTCTTTAGTAGTTCTGTCAGTATCTTCTTTTTAGAAGGTACTACTGCCAGTTTGCTACGATCACGAAAATCTCTTTAGATTATTCGTGTATTACGATATCTTTTTAGATCTCGTAATTTACAGAATCCTTCTGGATCTCTGTTGCAAAATCTTCTTTAAGGAATTGCATTTGAAACGTTGTCTTTACAACTATTTCAATTTCTGTATTTTCCATCGAAAAGCGTGCCCCGGCGTTCCCGGCAATAACAAGGCCAAGCGTCAATACCGGTTAGCAGCAACGTTCCAGCCTCGACTCCTTCGGTAACACTTACCTCCATATTTCAATTCTGTCCATATAGTTAGAAATAGTAATAACTTTTCACGTTAATAAGAATTTGAACACTGAGCACAGTTTGGTATTTGCGTGTAGCATGGGTTATAGGAAACATATTTTATAAACGAGAAATGCTATACGTACCTCCAATTTATTCCTCCAGTTTGTCCCTCCTTACGTGGCAGTCCATGTGGCATGAAGGTTAAATGAGTTGCTCTCATTTCCTTTTTTTACTATCATCCAAGATTGGAATCATCACATTTCCTTTTTATTGTCATCCAAAATTGGAACTCATTTAACATATTCCCTATTCTCTCTCTCTCAAAAAAAAGAACCATGCTCATTCCCTATTCTTCTTCTCATCTCACGATTGAAGTCTATATATAATGAGTTCCAATTTTGGATGACAATAAAAAGGAAATGTGAGGATTCCAATCTTGGATGATAGTAAAAAAAGAAAATGAGAGTAACTCATTTAACCTTCATGCCACATGAACTGCCACATAGGCTGCCACGTAAGGAGGAACAAATTGGAGGGATAAATTGGAGGTACGTATAGCATTTCTCTTTATAAACAAACCAATTTAAGTAGAGCAAAGAAGTAGCTAATGAAGGTACGTAGTAGCAGAGTTACTGCTCATATGAATTTATACGGTGGAGAGAGAAGTAGGACAATGACACCTATATATATTTATAAGCTTCTTATAGTATTATTCCATGTCCTTTTTCTATCTCTCTCCATGTCAAATCCGATTAAAGCAACTCAAACAAATACGCAAATAACAACCCCCCCTTCTTCCCAAAAAAACTATGTTATTTAAATAGTAGTTGAACCACATATAAGTTGAAAGTAAGTTTTATTTATACCCTACACAAATCCACAAATTGCCACTATGTACAAATTTGATCTAATAAGAAAGATTAATTTTTCTTAAGCTACAGATACAATGAAATGAAGAATAAATTAAATAATATGGTACATAGCTTATAGCTAGAGGATTATATATATTTAAGAGAATAACAAATTATTTGGAACAATCTATTTTAGGATATTTGGGCAATCAAGGTTTGAACTGTGACTCTCAACAAACGAATCGAGACACGACACCATGCAAGTATACCTTGCCAAACTTATACAGTATTTACATATTTTTCTTTTGTATTTCTTTTTATATTGTCGCATGCTTCTCATATTTCACTTGGGTTATCATCTACTGTCTTTCTTATTTTATAGATTTATGTGTACGTATAGGATATTAGTTGTTTTTATTGATTTTTTATTGGTCTTCCTAGTGTTCACCGTGTCTTGTGATAGAGTTGCCAGTTATGTCATGTTTCCTTGATTAACTTGACTTGGTCGTGATTGATGGACTTGAACTTGTCTTGAGTATGACCTGACTTGACCATTCTCGATTGGGAGTATCTTGCATTGTATTACAATTAAGATATACTATAGATTGGGAGTATCTTGTATTGTACTACAGTCTATAGGATTTTACATGACCATTATATTCCTTTGGGAGAGGAGATTGATACTAGGATTGGCTTTTATCGATTGGGAGTATCTTGCATTGTACTACAATCGAGTTATACTATAGATTGGGAGTATCTTGCATTGTACTACAGTATATTGGAGTTATTCGATTGATTGTTAGCCAAGTCTAATATTATATTTCCCTATGACATGTCGCTTCTTAGATGTTCTTCTTGCACTGTTCTTATCCTCCATACATTTTATTTACGGTCATATTAGTAGGCATGTTTTATGTATCTTGCTAGTCCCCTGAGGACCTAATGATCTCTTCAGGTAGTTGATTGCACAGAGTTAATTAGCTAATCATGATGACAGTTGATTACACCTGCAGGATCCAGGTATTTGCTAGTGATATTACTTTGTTACCCCCTCGTGATTTATATTCCTTATCATGATATACTCTGCTTGCTAGCCTAGTTTTATAGACTCATGTTATTCCTTTGGAATCTAATCGGACATATATGCTAGTGAGCTGCAGGCCATGAACTATAATGTTCATTATTGTTTTCTATTGTTCTTGTGGATTGAGATATAGTTTAACTTACCATACTAGACATGATACCCCATTTTGGACAGCATATACGTATTTGAATTGGGCTGGAGTCCACTTGATACGTAGCTGGCTTGGGTACGCGCTTGTATCCTGAAAAATGGGTGCGGGTCGTGACAATTTATAAACCAAAATTTTATCCACCCAAATGTGTCCGTGCATCGTTCCGTGTCTACCTTTTTCGTGTCAGCCATGACGGCCTCAGATCCGACCCAGGTGTCTTTTTACTATATTGTAGTTTTACACATATGTCCAAGCCATCCCCTCCGTGTCCGACACACCGAACACGGTTCAATCCCTAACCAAAACCAAAACTACCATGTCCCCAGGATCCACCTATCCTCGGCCAACCCCTGACCTGTCTCCAGCTGCCTCACTTCACCGACACCACAACCACTGCCTGTCGGCGATAGCCAGCACCACCCGACGCCACTACATCCCGGTCTCGGCCAACCATACGTCGACCAGACCATGACTTCCGAGACCCACCTACACTACCACCACTATGGCCATCACCGCCATCAGCCACGACCTTCGCCGGCCGTCCGCCACCGTTACAGAGCCCCTCCACCACCATCAACCCCAGATCCACTCACCTCATCGGCCACGTGTCGAACGACCCACAGCACCGTCAGCCTCTCTCGCCGCCACCGTAATATCGCCACCATCACCGCCAGACCCCTTCTCATTACCACCTTCTCGTCCGGTGCACCAGATCCACGCATCCGGCTCCCACCGCTGTCGAACCCGTGCCACCGTGGCCGAGATATGGTTAGATCTGTCGGAGAGCCACCGATCCCTTGCACAGCACCGTTGGCGTCGAGGTTCCAGCACCGAGCCATGCCGGAGAACGCCTAGGCGAGTCCCCTCAACCCTCATCTGCTCTCCCTGCTCCCATTATCTCTTTTCGCTCTTTCTGGTCCTATTGCTCTCTCTTTTCCTTAAAAGCTAAGGAATGGGGGGCATAGTGATGAGTGTATTTAATGCTGTTATTATATATATATATATATATATATATATAATAATAATAATAATAATAATAATAATAATAATATTTTATTGCCTGGAGACCAGGGAGACTATTTGAATGAGTACATGCTCAGCCATCCCGAAACCGAGTCGACTTAAAAAGCGCAAGGATCAACTACAAAATCTATGTTTCCCCAAGTCAGATGGCTTTAGCACGCTTGGAAGATGAAGACCTGAGGTTCATGAGTTGCTGGGCCGTGACTCTATGTTGATTTTTAGTCCTCCTTGACTTGCTCGGTTTTGAAGAATTAGTATCAATCACCTCCGAAAAAGGAAGGACTTCCACTCCCTTCTGACCCTTGTCGTTACTACCAAGACGCGGAAGAAGAGAGGGCGCCAGAACGTCCAAAGATCACACATATTGATACCCTTTCCGAGCAAGGGGGCCTTAGCATCCCCTCCTCCAGTCTCCAATATAGCGGTTTCAGCTTCGTCCGCACAGCAAATCCGTACAATCGGGCTAATCGGAGAGGGAAATAAACTCACATGCCTCGATACCCTCCCTATTAGAAGACTCCTGTTGTGGTCCATCCAACGAGTACGGCACCAGTGGGAGCCTCGAAGGCACCTGAGAGAGAGGGTTAGGGGACGCAGTTGCGACCCGAACAGGCGAGGGCCTCAAAGACGACAACGAATCCGGAGGCGAGGGATGCCCAATACTAGCTGGCAATAGCGACGGATCCGCTACGTCACACCCCACCGGAGTCCCGCCCCCATCAACCCGGGGAAAAAGAAGTGTCAGGGCCGAGGGGGCGACGGAGTTTGCTGCCAACGACGCTGTGCCCACCCCTGAAGAGCGGCCCCCGGGGTTCCCCGATCCTGTGTTGGAAGGCACAGACCCACTGCTGATATCCGTGAATGGAACCCCTCTAGACGCTTGGGGCAATTCAATCTTACAGTTGGCAGAGGAGTGGCCTTGATGTAAGCACGCGTTGCAACACAACTAAAATATCTCATATTAACGATGCCAAACGACGTCGCTAAACAGCAATAAAATGTCGCTAACTGAAAACATCGACGTATTTAGCGACGTTTCGGGCATGTCGCGTTATTCATGGTCGCTATTAGCGAAAACGTCACTATTCGTCGCCATAGCGACGTAGATTGCCGACGTACTACGTCGCTAGTATTAGCGACATTTACCGACAACAACGTTGCTAATTAGCGACGTAACCTTTCGTTGCTGATTGTCGCTGTCCATTCAGATTTTAGTGATGTTAAATTAGTGATTAGCGATGTTGTCCAACTCCATATCTGAGAATTTTTTGGTTGTAACGTCATCATTTTTGCGACGATTAGCGACGTTACGATACTTGACTACCAACGTCCGGATACTAGATTAGCTGACATGTACAGTTTGCCACGTCAACGCATCTGTGACATTCTGCGATGATTAGCGACGTTTGATTTCAGGTTTGCGACGTTCTAGCGACGTATGTATGTGTCACGGATCGTCGCTGACCGTCGCTAAACGTCGCTAATTCCAAAAAATTATTAAAAAAAAGCAGGTAGTATGCATTTCACATAAACAACTGTTACATTAAAAATATTGTACCTGCATTTAGAGTTTCAGTTTACAAATAATAGACCCGGAGCAATCCTTCATAGAATATCCTGGGTTCGCCGACCCCTTCGGTGGAACACTCAATACCGGTAAACCAATATAGAGACAAATAATAATAATACACTACCAATAATCAAATAAATAGAATCGAACGATCAGAAAGACAAGAAATATCCGGGTGGATACAAATCCACTACCAAACGGCTATAAAAAGTGTGTCCGATAATATTCAACATAAAATAACACAAATAGTCATACCCAGGATTAAATAAATACATAAACCAACAAATACATAAAGACCCAACAATGGGTCACCAACACAACAAATGAAAACAAGTCCAATAAAGGACTATGCCTGGTCAGGATGAGGAGGATGAGGAGGAGTAGACAGTGCCTGCACCTGGGACACCAGGAACCTATACTGCTCCGGGGTCAACATCACCGGTGATAACCTATCAGTAGGAGGAAGAGGAGGCAGTGGAGCCGCTGCAGTCGATGTGGATGCCGAAGCATGACCAGGAAGTGTCCCCTCTATGGCCAGCAGTTTGGAGTTGGTGGAAGCCATAACTGCCGCCAGCCTCGAAACCTGCTCGCCAATTGCCGCCTGCGTCCCCTGTACCACCTGAACGGCACGATCTGTCCTCTCGTCCGTCTCCCTAATGGTGCGCTCGAGCATATCAAATCGTACGGTGAGGGCCGTATCGTCTGTCTGCGGCTGAGACTGGGCTGCTCCATCATCCGCAACAACTCGTCACGTAGCTCGATAAGCTGGCGACAGAGTTTTCCCACTCGGACAGACTCCTCTGAGGGTTGTGAGGAATATACACTGAGAGAGGAGGCTCTGGATGACTACGTCGCCACAAAGGCGTCGTCGTAGTACATATCCCTCTGAAGACCACCAATGGTGGTCATCCAAAGCTCGTCCATCATCCGAGCCAGAGGAGGCTGCATGGAAGTACCAGCCCCTCCCTCTGCAGATGCACTAGTAAGCTCACACTCTAGCCTAAGATACTCATCCTAGAAAAGTACGCATCTCGATAAGCAAAATATTTACTACCAACCTAGTTGTTCCACGTCTATGGATATATTTTTATATTTCTTAAGTTATAATAAAGTTAGTGACACGTAAAGTAATACTTACATAGCTCTGCGTAGCCCGATCATCGATGAGCTTTTCGTCCTTCCGATGGGTAGCCAGGAAGACCGTTACCATGTTGGGGTTCGCACCCTTCTTTACCTTTTATGATAAAATGTTTGTCATTGAAATTAAACATTTTATTACTACTTTCGTTAAAATAATATATTACAGTAAAACATGCACCAGGCGACGAAAATGTTCCGTCATAGAAATCGAGCCACCACACCACTTTTCTGCCTTCGTCCTAGCCACCTTCGCCTTCTCCGACCGTTCCTTGTACCTAGGAGCGTCAAATACAACCTTCATAGCAGTCCACTGCTCGGACGTGATTCAACCTTGGATCCCTTTTTCGAAACGGTCTTGAGCCTTCTGGTCATTGATCTCATCCCAGATCAACTTGGCGGCAACGGCAGAAAATTACTTCTCAAACGTCTCAGCCCGGTGAGGTGGATAAAAATATATTTTCTACAAGAATTAAATTAGTTAGCTATACAATATGCATAAAATATGATTTATACTAAAAGCAATATACTTTAGTTACCTTGAAGTGGGCAAACCAGAATGCCTTCCTCTCATCCGAGGCATCTGAGTAGTTGATCCAAGGCCCGCCGTAGTTGGACCTCGGAAATAGCCCCAATGTCCTTTGAACTGACGGGGGACGATATCTACACAACGATAATTAAATTCAATAATATATAGATATAAGTATAGATAAATGTTAATTAATTAACTTATTTTGTAGGCCCGTCGGACCAAATCTCTATCCTCGTCTCGTCGGAGGGGAGCATGGGAGATCGCTCGGATCATATGTAGATGGCGTAGGTGCAACCTCCTCTACCCGCTCCTATGTCTCCATAGTGTCTTCAGCAAGAGGAATGCTGCTGGACGCACTAGGATCAGGCCTGGAATTGTCCATTCCAAGAGTGCTGCCACGTACCATCGACACTGATGGAGATCCGAGTGGCTGGTATACTGGAGTACTATGAGACGAGGGACCGAAACCTTCATCCACTAACGGAGTATCACTCAATCCACCGGTGGAACCTCAACTTCCGCAGGATACTCCTCTACTGCCACAGTGGTACGATCCTCTGCGTCCTGCCATACCTGATAGAAATAGATATCTAGAAGATAATAATCATGCATTTAATATATCACAGGTTATAAAGATAGACCCGGAGCAACTCTCCGTTGAATTTGTAGATAATAAACATGCATTTAACATATCACAGTTTATAAAAATAGACCCGGAGCAACCCTATGTTAAATTTCTAGATAATAACCAAGTCTAGATAATAGACACCATAAACATCCAGAAAGTAAAATAAACATCCAGAAAGTAAAATAAACACCCAAGTCTAGATAATAACATCCAGAAACATCCAAGTCTAACCCAGAAATAAGTCTGCCAAAAACAAAGCCGGTCAAAAATTATATCATATATATCTACTATCCTCTATGCAGGCGCAGAGAAATCTCCCTCCTCAGCCACTGCGCATAAGTAGGATCCACACCAGCAAGATTAATATCCAAAGGAGATGGATGACTGGAACTCCCGGTGCAACTGCCCTCTGGTGATACCTCCTCCTTCACAACAATCTCGGCTTTAGGAATCACTTCCTCCTTAATAGTAGGAGGAAGTTCTTTCTTGACCGTCATATCTGTAATAGATACCACTATCGACTCAGCAGCAGGAGAAAGCACTACCGCCTCAGCAGCAAGAGGTGCCACTACCTCCCCAGCAGCCATCTGTGCCTCTCTCAAGCGACGTCCTTGGGTCATGGGAACCATCTGGTAAGATTGATGGAAACATAGCGATTAATTAAGGATCAAACAAAATAACAATATTAGACGTGTAATGTGGAAGATATTTTATATTTTATTTTACTTTCAATCATCTTCTGAAAATTCATCTTCTTCGTCCTCCCCGTCCTAATCTTCCTCTTCCTCCTCATCTTCGCTTTCATCTACTTCATTTTTCTCTTCGAATATTTCTGCCTCTTCTACATGATTAGACGTATAATATGGGACTTTCGTTGTGTCCACGTCAACTGTATTTAATACGAGAGGTAGCTCGTTATCCTGATAAGCTATTTGTCAACATCGTTGGTATTTCTGGCTTTGGTCTTGTATACTGTCCACCGGTCCAACCTAGTTGTTCTCCGTCTAGGATAAGTAGTGAAGTAAACTAGTTGAGCTTGACTTGCTAGGACAAATGGTTCATATCCTTGATATCGACGACGGTAGTTAATATCCACAAGACCATGCTTGTCAATTTTCCAACCTTGATCTTGGATCGGATCGAACCAATCACACCTGAACAATACGATCTTAGCCGGCTCTACGTCGTAGTTATATGTCAACTCCACAATCTCTCATAAGACGCCATAGAAATCATTGTCCGGATCTACATATTTGTAGTTTGTAGATCGGATACACAAACAAATATTTTTTGTCGAATCAAGATCTGAAAAGTTCTCTCTGATCGGAGCATTTGTTGACTTGAACCTAAACCTATTCACACAATAGTTTGGCCATATTTTGACGGAATAAATGGGCCCCTTGGCTAGAGTTCTAATAGACTTATTCTCTAGTATTGCGTCCGAACGATCGACCTAAATACCACAAGATAAGAAATTAAATTCAGCGTTTCGTTAATTACTATGCAAAGTGCATATACAAGAAGTAATTACTGCATCATCTTACATATGCACTCAACCATGAAGGAAAATGACGTCTTATTTTCTATTCCAGTTCTTCATCCGTTATTTACTGTCTACTCGACCTCACCTCATCATTAAATGTGCTGAAAATAACAACACATATACCAATTAGTGTAATAATAATATTGGATGCTACTATATGCATAGATGACGTAAATGTGGACGTGTTAGTTACTTACCCCTCGAGCTTCTCCACTTCATCCTCGTCGAAGTTGAGCAATATATATAACTGAGTAACCCTTAGTTCCTCGTCATTCAGATATCTTTTCTTTATTTTCCTGGAAGGCTTTTCGAAAGCATTGAAGACTTTCAGTATTGTATCATTAGATTCAAGATATCCATCGTCATTTCTGGGAGCTCTTGTTCTATTAGTAGCAACATATGGCTTGAAATACATCGAGCAGAAGTTTGTAATATCCTTGAGAATATAGGCTTCACAAATAGAACCCTCGTCCCGAGCCGTGTTTTTCACCTTTCTCTTTAGGTGGTTCAAATGCCGCTCAAACATGTACATCCACCAATAACCGACGGACCCACAAATACGTGCCTCGTAGGATAGACGAAATAGCAAATGCTCCATGGAGTCGAAGAACCCAGGAGGGAACACCCTCTCAAGCTTGCACGACGTTACTGTAATGTCCTTCTCTTGCTTTTCTAGACGATCGACAAGCAACTTAGTAGAACAAAGATCTCTGAAGAAAATGCTCAAATCTGTCAACGGATCCCAAATGACCGATGGTAATAATTCCCAAAATGCTATCGAAATTAACCTCTCCATAAATATATGACAGTCGTGGCTCTTCATACCCGTCAGTTTGTTCTCCTTCGGGTAGACGTATCTTCTTAAATTCGACACATATCCGTCAAAAAATTTTAGGCCCTGAATCCACCTAACTTTATCCTCCCTATCTAGTAAGAAAATTGCCTTAGGCTGCTTATACTTCCCATTGCCTTCCTTTATCAAATGCAACGCAGGACGTCTGTAAATATCTTCCAAGTCCAACCTGGCCTTGGGATTGTCTTTCGTCTTTTTCTTTACGTCCATCACAGTATTGATAATGTTGTCAAACACATTCTTCTCGATATGTATGACATCAAGGTTATGTCTGATCAGATTGGTGCTCCAATAAGACAGGTCCCAGAATATACTTTTTTCGTCCAATTATGAGTGCAACCAAATTCATCACAATTGTATCCCTTTGTAGGCTCTTCGATAGCACTTGGAAAATCCTTGACCTCCTTCCATATCGTGCCTCTGGTCCACCTTGTTGGTGGATTGGCCTTCTCTACAACGCCGGAACGAAATGCATTCTTGTTCCTCCGGAACAGAAGGTCCTTCGGTAAGAACTGTCGATGACAATCGAAGAAGTACGGTTTTCCTCCGTATTTAAATGGAAAGCCTTCGTGCGGTCCATACAATACGGACATAAGAGACGTCCATGAGTGCTCCATCCAGATAACATTCTATATGTCGAAAAGTCATTGATGGTCCACATCAGTGCAGCCCTCATCTAAAAATTCTACTTTCTAGAAACATCATAGGTGTTGGCACCTACTTCCCACAGCTGATTTAACTCATCTATCAATGACTGTAAATACACATCGATATTACTCTTCGGATTATTCGGACCCGGGATAATAACGGTGAGAAACATATACGAAGTCTTCATACACAACCAAGGCAGTAGATTATACGGAGTTACGATCACAGGCCAACACGAATACTAGGAGCCTAAAAGTTCGAATGGGGTAAAACCGTCGGAGGAGAGACCCAATTTGATATTATGTGAATCCGAAGCAAAATTTGGATACTCTCGATCAAAGTGCTTCCATGCTTCTCCATCAGATGGGTGATCCAACACTTCTTCGATCAGTTCCCATCTGTGCCAGCTCATATTTTTTGCAGTCTCCTTCACCATAAATAACCTCTGCAATCGTGGCGTCAACGGCAAGTAGTGCATCAAATCGGTAGGCTTCCTTGCACTGGGAGTCCTACTTGAACTTGTTGCCTTGTAGCGATCAACACCACAAAATATGTACACGTCTTCATCCTTGTCGTCTTTGTAGTACAACATTCACCCGTTGTGACATGCATCAATTTTTTCGTATCTCATCCAAAGAGATCTCACCATCCTCTTAGACCGGTAGAAGTCTGTTGGTAACTTTGCACCTACCGGCAAGATCTCTATAATCAACTCGATGATTTGGTTGTAGCATTCTTGAGACATATTAAAATCGGACTTGATGCTTAGCAGTATCGTAACCACCTCCAACGGTGAATGATCCTCACAACCAGGATACAAAGGAGTCCTTGCATTCTCAGCAACTCCATGAACTTCGCAGCATCGGTATTCGACGCCTCCTCTGTCGTATCATGATTGTCTGGATTGAAACTAGGCCCCGCAGTGTCAAAAACCATGTTCACGCACCCTTCATCGTAACCAGCGTGGTCATGGACATCCATATACGAGAAATTAGGCTCCAGCTCCGATGCTAAAGGAACAAGTTCTCCGTGTGACATCCATTGATAGTAATTCGACATAAAACCTGCAAATGATAAGTCACATCGACTTTTGGATAATATTTTATGTTGCAACATCTCACACATGGACCCTTAATTTTGGTACGGTCCATGTACTGAGGGAACGCCTTGGCAAACTGCAGGAATTACTCTACTCCATGTATAAATTCATCCCGCACACCGCACATGTCATCAGGATGACAATTATACATCCACAAATGATGCTGCAGATAGTAATTCATATCCATTTGACAATAATTCTGTAAAAATAGATACATATTATTCGAGTATATTCTAAATTGATACAATAATTCTGCATTAATTCACATGTTCAACAAGAAGGCCCCCTCTCTGACCCTCCCTCTCTGACCCCCCCTCTATTTCCCTACTTCTCATTCGACTCTCTCAGCATCTTATTCAGCATCATATAATATCTACCTCAACCTCACCTTAGAGAAGTGTAAAAATATTAATATTAACCAAGGTTCGCAATATCGGTATCGGTATCAGAATCAGCTTTGGTATCATTTACGGTTGATATCCTAAATCTCATAGCTTCCGCTAGCAGAGCACAATATAGAGCCAAACGTGAAGCAGAGCTTCATATTCAAAATATTAGAAGTAAAAAGTTTTCGATTGGTGGTGGAACGAGTCAGAATCCTTTCTCGTCCCACAACCAATCGAAAACTTTTTACTTCTAATATTTTGACTATGAAGCTCTGCTTCACGTTTGGCTCTACATTGTGTTCTGCTAGCAGAAGCTATGAGATTCACGATATCAACTGTAAATGATACCGATAACGATACTGATACCGAAACCGATATTGTGAACCTTGGTTAATATTAATATTTCCACACGTCTCTAGGGTGAGGTTGAGGTAGATATCCTATAATGCGAAATAGTCGGCTCAATGACCCGAATGAGAAGAAAGGAAGTAGGCAAGCTCACTCTATACACTCTAGGATACTACGATATACTACTAGTATACTCACTCTATACACTCTTACTTATGCAAGACTTTTGAGGCAACCAGCGTTATACTAGATTTTTGAAAAAATCTATAACTCTGATAGGCCCAAATGGCTTGGCATAAGTAAATTTAATTTCTAGAGAATGGCTCAAAATACTATACCAATCATAGTTTGAAAATGTCTCTAACCTTTATCAAGTACGAAAGAAGGGATAAGAATTACGACAGAAGGAATCAACAAGATACAAATCAAGAAAGTCAGGCGAGAGTTTGAAAATGAAATCGAGGAAGAAGGTCAGGTATATGGATGAGATCCTAGACTCTAATACTATATGTGGATGATGTAACTCTCCTAGAAGTTATTCTAAGTCCCATCTTTAATTCTATTTGCAGGCTCACAGCTAGTACAACTAAGTTGAAGTATTAACCGTAAGTTTGCAACCTTATGCGAAACTGGACCTGTATGGGCCACCATAAAAACTTGTCACGACCCGTACTCGTTTTTCGGATACGAGACGTGTCCAAGCCCAACCTGTCACGCCCCGCTCCCGTAGGAGCGATCGTCCTCACTAAGGCGTGATGCCGCACGAGCCTAGGTTGCGCTCGTGCAAGACGGGTTCCATAACGGCCAATTTTAACGGCTGCGACGGGGTCATCGTACAGAAGTCCCAAACAGAGACAATGAATAATATCAGCAGAATTTGAAGCAAAACATAAGTCATTGCAAAACACTCTTTTATTAATATTGAAATAAAGGTTACAATAGGGCGCAAGGCCAAGATTACAAGTCTTTCGAGCTCACTCATGCTCACTCATCTCATATTACAAGTCACTCAGCTCTCTCTCATCTCTCAATACATGTCTTGAACCAGTGGATGCTTCGGAAGGCGACGTCCATACATTATGTCCCGTATAAGTCTTGGCTCCATGCGGCCGTACGCTTCGAATCGTCAAGGAACTCTGTGCCTCAACGCATCCAAGCGAGCTCCGCGCCACGAGCTTCTACCTGTGCCTGCACATGGAAACTTTGTGGGTGTCAGTACTCATCTGTACTGGTGGAATGAGCTCCTCGCCCACCCATACAAAACTAACATGTTAATTTACTTTGTGTGTAATATAGTCCCTTTATGATTATCTTTCTACTCTTTCCTTAGGATCGGTTTTAGGACAGACGCCTTGGCCTATTTTATGTCTCAAGACCATTTTGTGCTTGCAACACAATATCAACTCAACAACGTTAACCTATCAAGTCGTGCTTGCCTTACGGCTTAAAATCAGAGATGTAACTACACGATAAGACTCCATTCCCGTGTGACCATGCTATAAGTCCTTGTTGAGGCCGTGACTCGCAACTCAATGAGACTCAATCATATCGCCGTCTCGCGGCCTTTGCCGCCCCGCGGCCCTTTGCTACTAAATCATCAACTGACCCAATTAAGACTTGTGGGTTAAGTGTCACTCGACCGACTTTGCCATATGGCCTTCTCTGACTTAGACTCAGGATAACTCACATCAAAACTATACAACTTATAGGCCGACAACATAAGACTCGATACCACATCTCGTGCCGAAGCACGTCGCCTACGTTGCAACCAAATCTTAGCCCAATATTTTGTGTTCCAACTATACTCACACATTCAACTCGACTTCCTTGATATACTACACGCAATACTTGACTCAATCCAAAGACATACACGCGGATCGCCGCCCATGCCGACTCATCTATATGAATTAGTTACTAGCTTCCAGCGCTATAATGGACTCCCTTTGAGCTTTTGATTAGACGGACGCTCCTTGCCAGCGTGAGTAGCTAGCTCTGCTGCAAGTCCCCGCTAACCCGTGCGGTCATCCAGCACAGCTACGAATGTCTCTATCGCAACGGTTCCCATGGACCGCCTGGGTCACCGTTCGAAAAATAGATTTATTTTACCTTGTACAAGTTGTCCAATGACCATGCAAGACTCGACTCGAACTGACGTCTCACACAGTCAATCTACTTCTAGTGTTACCATCTCTTTCAGGGCAAAGTTCAACACTTCTCACATCTGAGAACTTGCCTCGGCGACCCAGTCGCGAGCATTCTACTTTCTTGCTTCAATGACCCAGTCGTGAGCATTCTTCTTTCTTGCCCTGTCATTTCACTCAACTCAAGAACAACTATTGAAACACTTTCCAAACTTAATGAATCAACTGTGGCCCGTGCCTTAAAATACTAAGTCTGTGACATCGTGTCTTAAACCAACTTGAAATACTATGTGACACTACCGCCCAAGTCATACTCCATATGATGGGCCTTACAATCGTGAGACTATGTGGTTATACCCAGTCGTAGACGTCATAGGGCCGTGCCTGCTACTACTTCTGATATCTTAACGTAACTTGTCTAACTTACTTTGCAACAACTTGACGAGCAAAGGCTGCGTCAAGGCTTGCATCATGGGAACGTGTCGTGCACGCGTTCGACTTTGAACAACCAAGTTATTTGGGGGGCCTGGACTTATGCCACAAGCCGTGCAATACAACTCAATCCGTCGGCGAGCAGAGGCTATGTCACGGCTTGGGCGAAGAGACCGTACATGAATGTTGAAGCATTTATGCGGGCGACGCCTATGAATTTGGCTAACTCTTAGTTTGTGGCGAATACCAATTTTTCCTTCTCCCAAGCCACGGAACGAAGGACCGAGTGTCATTTTCAAAGCACGTCGTGCACCAACTCTAAGCCGACCGTTTGACCTTCCATATTCTAACTCAATTCGACCTGTCGGGATTATTCCCTTTAGCTATATGGATTCGTCTCTTTTATTATCAAGCCTACTTGTGCGAGTTGAAAACATGCGATTTATTATGTGAAGGCTAAGATGAGGCAAGTTCACCGAAACTATCCCACCTGAGCGAGCGGTCGCCTCGACCGAGCGATGTCTTCGAGCAGCCGTTGCAAGGCTAAGTCCGAACGTCGTTGGCGTTTTGATTCCTCCGATTGACTGAGCGGCACTATGCCAAAATATACATTTTTTGACAGACCAAAACTATCGTAAATCACATTTAATGACAGTTTTGGTCTGTCAGAAGATCCGTCGTTAATAGCGCATCCCAAAATTTAAACGACAGTTTTGGACTGTCGTTTAGTACTTAAATAAAATGACAGTTATTATCTGTTAAATAAAAACAACAGATTAAAACTGTCAAATAACATATGAATTGATTGGCTATTACTTTTTATTTTTCAATAGTTCACGTATGTCATTTTTCTGGAAATGAAATAATAAAGAATCTCAAATCATTCATATCAAATCTATTTAAACATGTTCATCTTCTATATAAATTGAAACACATCTGATAATAAAATTTTATATCGACATCAACGACAATCAATAATGGAAAAACTTAATCCAAATAGTATTAAGTAATAAATGTATCAAGTTTACATAGCAGCAATCCATCAAAACATAAAAAAGTAACTCTAATGTTGCTAGCTCACAATAGTTTCATTCTCATGATTAACAAAAAAAAGACAATGCTACTGCTAGCTTACAAGTGCACTACAAAAAAGAAGAATTTTAAAACCTCACAAACTGAACCGAATATTTTGGCCAATTGATCATTTCCTCGATAGTGATATCATCAAACTTCCCATTTCTTTCGAACAACATCTCATTGCCGTCAAAAATGTCATCGATAATAATATTATAAGCTTCATCATTCAAAGGTGCATCTGTATTCACACGTCCAATAGCAACAGCTTTCTTTCTAAAATTCTTCAAAAGACAAGTCTTTATGGGCAAGGTAGACTGATCATGTCCCTATATACAAACATAAAAAAAAACATGAGTATATAATTAAGCTAATGCATATATAAGGAGCAAGTATTGACTTAGAGATCAATATTAAATAAGAAAGAATGGGTTGAACCAATTATTTTGTGATATGGAAAAATATTTATCCACACATAAATATATGGGTTGAATCTACTGGATAAAAAGAAACTTGCATAAATGTGGGTTGTATTTGGATCCAAATCTGAGAAAGATCATGCATATATCCACATATAGTGAGAAAAGAAAAGAAAATATATCCACATGTGGATTGGACATATTCTCTGTTTGCTTTATGGACATCTCTCTTCCCATTACATGAGGTTTACACTCATTACATGAGGTTTACAATCATGTAATGATTTTGAAATAACTAATGTTTTTCCCATTACATAGGTTTATAATCATCAATTTATGCACTGAACCTTGCTACAACAAGTGCAGAAAATCTGTAAAGAATTTGGGGGTATGACTTTATTTAATATGAAAAATGTTAACTTTACATGTATTTCAAACTGCACACAATTAGTATATTTACTTATAGTTAAATCAGACACAAGCTACAGGAGAAAATAGAAAGCTTTTGAATTGTATGATATCTTCAAGAGTAAGTCTACAGGAGACTCACGTAAGAACTCACGAGCTACAGGAGACTCGCGCAAGAACTACAAGAGATATCTTCAAGCTATAGGAGACTCATGTCATAGTTATAGTTTGTATGAGCTACTGTGCTTCACAAGTTCTTGCAAGATCTCACGAGGCAATCTATAACTATATCTTTTGAATTGTATGACTTTTGAATTGTATGATATCTTCAAGAGCCAAGCTACATGAGGAAATAGAAGGCTTTCCATTGTGTGAGTCTCATGTAGTTCTGGCTTTTGGATTGGTGGTGGCAAGTTCCACTTTTGACTAACTGGGTTTTGGTCACGTTTGACTAAAATTCTGGTCGAAAACTATATGGAATGAAGCATGTCAGTGCACATACTACATATATAGTACTATTGTGTGTAAATTCAGAAGTATTCTTGTTGCCTCAATCAATTGTTCAACTAGCTAGAACATGATCTATACAAAATGAACAAATCTTCTCAGGAAAGTGCTAGCTAGGATGCTAATCTTAATTTTGCATATAGCAATCAAAGTCTATTTTGGACTTACATTAATTAGCATATATCTACAGACATCATGGCCCAATTAGTATATCCTAACAAACCAATTGAACCTTCTAAGTTTCCGACTACGATACCCATGGTTGAAACAGACATGGTAATATGAAAGATTGAAGGTAATATGAATACAGATTGTCTTATACAACAAACAGACAAGGTAATATGCAAGATTGACTTGATGTAGAAACTACTCACCTCAGAAGGACTAGGAGTGTGAAACTGTGATGAAGATTGACTTAATCTTGGAGTGTTAGATCCTGCAGCCTGCATGGAGGCTACTGTTTGTTCAAGATTCTCTATCCGATTTAGAAAAGCATCGTTCTTTTACTTTTCTCTACGAGCAATCTCCTGACTTGCAGCTGAAGCACGAATCTCCGTCTTTGAAACACCTTGACCCATTCCATGCACATAACTCTTACCATCACGACCCAATACCTAAACAATTTTTAAAAGAAGAGATTAATTATATAGTATGAACTTGTAAAAAATTATAAACAAACATGAAAACTAATTAGAATCCCATAAACCATTGCAACAGCATCATTGTCCAAATCTTTCTCTCCTAAGTAGGGATCTTCATCTATAAGCCCTTTAATTTTTTCCTACAAGATAAACAGGCGAAAAATATAGCTATTAAGTATTCATATTTGCTAAATATAATGAGAAGAAAGAAGTCAAAAGTTAAGCTTACTAAGTATTTGAACCCGGTCGTAGACTGGGTAACACGCGTAGGATCATTTTTACTAGTGTTTAGATGTGTGGCCAAGTATAACACAGATCTATTGACTTCACCTGTAGGACTTGCCTTTTTCTACATCAAGACAAGAAATAGGTTATTAACATAATTTTATATTGCATTGAAATATGAAAAAATGATAAATAATAGATAATTAACATCTTTACCAGTTCATGCGCTACCCTCGTACAACCTTTCCTACCAGTTGTATGTAATATCTTAACCTTTTTTCTTGTATTCCTTCCACAATCACGACGGATTTTATCTTCATCTGTAGAGTACAATTCAACAAAAGCATCCCAATCTTCTTTCTTTACATTTTCTACCACAATACTTTTGTGTTCTGCAACAGTTTCAACTCTATCACAAATCTTTCGGAGTTCCTCCCTTCCAATTTCTCCGAGCACTATTAGCTTTTTTCAAAACTTTGTCTTTATAAATTTTTGGCACTTGATATGCAATCTGCAATAACAATTATAAGCATAAAACAACAACTTTGAACTGAAATCAAATCAATAAACCAGCAATCCACAAAATTGCCAACATATTTCTAACTATCTTTAGTATCAGACATTGTATTTTCCTAACAAATGGAATGGCAATGACTTTTTTGGTAACTAGTAATTTTATGTATTGACATATGCTTCATGTATTGATATCCTGGGATATGATTTTCAAAACTTCAGGCAGTTTTAGCTTTATATGCTACAAAACACAATTCTGGGATTGATGGTAATATTGGTTTCCATGTAACCTCAATTGTCCCAAGTAAGTTGGTCTTTCTCCTTGAACTATACTTTGGAAGGGATCAATTACTGGAAAAAAAATCTAAACACATTTGCTTCACCAAAGGATAGCTTGTCCCAAAAAATATGCGCTCAAACTGTTTATGTAGTTCGTTAACTTGACCTTTCTCCTACCAAAGGATATCCTATAGATCTTGACTATTTAAGATTAAGTTTACTTGGTATCTGCACATATGGGCGATTCTATATGGTTGATTCTGTCATCTACTCACAGTTAATAAAGTAAAAGTAGATGCAACAATAGGATTAAAATGAAAAAGAGAATCTATAGAAAACTTATGCTTGAAAACAACCAAATATCTTAACTCAAACCAAATTTACTCACTTTAACACTTTTCCATATGTCTTCTTTGACGTTGTTTGGAACTCGTCTCCAATCCTCAATTCTAGGTGGACAATGTGCTTTTGCGATCTTTCCAACAGTTGACAAAAATTGTGTTGATCCAATACCCACAGGTTGTCCATATTCATTAAATATTATTATTTTTGTGTACCTAGAAAAAGATTCCAATATTAGTACTAATTGTCATCAATATGATAATTAAAATATGAAAACAAACACAAAAACAAACACATGATTCATTTTGTGAACTTGTGTTTCCTTTGCTCCTACCTGATTGATTTTCTGTACTTGTGTTTTCTTGACTCCCACCTGAAGTATGATTGTCGTCAACCTGATTTTCTGTACTTGTGTTTCCAGCACTATTTACTCTATCACCTGACATAATGAAACTAGGCAAGCAAATACAAATATCATCATAAGCATCATAACATTAATATTATGCTCCTTCCATTCAGTTCTGGTTTACCATGACTAGCAGTATAAGTTCATAGGAGCTAGCAGTCATAGTTTGCACAATTTCAACCTCCCGTGAAGTTATGACCAAAACATGGATGTTTTAATTTGCTGATATCAACCTGGATTTTTTGATGTAAAACTGTCTGATGAGAAATATGCATCAAATAGTATGGCTATTACTGTGTATTTCAATGCAAGCAATTGGTGAACATTGTGTTTTTCAAATAGTAGGGCTATTACTGTGTCTTTCAAATAGTAGGGCTATTATGCTCCTCCCATTCAGATGACTGATGTGTACTTAGTGACTCCATTGTGTTTAGCCAGTCCATTGTGTTTCGTCAAATGAACATCAGTTTGTTGCACTTGGTATCCTGTCCTAAAAGTATGACATGCTTGTAGATAACTAGCAACAAGTTCAGAATATTGCATAATAGGTTCATATTTTTGAATTGCTTCATAGTTAATCCTAGTCGTATATACATGGATATCTTCATATGCAAGGCCAATAAGCATATTGGTTATATATGAGGTCACCTAATATAGAGTACAATGTACATTTAATACTTTTGGAGGAATAACAAGCTTCAAAATTCATCATGTCAAAGCCTTTAGCAGTCATAGTTTGTGCCTTTGCAAATAGAAATAATGATACTTTCATGCTTAGTTTTACCATGTTCTTGGCAGGCTGGGAAGAAAGAGGAAGAATTCAACACAGGGCTTCTCTCTGTTTTGATGATGAGTGTCAAAACAACACGCAGGTGAGGAATATTTACTCTTTATTGTTCTTTTAATTTCAATGCAGAATATAACTGTGAAGCCACATACGTATCAGTGTAGTTTCTCATATTACAATACTGAGATCTCATAGAGTACAATGTAAGTTTAGAAAAGTTTTGGTTATGACTAGAAATGTTCAAATTAAAAGTTGAGTTAACTGTGTATTAGCAGAATTATGTGAATGGACAGTTAGAACAAATATCAACAGTTAGGCCAAGTATAGCTGGCAAACAATCACAATGCTAGCTCCTATGAACTTATGCTGATCATCTCTTACTGGCAGCGCAGTCTTCCACAATCTCTTTACTGAAAATAGCCACTCACACCAAGATTACAAAATGACAAACAAAGCCTAGGATAAACAAATATAAGAGTTTGTATGCTTAAAGCTGAGTTATTAAAATTTTGCAACTTTTGAGATGGTTCTTTTGAAAGAAGCTATAATAGAGGAAGTTGTTGTATCTCAATAACAAATATAAGAGTTTGTATGCTTAAAGCCTAGGATAAACAACCACAACCTTAATTTCAAACCAATAATAAAGCCCATTTGAAGCTGGAGTTATCATAATATCCGAACAAACACAAGTATCATCAAATTATCTATATTGCACTGGAATGGAAAAAAGGACATGATACAAGTATCTAAACAAACACAAGTATCATCACAGATTTTGTAGTTCTAATGCATCTTAGTTTGACATGTGGTTTGTTCCTGAACTACATGCAGGGGTAGAACTATTAAGAGTATCCTCAAACAAATATTAAAGCAAAACACTAAAATAGAAAAACCAAACTAAGATAACAACTAAAATGTCGATAACCAAACTAAGATACCAACTAAAATGTTGAGAACCAAACAAATACAAGTATCGTCAATAATTAGTAATTTTCATCATCTTCTATAGCTTCAGCAAGTGCTGCTGATATTGACGATGCTTCGTCAGCCGCACCAGTAAAAACAAAGGGATCTTCATAGGCGTCCACTTCATGACTTAGTTTTTTGGGGGACTCTAAAACAACATGTCAATTCTCTCTTGTTTGATCCTTGCAGTAAAATACTTGAGTTGCTTGTGAAGCATGGATAAATTGCTCATCATCTTCACTTTTTTTTAACCTCGCAAAATTTATGAAAATCAAATTTGTCTTCGTGTATCAACAGTAAACTCAGACCACTTCATATTTATAGATTTCCAATAAGAAGAATCCGCTGGATGTCTCATGTGTGTACTGCTATCTTCTGCATGTTCATGCCATCTCATCTTCTCGGCTATCCATTGTACTCTGTACATACGCTGCAACCGTTCAGTTATAGGGAAGTACCTTAGTTTCTTCCTTGGTAACTTTTTACCTCCTAGTTTTGAGTATTCAGCCAGTTTCCATCTAGTTTCACCACACTTGGGACAATTTTCCTTATCTGTATTTTCTTTCCAATAAAGAATACAATCATTAGGGCAAGCATGAATAATCTCGTACTTCATACAAAAAGGCTTGACCATATTCTTAGCATTGTGTATAGTTTCCGGTAAAGTGTTCTCATCCGGTAAATCTTCTTCATAAATTGTAACATTTCATTAAAAAAATGCCTCCGAACATTGATGTCTAGCTTTCATGCTCAAAATTCAACTGTTGCTGACAATTTTGTATGTAGACCTCCACAAGAAGGATAAAGGGGTTGCATTGCATCCTCCATCTTCTTCTTATAGTTAGCATCATGGTCATCTTGAAAATCAAAATCATTACCTTGATTAGGCTCATCCATGCATTCTTCAAGGTCATCAAGATCAACTCGTCCGAATGTGTCATGGAATTTATCCGCCATCTCGGGATTGCATCTTCAGCACAGTCAATAGCTTATGATGAACTAGGAACCTGAACGTTGACAATACTTCCAGGAAGTTGTTCTCCATGATTAATCCAAGTTCTGTATGACTTGTCAACTACATTACAAACCAAATGCTCAGCTATAACTTTAGACTTTTTTACTGCTATTATAATTACGGCATTTATCGCACGGGCAAAGATACCAGTCATTTCCTTCCAGAGTATCTTTTATGAACTTAATGAATGATGCGACACCTTCAAGATATTTGACTGACAATTTAGGTGCATCCATCCAATCCTTACTTGGGTGTGCACAAGACATCTACATATATCCAATTAGTCAACAAATGTGCATAAATATCAGTGATAGATTAATAATGCAGAAGGATTTAGTACTTGAATTGAATGCAATTAGCAATTTCGTAGTTAAATATAAACCTTTCAAGCTATATAAATTACCAAGTTTCCAGTGAAAAATTATCAAGGTTCCAGTGGAACATTTGGTTTATCAACTGAAATGTGTAACTACATCAGGGTTTACCTTAGCTTGCCGGCGAGCGTTTATCAACTGAAATGTGAATCTACAACAGGGTTTATCTCAGCTTGCCTGCCAGTATGCAATCTGACACAAGATGCATCATACATCACATGTAGGAAACATTTCTAGTTAGCATGCATACTTACATAAAGTAGCTATAAGTAATGCAGAATTTCAACCACAAGCAGATAATCAAGTTGAATGTGTTGCACATTAGTAAAAACTAAGTATAAAACATGTCTGTCATTTTGTTTGGTAACATAAAAGAAAGGACTCACTTTTCCTATACATGGTATAATATGAAAAAGTTTCTTGATTACAGGGTGTTGTCATACATGCCCTACACAGATCCAATATGCTACCATTAGTTTATCTGTAACATTAAGAAGAAGGAAAACTTTACAGGTTTTAGTAACTTTCTCAAACATATTTATCTTCTTTCTTCCTCCCTTTTGTTCTTTTCTTTTTTGTTTGTGGATGGGACTAAATCATGTTTACGTTGTCATAGCACTGGGTGATGCATGGTGGTACAACATTGTATAATGTCTACTTTACAATGATTATATGTAATGGTATGTTCTAGTTACGTGGAAAAAAAAAAGTTATAAGAAAACCAGATCTTGTTTTTTTTTGGGATCTCTGTAGGATCCTTAATTGTCTGGAATCTCTTATAGGTATATTGTTGCTACAATATAGGTTTACTGGAGGGACGGATCTACTTAAAAAAAAGCTTTTACGCGTAATATTGTATTATTGTAGTGTTTTGATGTATGTTTAACTCAATTTGTGTTTCCGACTTGATCATGGAGCAATCTTTTTAGCAAACCGGATATATACCTATTAAGTCAAAGGAATTCAGTCTAGCCAATGCTGTTGGCGCAAGAAACTAGTGCTAATCTTGAACAAAAAGGTAGGAACAACTATGGTATCTTTCTGTTTTCATGTTCTCTGCTGTCTTTATAAGTTATCCATCATCCACATATTGTCGACCCACCCAACATATGCAACCAGCTTATTCAGTTCAATCAAAGTGTAATTTTATGAAACTGTACAAAATCATGTGTGTCTGAGTACTGAAAACACTTGCAAATGGGCCGGAGACTAGAAGAAAACATTTGTGAAACCACATAAGAGGGAACCTCATGGCATGAGCCGTCCTTTTTTCATCTACAAACATTTAATATTTGGGATTCCAATAGACCATTGGCTCATATTGTGACCATCAGACACTCAGAGAAGTATGAATGCGTATCCATTTCCTCCTTAGAGTTTGTTTTATTTTTCCTCTTGTAGTCAAGGAAATGACTCTTGACACAGTTGAATGGAAGAAAAAATTGAAATAGACGAACCCAATATTTGGGTTAAAGCATTTGTTGTTGTCAAGGAGATTCCTTTGATTCCTAGAGACAAAGAGACTCAGAAATCGTGGCTAATTTCAGAGGTAACAGAGGATTGAGAAACTACATATCTCTGCAAAAAGCTTAAACCCTAGCAAATCCTAAAATTGGAGGATTTGCTATATAAAGAAAATAAACCCTAGATAATAAACCAGAACAAACCCTAGCAAATAAACCCTAGAAAATAAATGGTAGAAAACAAATAAACCACAACATCGAAAGGATTACCTTATGATTTGGGAGGGTTCGGCGGTAGTTCGTAGGGTTTGGGAAGGCTCTCCTGCGAGCGCCTGGTTTGGAAAGGGTTTCCCGCGTGCGCGCCTGGTTTGGGAGGAGGGTTCCTGCAGTTTTGAGGGGTGAGAGGATTTTGAGGGGTGAGAAGAAAAGTCGAAATGATACACGATAGAGAAGAAGAAAAAATTTCGTGGGCGCGGGCTTTAGGAGATTAGTTTTGCGGTTTTGGAAAGGAGCAGCTATGAAAAAATTTAGAGCTAATTTTTCGACATAATTTTCAATGCAAACGATGGTTTCACTCCGTCAAAGCCAAATCTATTATTTAAGTTAAAGAGATATGATGTTAAACGACGGTTTTAATCCGTCAAAATATCAACGACAGCTTTACTCCGTCAATGTTGGACAACACACAACGTCCTAAAATTGCCATTTTGGTATAGTGCGGGACGGGGGCACTACATCATACACCACACAGAAAAAGTTTTATCCTCGAAACTAACTGAGTACACTTATCGACTTATCACTTATTCAACATCCTATGTTTCTCGTACACATTTCTCCTATGCATTTCTCAAATCCAAGCCACGCTCGTGCTACCCTCAATCCTTTCTTCAAAACTTACGATCTCAAAATCCTCGACACTTCTCCGTTCCTCAAGTCTCACTTGATTCAACGTATCACTTAGTTGGATCGTGCACATAATTTAGGCGTCCCCAAAATACATGTATTTCAACCAAGCCTCGTGATAGCGAATCCCGCCATCACCACTCGAGTCGGATCGTGCACATATTCAAGCGTCCCTGATATACATACATGTTAACCGATACTCGCGAGTGGTGCCTCCACAAATCCTACCATTTCGCACTCGGACGTCTGCCTAACCGCTAGGCTATGTCTTTCCGTCAGTATTGGAATCATAGTTCCCAAACAACAATATCAACACTGTCCCCATCCTAAGGTCAAACCAAATTGATAGTAAGGGGTTTTCTACCCAATCTCGCATCACTCCGATTTCTAAACTTCGAGCATAGATTTCCTACACACATCCTAACATTTGACGCATGGGGTCTGAGTCATTCAACAAAGCCATCCTACGATAACTCACGTTTCAACTAATTTCTTGACATATCAATATCACTTCGTTCATCAA
The DNA here is from genome assembly GCA_029216955.1 of Iris pallida. Classification (NCBI taxonomy): domain Eukaryota; kingdom Viridiplantae; phylum Streptophyta; class Magnoliopsida; order Asparagales; family Iridaceae; genus Iris; species Iris pallida. The sequence continues at coordinate 14,028,671 of JANAVB010043419.1, read as the reverse complement.
GCCATTTCGCATAGTCTATTTCTTCGAACACGTTCGACATAATACACCTATCAATCCTTCCAAGTCAAGCACGCTACGACATAATTCATTGCTAAACCATAATTCACATATCATATTCCTTAATTCATTCAACCCAATTCACGTATTCGATCATGAGGTCGTCTAACTTAACAATATTTTGTGCCCCGATCACACGCGATTCAGATTATCCACAGCGGAAATGAATCACCATGTACGCTCCCGCGCGATGATCATCCTCATCGGGACGTAACTCTTGTTTGATTCTAGACTAATTCATTTTCGATGCACGGATTGGACCTACTCAATCCTCAAGTTTCATTCATTCGTCAATCATAAGTCCTACAAATTCTCGAGTTCACCTTCGTATCAAGCCAACAAGTCGAGACAATCAAATTTGCCGTGTCCTGATTTTTCCAGTTCGATCATTCCCGAGACATGAATCACCATGTCAGCACTCACGCAGAACGATCACCCCAAATCCGATGCGACGCATGTGCGAGACTGGAGTTGAGCTCACACAAGACAAGAATGTCGACGTTGTGGCTATCAACGTAACCATCAAGACACGATCATTTACATCCAACATTCATCTCAATCAAAATCCTAAGTATAGCATCCAACCGAACAATAATATTTATACGATCGTCATTCGCCGAATCAGAGTACCCCCGAGTTATCGTATATCGATCTTTGATACGCCTCAATACCATCGACGATATGCGTAACTTGACGATCCTCCTTTGCAACCAATTTCGAATCGTGCGAATGATGCTATCATCCGACTGGATAATCTTCTCGACATTCAAGTTCAAGTTCAATCATTATCCCTCGAATCATTCACAACATCAATTTCCTCAAACCAATTTCACGTATTGTTCATCCGTTTATCTTAAGTCATCGACCAACGTGTTTTCTCAATTAGTATCATTCCTTGCTAACTCAAATCATCGAGCAACATTCAATCCAATCCTTAGAGTCATTTGTGTAACCTTAAAATCAAACCTTTCATGCACGCTATCTACCTGTCGTGCTAACTTTCGTATATGATTCTCAATAACTTCCTCGATTAAGTTATCCTTTTGCTGTACCTTAACTTTTCCTCGATTTGATTTCACCTACTCGATCATCTTCGCATTTCATACTCGCACAATCCTCGATCTCGTGCACATTCCGTGCATGTCAATTTCTAGGTTGTTCGAATCAACTCATCCAAATCTTCAAGACTACATCTTGTTCAACGACACTCAATCTAAGGCTTTGCATAATGCGATACTTGCTGATAGACTCACTGACACCCCGCATCCTCAATCGATCGATCGACATCCCTGAGGCTATCACATACACCACTCAGGGATGAAGTCATTCAACAAATCCTCAACTTATCATTCGAATCAAAATCGACTTCTTCAAATTCTCCGTTCGAACCATTCTTCGAATTCTAAGCACGCTCATTTATATCGCATCGATGATATCATCGTCGCTCGATAGCACCCCTATCGATAGTCATCTCACTTGTACTCAATCGAGTCAAACTCGTTCTCTCTCGAAACACTCCACTTTGCTAAGGTCGACACAAACCCTTGGTGTATATGCCCAGCCCGACTTAGCCAACCGTGCTTACGTAAACCATCTTTTTGTTTTATTAAAAACTGTTCTCCTACGTTTTATAAAATAGATAGACTTATTGTATGGACATTCCGTGGGACAATTGAGAGAGAGCGCACCAACGATATCAATATTGCGAAAGCAATCATTCAGAGTTTGCGAAAACAACGGAGTTAAAGAATTCAATCGATAGTCCAAGGACGTAAAGCCATGCTCTGATACCATTATGTCACGGCCCACTCCCGTAGGAGCGATCGTCCTCGCTAAGGCGTGATGCCGTACGAGCCTAGGTGGCGCTCGTGCAAGGCGGGTTCCACAACGGCCGATTTCAGCGACTGCGATGGGGTCGTCGCACAGAAGTCCCAAGCTGAGATATTGAATAATAGCAGCAAAATTTGAAGCAAAACACAAGTCATTGCAAAACACTCTTTTATTGATATTGAAACAAAGGTTACAATGGGGCGCAAGGCCAAGATTACAAGTCTTTCGAGCTCACTCAAGCTCACTCATCTTACATTACAAGTCACTCAGCTCTCTCTCATCTCTTAATATATGTCTTGAACCAGCGGATGCTTCGGAAGGCGACGTCCATACATTATGTCCCGTATAAGTCTTGACTCCATGCGGCCGCACGCTTCGAATCGCCAAGGAACTCCGTGCCTCGACGCATCCAAGCGAGCTCCGCACCACGAGCTTCTACCTGTGCCTGCACATAAAAACTATGTGGGTGTCATTACTCAACTGTACTGGTGGAATGAGCTCCTCGCCCACCCATACAAAACCAACACGTTAATTTACTTTGTGTGTAACATAGTCCCTTTATGATTGTCTTTCTACTCTTTTCTTAGGATCGATTTTAGGACAGACGCCTTGGCCTATTTTGTGTCTCATGACCATTTCGTGCTTGCAACGCAATATCAACTCAACAACGTTAACCTATCAAGTCATGTTTGCCTTACGGCTTAAAATCAGAGACGCAACTACGCGATAAGACTACATTTTCGTGTGACCGTGCTATAAGTCTTTGTTGAGGTCGTGCCTCGTAACTCAATGAGACTCAATCATATCGTCGCCTCGTGGCCCTTGCCGCCTCGCGGCCCTTGCCACCCCGCGGCCCTTTGCTACTAAATCATCAACTAACCCAATTAAGAGTTGTGGGTTAAGTGTCACTCGACCGAATTTGCCTTACGGCCTTTCCTAACTTAGACTCAGGACAACTCACATCAAAATTATGCAACTTATATGCCGACAACATAAGACTCGATGCCACATCTCGTGCCGAAGCACGTCGCCTACGTTGCAACCAAATCTGAGGCCAAACATTTTGTGTTCCAACTATACTCACACATTCAACTCGACTTCCTTCATATACTACACTCAATACTCGACTCAATCCAAAGGCATACACACGGATCGCCGCCTATGCCGACTCATCTATATGAACTAGTCACTATCGCCCAGCGCTATAATGGACTCCCTTTGAGCTTTTGATTAGACGGACGCTCCTTGCCAGCGTGAGTATCTAGCTCCGCTGCAAGTCCCCGCTAACCCGTGCGGTCATCCAGTATAGCTACGAATGTCTCTATCGCAATGGTTCCCATGGGCCGCCTGGGTCGCCGTTCGAGAAACAGATTTATTTTAACTTGTACAAGTTGTCCAATGACCATGCAAGACTCGACTCGAACTGACATCTCACACAGTCAATCTACTTCTAGTGTTACCATCTCTTTCAGGGCTAAGTTCAACACTTCTCACATCTGAGACCTTGCCTCGGCGACCCAGTCGCGAGCATTCTACTTTCTTGCCTCAACGACCCAGTCGTGACCATTCTTCTTTCTTGTCCCATCATTTCACTCAACTCAAGAACAACTATTGAAAAACTTTCCAAACTCAATGAATCAACCGTGGCCCGTGCCTTAAAACACTAAGTCCGTGACATCATATCTTAAACCAACTTGAAACACTATGTGACACTACCGCCCAAGTCATACTCCATATGACGGGCCTTACAATCGTGAGACTATGTGGTTATACCCTATCGTAGAACTCATAGGGCCGTGCCTGCTACTACTCCTGATAGCTTAACGTAACTTGCCTAACTTTGCAAAAACTTGATGAGCAAAGGCTGCGTCAAGGTTTGCGTCGTGGGAACGTGCCGTGCATGCGTTCGACTTGGAACAACCAAGTTATTTGGGGTGCCTAGACTTATGCTACAAGCCGTGCAATACAACTCAATCCGTCGGCGAGCAGAGGCTATGCCACGCCTTGGATGAAGAGACCGTGCATGCATTATGAAGCATTTATACGGGCGACGCCTATGAATTTGGCTAACTCTTAGCTTGTGGCGAATGCCAACTTTTCCTTCTCCCAAGCCACGTGACGAAGGACCGAGTGTCATTTTTAAAGCGCGTCGTGCACCAACTCTAAGCCGACCGTTGGACCTTTCCATATTCTAACTCAATTCGACCTGTCGGGATTATTCCCTTTAGCTATGTAGATTCGTCTCTTTTATTATCAAGCCTACTTGTGCGAGTTGAAAACATGCGATTTATTATGTGAAGGCTAAGATGAGGCAAGTTCACCGAAACTACCCCACCTGAGCAAGCGGTCGCCTCGACCGAGCGATGTCTTCAAGCAGCCGTTGCAAGGCTAAGTCCGAACGCCGTTGGCGTTTTGATTCCTCCGATTGACTGAGCGGGACGAGGCACTACACAGCCTACGCCGCAGTATCGGCGGTAGTACGCTGTCTATGATAAGCATTATCCATACATGTACACAGTTCACATTTATCATCCACAACTAAGTTGTAAAAAAAGATTAAGCTCAAGTCTCAATAAATAATTTAAAGAAAGATCCACTACAACTCAGCTAGTCTCGGGAACAAACCCGCTAAAATAAATATAAAACCACTGAAACTAAAGTTCGCTAAGCTCACTAGCTAAGAATAACACGAAAAAGCATAAGAAAGAAATATGCTACGCCGCATCAGTAGAAGTAACCAGCATATTGGTAACGTCAGTGTCACCAAGATATGCACCATAAATCTCGGCGCAAACCACGTCGTCTAAAGCTAAAAAATAGTTATCCAGTCAGGATTGGAGCAAGATCACCATAACACTACACTACACAATATAATATACAAGTACGCAGAATAGCAATAAGGAAAAGTTGAATATGAAATGATACAACAGAGACCACTATATCTTGGGAAACAGTTCAAGAGTACAATTATGACATGGAACAGTTGAAGGTATAATTAAGACATGAAGACAATACAAGAGAATGACGAATATAGGACAAACCTCTGGGAAAAATGTCAACACGAAATAAATCACGTGTACGGTGTGTTTTAGGATACAAGTGTTCTGCATGTGGACGGGTTAGGACATCCGGCAGTCGGTACGTGAGGTTCAACGACTGCTATCAATATTGACATTGAGAAAAAATTGTACAATGCGTAGACCACATGCATACTAGTTGTATTCTCCCTCCCGACTCTCGCACAAGTAAACATGATCACTTTAACATTTAACTTTAAATTTAAACATTGAACATTGAAGATAGAACATTGAACGAAAACATTAAGTGAACATGTATGGTTATGGTAACAAGTATAACTCTCGTGCACCAATGATATAGAAGATAAGACTATCAATTTAAGGAAAAGAATAACATGCAGCATAAAATAAAGGCAACATTGGTCATAGTGATACTTGCCTTGCTCCGCTAGATGATGAAGTCACAACTCAAACGTCGTAGACCGATCTACCCCGTCACATAAATAACCATAAGTTGGATATTGAAAATTCCGCTACAAAAACCCTAGAAAGTAGATAATGGTTTAACATAACTAATTCTATTTAATTCTGGAATAAATCTAAAAACCTAATTTAATCTAATATAATCTAAAATATAACTTAAACAAGAAAGTTTGGCCATAGAAAGTCATGTTTCCAATTTTGAAAATCATGGCACGCAAATCGAGGCGTACCGTTGACTATCTAGTCAAATATCATGAACTCTAGATTTTGAAATGCATTTTGGTAGACTTCAGCTCCACGAGTGTGCTGGAATCAACCGTGCCGCAAATTCACATTTTAGTCAAAAGATATCGCCGTTATGGCTAATCGTGACCAAAACGGTAATTCACCGATCAATTCTGAGTTCAACAGAATAACTAAAATATTAGATGAACGAATTAATTTCTAGGAAAAAATTTTGTTGTAGATCTCTGTGTTAGCTTTCCAAAACTTCAAACGATTCATGATTCGGATTCCTGGTTCTCCCGAAATTTCGAAAACAACAAAACATATCAAATTTCGGACAAGTAGCGCTCTACGAATTTCCCAGAAATTCAGGTTCAGAAAATACAAAAATAAATTAAATATTCAGAAATTATACCTCAATATGCTTCCAATAAAAAAAATGGTGTGCGAAAAGCTCTTCTGGTTTGGCGGCAATCACTTCGGGAAGTTGAAGGACTCCTAGATGAAACCTCTCTCAAAATCGGCAGGAATTTAATTAGGTTTTGCGAATATAATTATATATATAGAAGAGAGAGGCAGTTTACTGTAGCAGTTAGCGCCGACAGGTGGGCCCCCGGTTGAATGACTGGGTAATTAATTATTTTAATTCATAAAATCATTTAAAAATTATTTTAAGTCCAAATAAATCAAAATAAATTGCAGAAAAATCCAGAAAAATTCTAGAAAATATTTCTAAGTGTCTAGAATCTAAATAAAATATTTTAACATAAAATATCATCATGTGACCTCACGGTAAATTCTAAAAACCTATAAAATATAAATTCTATATGTTTTAATTATCTAAAAATTCTAAAAAAAATCCAGAAAAATCCTAGAATATTCTAGAAAATATTTATAACCTAGTATAGACTAAATAAAATACTGGGTCCCAAAAATAACTCCAAACAGCCATATGGTAAATCATGAAAGTCAATAAAATATATAAATCTTCACAAAATAAATATTTAAAATTTTCTAAAATATCTAAAAATTATAATAAACTATAAAATAGCTATAGAATGTTTATATAACCTACCTAGAGGCTATATAACCATAAGATAGTCCTAACTTACCTGTGGGCGTAGGCATGACATCCTATGATCACAAAAATCAACCATAATCTAATCAAATAAAAAAAATTAAAATCCATAAATTTTTAATCGGGTGGCAGATGCCACAGATACCACTGCTCACACTCACACTCGATACATACACACTTCACTCAGGCATTTGCATGTACTCGAGCTTCCAAATGGGATTGCCCCTATATCCTAAAGCCCCAGACTTCTCTAACCCCTGCCCACGTGGCTTGTAGCCCGAGCCAATGTAAGCCTTGCCAAGGCAAGTTGTCGCTGCTGCAGCAATGCCACAAGGCATATGCCAATGTGGTACTTGCCAACATGCTCACTGCCCTATGTCGTGTCTGTGTGTGCATGTCGTGTGTATCGTGTCGTGTCAGCATGTGTGCGTATGTGTGTGAGTATGTGTGTGCATATGTGTGTGCGTATGAGTCGTGTCTGTGTGTGTGCGTGTCGTGTGTGTCGTGTCTGTGTGTCATGTCAGCGTGTGTGCATGTCATATCGTGTCCGTGTCAGCACGTCAGGAGGAGGGAGATAGGGTTAGGTTTTACCTGCCTTGGTCGGAGTCGGGTCTGGGTCGCCGGGGCTGGAGCAGTGGCGGAGGGGACTGGTCGAGTCGTCGTCGACGAGGGGAATCGACGATGGAGGAGTGGCGGAGGGACGGAGGTCGCCGGTGGAGGGGGGACGCCGGAGGAACGGGGGTCGCCACGGGGAAGGGGGTCACCGCGGGGAGGTGGTCGCCGAAGGGAGGGGGACGCCGGAGGAACGGGGTTCGCCACGGGGAAGGGGGTCACCGCGGGGAGGTGGTCGCCGAAGGAAGGGGGACGCCGGAGGGACGAGAGGGGAAGGGAAATTTGGGGACGAGAGAGCGGGAAGAATTTAGGGTGAAAAAAATAAAAAGTCGATCGGCACTTGAACCCTATATGAAACTTTTTAGCGACGTCTAAAAAAGGACGTCGCTAAACGTCGCTATAAACTAAAGATACGACAACGTACAGAAGTATGAGTCGGAAAACGTTGCTAAATGAAACAAAACAACAACGTTTTGCGAAGAGCGCGACATCTGCTTTCCAAACAATAATGCTTGTCGCTACTCGTCGCTCTACGTCGCTAATAGTGACGTTCAACGTCGTCTTTTATAGACGTCGCTAAATACAAAAAAAGTAGCGACGTTTTTACTCGGAGTCGCTAAATTCGTCGCCAATATGACTTACTTTGGTAGTGCAATAGGTAGGGTATTGCTCGTACTCCACTGCTTGACAGAAGTTGCGCTCTCCTGTATGTTTGATGCGAATATGGTCCACAAGAGGTTTGTGAAGTAACGTGTAGGCAACTCTAGAGGGGGTGAATAGAGTTTGTGTCAAAAATAACCAATTAAAAATCAACTCTATGCCAGTCCAAAAGCAACTACCAATAGAAATATATAATCATAGTAGTAATACAGAAATTAAGAGAGATCAGAAGAGCATACGCAAACACAACGATTTAACCTGGTTTTCCTCGTAGAGGACTAGTCCAGGCCTGAGAACTCTCGCTCCGGATTGAAATCTACTATTTGTGAAATATGGTACACACACGTGCCTTTACTCAGAAGAGCACGCCAACTTCTTACAACTCCGCAGAGGCGAAACTTGGAATTGTCCAAGTGACTTCTTTTCAACTCTTGCACAAAACTTCTAGCTAAATCGTACTTTAGCACCTTGGAGCTTAGGAAGTTTTGTGGCTAGTAGATTGGAAGAGTAAGGCTTAGAATGTATAAGGCTTAGAAGATTGAGAGTAAGAGATGATTTGAAATGAGAGAATTCAAGCCTTATTTATACTAGTCAGGGGAGGCAGAGTTCGGCCAGAATTTTGTCCCAAATATTCAAAAATTTGAACGTTGGACAGCTTCTAGCAGGGTGTTCCTAAAAATTAGGTTCCTAAAATTTAGGGGGCAGAGTTCGGCCCGAGTTCTGCCTAGGGTAGAGTTCGGCCCGAATTCTGTCTACCTTGGGCCAGAAAATTTATATGGTCTAGATTGGTTTGGTTTTGTTCAGGGATTGTTTGATTTGTACGGTGGAGTTTGGAAAAGTAAGTATAGGGATTGAGATGACTCAGTGTGACTCAACGTACATGTTCCTAGACTCAATAAATTAAAAAATTACAGACTGAGTACAAGTACATTTGCAATGTAACAGCTTATCGATGACGTCTGTCTTGAACTTGATACGTTGTAGATGATGTTCTGTCTTGAGCCCGATGTGTCGTATTGGATCATATCAGATATTATTTTGTTAATTCTCTAAATTAGGTTGACTGTGATCCAGTTTAGGTCAACAATCTCCGCCATTTTGATAATTGACAAAATGATATTTGTATGTCGGAACATTCATACCTGGACACATGTTGAGGGGAGTAAAATAGTTTGTACGTATGAAGTTGCTCCCCCGTAAATAGATATGTCGGCTCCCCCACAAATAGATATTTTTGTCCCGGTACAAAGTTCTTATCCAAGCATAACACAATTCATAATATCACATCATATACAAGATCACATCAAATATCTATTATTCTTTCTCTTTGTCACTTAGCAAAATATAGCATAGCTCTTCCGTAAAGACACAAAGTGAAAAGAGCAATCACACAACTTTAACCATAACCAAACTTTAATATAGACAACTAGCAGTTTTAATAAACCAAAAAAAACTCGCAGTCATATATATGAAGGAAAATAAAAGCATAGTAGAAATAGTACTAAAGTCATGAAATGACAAACTACAAAGCATAACTAAAAGCATCAACAGCAGCAACAGTAGGTAGGAGACCACAACCATCACGGAACATAAGAACGGGATGGACCGGCCGAATCAGGATGGCTCGCTGGCAGAGCGACGAGGATCAACAAACGCAGCATCAGAATCCAGATACCATATGGCCCAAGGGTCGTCAATCCGGTAGCCTTCGCAAAAAGAGTCCCGACCCGTAGTAAACGGCATAGTAGGATGTCGGGACATGTTGTACTGGATGTCATGCAGGGTGTTGCTATTGGTGCTCATCTGCAGAGTGGTCTAATAGTCCAGCTGAATATAGAGATCGTCTTCCAAATGGAATCGGTCACAAACATGTCTCGGATGGATTCGAGGGTGGCAGGTGGCTCAGGCTGAGGGGCATCTGAGTCAGAAGACTCATGCTCAACGGAAGAAGGAGGAACAGGTGCAAGAGCAGTCCTACGAGCCTTAGATAGGTAGGCAGGAGCTGCTAGAAACTGACACTCGTCTAAAGGAATATGGAAGGCAGCAAAGATCATAGGAAGATACATAGCATAGACAAGCAATTTTGGCTTCTTCCATGCCGAATCATCCGGTCCATCATCATGCATGGAAAATTGAAAGGAATGGTGAAGTGTAGATAATATAGTGCCGTAATCTAATGATAAGTGACTTCATCAGTAGATCCAGCTTTAGGCAGGATGGAAGAGAAAATGATGCGATGAAGTTCATAGAAGTGGTTTTTAAGATACTTGGCACAAAGTTTTTGAGGGCGAGTATTGGGTGCGCACATTATATCCTTAAATCCTTCGAGTGTGATATCACTAATAAATTAGAATTCACGAGCAACGACAATGCGCTCTCAAGAATTGGGGTCAGGGAGTTCTAAATATTCGGCCAAGTCAAAGTCGTCAAACACGATGTCAATGTCGGCAACCCGAGAATAGATTTTACGGTCGTCATGGGTCATTTTGCAATAAAACATTTGAATTGCATTGAGATAAATAAGTGAAGACGTCGACACAAGTTCATCAAGACATAGATCCTTGAAGTTAGGATCAAATTCAGATAATATGGTAAAATTGATGGGATGTCCCACCATAGCACTACGTGAGCAAAAATCGGAATACCACTCGTTAGAGGCTTCTAACGAAACGAAAATATGCTCATTATAAGTGTTGGCATTGGGAGGAGGAGGATAAGGAGGATTGGATGATGAAGCTCCTTCAGTCCTAGTCCTCTCCCCTCTGTTAAAAAGTCTAGGAGCCATGATAAAAGCTATTGTAATAGAGATGAAGAATTACAATTGAAGTAGAGATGGAGAACTAAAGGATATACCTCAAAAGTGAGTAATGAGGATGGAAGAGAATCACCCAAAACCCTTAAATCTTGAGTTTGGAGAGTGGAGAGCACCAAAATAGAGATTTCTATGGTTAGGGTTTTGGAGAAATAAGGTTGGAAAGAGGTGAAAGATGATGCCAATGAAGAGAGAGAATGCAAAATTTGTGGTTTTAAAAACTACGGCCGACTGCACTAGCAAAACGTGGGCCCTTGATCAAACAGATTGGACGGCCAGAAGTGGCTGCATGTTCTGGAACTCACTACACAGAGTTCAGCCCGAGCTCTGTGAGGGTGGTTCCAGAGCTCCAACAAGTTAACAAAAATGTTGACAAGATAGATAGAAAAAGTCCTTGAATTAACAATAATAGATTTTATAAGACATAAAATAAATGAAACATGCAACAAACGCCGTGAATCGTTGTTCAGAATATGTGCATCATCTCAGGTTAGCCAAAGGGGCCGGATCCCAGCTAGCGGTAGTCCGAAGACTAGTACACCGTGTCGCTTAGGCTTTTACTCCTTTTGTCAGAAGGACCCTTTCGGTTTGTCCCTAAAACAATACAACAAATACGAACTTGATTGTACAAGTATTTGCACAGGTATGACTTATTGTATGACATTTTCATCCAAGATTTCTAATTCTCGACGAAGAAAGTTGAAACGTTCTTCGGCAAATGGTTTAGTGAAAAAGTATGCTAGCTGATGATCGATGTCAATAAACTCTAGATTAATAGTGCCTTGCAATTGATGATCACATAGAAAATGATATCGAATTTCTATGTGTTTAGTGCGTGATTGACAGACTAGGTTCTTGGTCAAGTTAATTGTACTAGTGTTATCACAGAATATAGGTATGTGCTTTTGCTTCTTGCTAAACCAAGAGACTAAAGCCTTGCCTAATAAATGATACGTGCCGCTGGTACTCTTATGGTCGACTTCGCATCTAATAAAATTGGCATTGGAATATCCAATCAAGTCAAAGGATGTGGTTTTGGGATACCACAAGCCCACTGTAACAGTGCCTTTAAGGTATTGAAAGATAGGCTTAATCGTGGTCATGTGTGATTACTTAGAGTTGGCTTGATAACGAGCACATAGGCAAACACTAAACATGATATCGAGACGACTAGCAGTTAAATAGAGTAGACTACCAATCATACCTCGATACTTACGTTGATCGACTGGTTTGTCGTCACTACCAAAATACAGGCAAATAGCGACTGAAAATTAGTGACGGTGTAATCAGTCGCCAATTAGCGACCGACAAGCAACTTACGGGCGACGAATTTTTTCACTTAAATTTTTTATAAGTTTAGCGACGGATCAGCGACCATTTAGCGACAGAATATGTCAACCGACTGATTAGCGACAGATATATACGTTGCTAAGCTGCTGTAAATGTCAAAACGGAAGGATTGATTTTTATTATAAATTTTTTTCATAAAGGTAGCGACTAACGAGCGACTACTTAGTGACATTTCCATTTAGCGATGGCGTAGCAACGAAAAATTTATGTCGCTAATTTGTTGTGAAAATTCGAAAGTTACTTAAATTTTAAAAATTTCTCAATCTCTCTCACTCTCAAAATCCTTCTCTCTCCTCCCCTCTCCCCCCTTCCGACCGGCGATCACCCCTCCCCCCTCCCCCCGACTGCGGCCCCCTCCGGCCCCCTCCTTCTTCTCCTCCTCCGATCGAACCCCCTAACCACCCCCCTCTTCTCCTCCTCCATCGAGCCCCCACCTCCGGCAACCACCTCCCTCCGGCGTGCTTCCCCACTCTGTCCCCCCCTCTTATCCTCCTTCGAAACCCCGTACACTCTCCCTCTTCTCCTCCTCCATTGTGCCCCCCTCCGGCGACCCCCCCTCCGACGTCCTCCCTTCTCCGAGATCCTCTCCGTGACCAACCTCTTCAAGGTCTGAAACCCTAAACCCTAATTTGCATTTATTTTTATTTATGCTTTGTTTATGTTTTCTCAACATGTTCTAGGGTTTCAATTTCAATTTCGTGTTTGAAATTTATCGGTATAGTAGTGGGTATAGTAGATAAATAGAAATTTATCGGTATAATAGTTTTAGAAATTTAACGAAACACGGACACAAAATAAATAGGTGTAGTAGTTTTAGATTACTAAGGTAATTGATTGATCAATACGATATATACTTGAGTATCAATTTGATACTTGAGTATCAATATGATACCTAATTATACTAGGTTTGTTTTATGAGTGAATGTACGTGAGGGGTACGTTATATCAAGTTATACTAGGTTTCTTTTATGATACCAAGTGATATATAGCATCTTAATTCTTGGTGCAGAATCATTCACATGGATTATAACAATAAGTCGATACTTACTTGACCGTTCGTGGATGTACAATCGGCAACATGAGAGTATGATTGGTTTGACGGACGATTTCAAGGCAGGCGTCGAGCAATTTCTCATATATGCAAGTAGCCATGCCGATTTCATGGACGGAAGCCGCATAAAGTGCCCTTGTGTCAAATGTAAGAATATACCATTTAGAGATGTGTCACTCGTTAGAGTGCACCTTTACAAGAAGGGTTTCATGTCGAACTACAATGTGTGGATTAATCAAAGAGAATCTCTGGCTTCACAATCTTAGTCCTTCAATACCGAGGTGAGAGATTCTACTCTCGGAGATCATTTTGAATATTGACAACCAACAAACTTGGCACGTGAGATGGTATTAGATTTTGCTGTGGCATATGAGGATCTGAATCCTGATGCAATGGAGTTCTACGATATATTCAAGCATGCTGATACTCCGTTATATCCGGGTTGTGATTCTCATTCGGTATTGTCGGTGGTGATGCGGCTGTTGAACCTTAAATCTGATTTTAACTTACTACAAGAATGCTATGACCGGATAATTCAGCTTGTAAGAGAGTTGTTGCCAAAAGGATCAAATGATTTGCTTGAAAGCTTCTACAAGTCGAAGATGATGATGCAGAAACTCGGATTGGGCTACCAGAAGATAGACTACTGTCGAAATGGTTGCATGCTATACTACAAGGAGAACAGTGATAAAGACAAATACATTTTCTGTGACGAGGACCGGTACAAGCCAATCCGGGGCAAAGGAAAATCAATTGCCCGGACGCGGATGCGCCCGTATAAGTACATGCAGTTCTTGCCAATCACGAAGAGGTTGTCATAAAGAGACTGCAGAGGATGAATATGTCTGCAAATACTGCATAATACATGATATGGCATAACAAAGAACGGAAGATGGATGAAGGAGAATTATCTCATCCTGCCGATAGAGAAGTATGGAAGTATTTTGATCAGTGACATCCTAATTTTGCTGCTGAGCCTAGGAATGTTCGATTGGCTTTATGTTCTGATGGATTCACTCCATTCGGACAGTCGGGGATGCAATACTCTTGTTGGCCGATGATTTTGACCCCGTACAATCTACCACCGTGGATGTGCCTGAAAACTCCTTACATGTTCCTCACACTTATCATACCCGGTCCAAGAAATCCAAAGAAGAACATCGATATCTATTTGCAATCGTTGGTGGACGAGTTGAAACAATTATGGCAGTTTGGCATCCAGATGTTTGATATATCGATGGAGCAGAACTTTCAGATGAGGGTGATGCTCATATGGACCATCAATGATTTTCCAGCTTACAGGATGTTATCGGGGTGGAGTACTCATGGTATTATGTCATGTCTGATATGCATGGGGAAGAGTAAGGCATTCTGCCTTCAGAATGGAGGAAAGGCGTGTTTTTTTTATTGCCACTGCCAGTTTCTTCCTTCGTCACATTCGTGGAGAAGGAACAGAGATGACTTCAGGGCTGGTAAACGGAAAGTATCTCTTCCTCCGTTGAGATTAACAGGAGATGTAGTTTGGGAAGAGGTTCAAGATTTACTGGCTGTCATGGAAAATCTAGGATCGGGCCATCACATTGAAGGTTTCGGACAACATAACAATTAGACGAAACGGAGTACTTTTGGGATTTGCCTTATTGGCCGGACAATCTCATAAGAAACTATCTTGATGTCATGCATATTGAAAAAAAATATTTGACAACATATCTAATACTGTGATAGATATTAAGGGAAAAACAAAAGACAATATTAAAGCAAGGAAGGACTCAGAAATTATTTGTAAGCGTCCAGAGTTGCATCTGTCACAAAGGTCCAATGGTAACTGGGTGAAGCCTCCAGCACCATTTATATTGAGTAGAGATGATAAACTGATAATATGTAAATGGATTTCAAAGTTGAGATTTCCTGACGGTTACGTATCGAATCTGGCGAGATGTGTCGATCTCAACGAACGCAGGTTGATAGGGATGAAGAGTCATGATTGTCACGTTTTCATGGAACGATTACTTCCTATCACTTTTAGAGAGATGCTACCTTCTCGTGTGTGGACTCTGCTGGCCGAGTTATCTATCTTCTTTAGAGATTTGTGTTCAAGTAAGTTAACGGTGCAACATATGCTAGAACTTGAGGAGAAAGTTGTAGTGATGTTGTACAAGTTAGAAAGGGTGTTCCCTCCCGGCTTCTTTGATAGTATGGAACATTTGTCGATTCATCTTGCATACGAAGCACGTGTCGGTGCTTCCGTCCATTATTAATAGATGTACCCATTTGAGAGGTATAAAATAATCTTCTAATTTGTAATTTTTTTATTTAAATAATTCTAATATTCAATATATTTCTTATAGATATCTAGGTCACCTGAAGCAGAAAGTGGGCAATAAGACTCATGTAGAAGGTTCAATATGTGAATCGTACATCATTGAGGAGGTTTCTAACTTCTGCTCGATCTACTTCGATACTCATGTCCGAACAAATCGGAATAGAACGCCGAGGAATGATGAAGGTGATATAAATGCACCGAACGAAGGGATCCGTACAATCTTCAATGTGGGGGACAACCCGAAAAATGCGACTAAATTACGGTGGTTGGATGACAATGAGTTTGAAGCCGCACATCGGTATATATGCCTCAATAGCGGTATCCAAGAGATGGAAGATATTGAAAAGTAAGCGACACCATTGTTTCTTCCTATTATTACAGTACTTTTAGAGCTGAGATTAGAATGAAAAGACCTGATATTGATGATGATGATCTTGCTAGAGAGGTCGATATGAAGTTTCCATCGTGGTTCCAAAATTATATAAGGATTATAATCATTAGCCATTCTAAATTCGATATGTTACTACCCACACTTTGTCTAATGACTTTTCTGATACTACCCACACTAGGTCTTACGTCCTAGTACACAGTTGCAGAACAAAGGGCTAAGAGCAATTGCTATTGGACCGAGCAAGAGGGCGAAGTGTTAGAGCGGATATACAATCAATGGCTTTAACATTAGAACTACTGATAAGCCTATCAATCATTCATTTGTCGATGAGGAGGCTAATTATACCAAAAATTCGGGAGTTTGTATGAGAGCCTCAGTCTACGATGCCGATCCCGAATTCGACTACTACGGTGTTCTAAGAGATATCGTAGAGATTGAATATTCTGTTGATATGAAGATTGTGCTTTTTAAATGTCGTTGGTTCAACACAACACCCAAGCAAGGTTGGAAGATTGACAAACAATTTGGCTCTGTTGATATAAAACATAGAAAAAGATATGGAGGTTTTGAACCATTTGTGTTGGCTAGTCAAACCGTTCATGTGTACTATACGAGTTATCCTAGCCAACGGCGCAGTACCCTGGATTGGTGGGCTGTATGCAAAACCAAAGCAAGAAATACATATAATGTTGGAGATGTAGCCTACCAAGAGGAAGAGGTGGTCAAGCCTCAACCAACATATATAAGTTTGGCTGGTGTTGAGGAAGAGGATTTAGAAGATATGGAGGTTGCGGTAGATGACATTATGGAGGTTAACGTTGATGAAGAATTGGAAGATGTTGAGGAAGAAGTATTGGAAGATGAATATGAAGATCATAGTGATAGTGAAAATGAAGAGCAGAAGAAGACACTTCAGAATCAAGCGATGATTCAAAAGACTCTTGGGAAGATGAATCAGACTAGTACATACGTTTTAATTTAATATACGAGTTCCATTAGTATAATGACATGACAGTAGTTTTTAGTTTTATCACATCATCACTTATTATTTCTTTCAGATTTTTCTATAGCGTCGAGAGGTCGACGTTCACGTTTGCATCTTGGATCTTTATTAAGTCCGTCGAGAGATCTTCATCATGCCCGCCGAGAGGTTTCCATCCCGCCCGACGACCTAGATTTAATGTACCAGTGCTTTCTTGTATTAAAACATTTTGGATATGTGTATTAATATTTCTTATATTAAAACATTATTCGTATGTGTGTATGAAGCTAATTTTGGATATGTGTGTATGTGTTGTATTAAAACATTTGGGATGCGTGTGCATGAAACTGAGAATTTGCAGGAAACATAAATACTGATACGTGTGTCTACTGTAAAACTGTCGACAGGGATAAGGACTGCTGGAAACACGAATACTGATATTGTATTTGGAAACTGTTTATATGACTGTATATTGTGTGTGTAACTGTCGACAGAGATGTGGAGTGTAGGAAACACAAATACTGACATGCAATATTGTATTTAGCGATGGAATGGCGACGGAACAGCGACAGAAAACCTAGAACATTGCAGGCTAGCGACAGAACAGCGATAATTTTTTCGTCGCTACATGCCTGGAAAATTTACTTTGCAGGCTACCGACGGAATAGCGACTGTAATTTCTGTCGCTAAAGTTCTGGAAAATATTATATTCCAGTATATCGACTGAATAGCGACGTACATTTTACTTACTATTCCGTCGCTATGTTCCTGTCCGACACCAAAAGCGTATCAGAAACATCTTAGTGACGTAATTTTCCGTCGCTAGCCCGTCACTACTCTCATGTTGAATTACGCCGCTGCGACGTCGGTAGTTCGTCGGTAACTATAGCGACAGAGTTTCCGTCGCTATTATGTCGCATTTTCCAATAAATAGCGTGTCGCTAAATGCGTCACAAATTAGTCGCTATTTCCGACAAACTAGCGACTGATTTAAATTAGCGACACGTGATTTCCCGACAAACTATTTTCGTCGATGATATGTCGCTATTTGGCTTTAGCGACGGAAAAAACGACTTTTAGCGACGGATCCCGTCGTCCCTAAAAGCCTTTTTTTGTAGTGCGTTTTCATTAGGTTCTAATTTTGTTGTTGTAGCCATCAGTACTGATTGGTTTGAAGTTGTCGAGATCAAACTTCTTCATCATGTCCTTTGTGTACTTTAATTGGCTAATGAAGACTCCTTGTGAGTTTTGTTTGACTTGCAATCCAAGGAAGTAGTTAAGCTCCCTCATCATGCTCTTCTCGTACTCATTCTGTATACAGTTGGCAAATTCTTGGATAAAACCTCATTAGTAGACCCAAAAATGATGTCATCCACATAAATTTGCACTAAGAGAATGGTGTCATCAATAGATTTTATAAACAGTGTCGTATCAATTTTCCCTTTTGAAAAGCCTTTATCAAGTAAGAAAGTGCTAAGGCGTTCATACCAAGCTCGATGGGCTTGTTTGAGGCCATAAAGAGCTTTATTAAGTTTAAAAACATGAACGAAAAATTTATGATTTTTAAAACCAGGTGGTTGTCTTAGAAATACTTTTTCTTTAATAAAACCGTTAAGAAAAGCACTTTTGACACCCATTTAAAATTTTTTGAAATTTTGGAAGTTTGCAAAGGCACAGAGCATGCGGATTGATTCAAGTCGTACAACAGGAGCATATGTCTCATCGTTGTCGATACCTTCCTCTTGGTTGTATCCTTGAGCTACGAGACGTACTTTGTTACGTGCGACTGAATCGTCCTCATTAACTTTGTTACGAAAGACCCATTTAGAAACAATGATCGAATGATCAGTAGGTTTAGGAACAAGTTCCCAAACCATATTTTTTTCGAATTGGTTGAGTTCCTCTTGCATTGCAGATATCCAAAATTCATCAGAAAAAGCTTTTAAAACGTTTTTGGGTTCTATTTGTGAAATAAATGCAGTGCTAGCAATAGAGTCTCTAACAGATGACTCAAGTACTTACTCTTTATGATACCTCGCCTAATACCAAGTTTTTCGGATATGATGGTGTGAAACAGAACTTCTTTGGTAAGCCTTCCAGAGAACTGGTTCCAGGTATTGTATCCACAGGTGTAGAAGTTGATGATTTGATGTGTATGTCATCGTCGTCATCAGGAATGACAGTTGTACTATTATTGTCATCAAAGGTTACATTAGCAGATTCTTTAACAATCATAGAGCACTTGTTGAACACTCTGTATTCTTTACTCTTGGCAGCATAACCAAGAAAAATACCTTCGTCAGCTTTGGCATCAAACTTGCCTAAGTTGTCTTTGGTATTCAGGATAAAGCAACGAAAATCGAACACTCGAAAATAGGAAATAGTTGCTGTTCTACCAAACCAAATTTCATAGGGAGTTTTTCTTCAAAATAGGTTGAATCAAAACCCAATTCATGACATGGCATGTTGTACTTACAGCTTTTGCCCAAAAATATTTTGGAAGTGAAAATTGATTCAGCATGACTCTAACCATATCGCCAAGAGTTCTATTATTCCGCTCCACAACACCATTTTGTTGGAGAGTTCTAGGACACGAAAATTCATGATTAAAACCATTTGAGTCACAAAACTTTTTGAAATCGGAGTTTTTGAATTCGCCGCCATGATTACTTCGGATTCGAGTAATCATGAAGCCTTTTTCGTTTTGAACATTTTTAGCAAAAACTTCGAAAACAGAAATAGTATCACTTTTGTTTGTAAGAAAAAAACTGAAGTAAATTAAGAAAAATTATCAACAATTACAAAAGCGTAGAATTTTCCACCAAGACTGGCTACTCTACTTGGACCAAATAAATCCATATGAAGTAGTTACAAGGGTCTAGTAGTACTTATAGAGTTGATGGATTTAAAAGAAGATTTGGTCGCTTTTTTCTCACATTCGACACATACCGTATCCTTTTTTAATGTAATATCAGGTAGTCCTCTCACTAGCTTCTTGGTTAAAAGTCTTGATATGGTATCCATGTTTGCATATGTCACGACCCGCACCCGCTATAAGGGTACGTGCACGTGACAACGCCCAGCCCTCACCGTAAAAATGGCGTGGAATGCTGTAGATTTTTCTACTCTAAACAGTTTATATATATATATATATATCAAAACCTGTCGAGAATATGGTCAACTCCGAACGAAGGACAAGCAATGAATATATATGAGTACTCAATCACAACTCTAAGATAACAAAGTAAAGACTGAAAAATAAAGACAACATGACGATAATAAAATAATAACCTGTCAAGTCCAACACAAGAATATATACAAGTCCAAGTCTCTAATACAATCCATAGTAATAACATTCTCAAAAGTAGCTGGAGACAAAGTCCAGTACAAAAGACCTACTCTAACTAAGCAAGTGGTAAGGTCTCGTCAGGCGGAGCTAAGCCCTGCTGGACCAAAGTCTCCAAGTCTACGCCCACTACGTCATCCGGACCGTAGTAGGTACAATAATCTCCCTCGTCAGCATCTGTAATATTTGTCAACATATCCTGTCAGGATGGAACGAGTACAATCTACTAACAACAGTTCACAAGATATGACAAAAGCTATAAGACAGTAAATAGAGAGTATATACAAGAAAATCATGGAATGTACATGTGAGTATCATGGCAAGATAAGCTGTAAACACTACAAGAAATATGTACATTTTTAGCGTAAAAAATCTGCTATCGTACGTATTACATAGTGTTTTCATAAATGCTATGTCATCGGCAGCTATCTTAGGTTCCACCCATACGATAGCGTTTTTCTAAAATGCTACGACAAGTTCAGATACAATAGCAATATCTGAATGCCTTAATTTTCTTTATTATGGCACATCCGTTTTATGTTAAAAACTTGATGACAATTCATATTTTGTGCTATGATAGGACGTTCTACAATAGCAATTTTTTATTGTTTTAAAATATTTTGTTATAGCGTTAATTAATTATTTTACGGCTAACGTTTCGTGCTATAATATATGATTATAACATTTTTTTTTTTTTGCTATTAAACATATTTTCATTCAATAAGAACCTGTTTTACGTATCTATTGTAATATTAGAGAACCTGTTTCACATGATATAAATAAGAACCTGTTTTACACAAATAAGATCATTCATAACACAAGTCTAAAACCAATCCAACATACATAACACAAGTCTAGAGTTTCATTCAACATACATAACACAAGTCTAGAGTTTCATTCAATATTTTCATTCAACATACATAACATAGGTTTGAATCCAAAATACATAAGACAAGTCATAAGTTCATAAGCCTAGCTAGTCTAAATCTAATTTAAACTGCAACTCGGACCAAAGTTTGTTCATTCCCCTGCAAAAAAAGCAACAAGGTCTTACATCAGTTAAGCAATGAAATATCAGATTGAAAACCAAAACACAAGCATTACACTAATTAAAACACTTACCAAGTTTCTTAAAATCAAAAGATGACCAATTTATCCATTGGCCATGCGATAGACGAACCAAGTGCATCTCCCATAAACTCGATCTCATCTGTTGTTCTCCAAACCGCTGCATCATCTACCTTCACTATATCTACCCAAACTCTAGCTGCATTAGGCCCCAAGCAAACAAAGTGTACCTTTTGCTCTGGGTCGGTTGAATGCACACGCCCTTCAGCAACAACCCGCTTCCTTCCGCTAATGTCCATCAACTTGCACTTTTGATTTTCCTTGATAACTTCAGCTCCATGTTTACGCTGCCAGTTAACATAAACCAATTAATACACACAGTAATAAGCAGAACCAACTTCAGATCATATTTACAAAAATTTACCGGAGATCTTCGGATAGGGGATTGTGAGGCTAGTTGAGATTTCCTTACAGGAGATTTTGGACCTGTTGTCGGAACCTTCTCAGCAGGAGGTTTTGGAAAAGTTGCTGCAGATTTTGTACCTGTTGCTCGAGATGTCTCTATATGAGATGTAGAACTTGTTCCAGCAGATTTTTGACCTGTTGATGCTGATTTTCCTCCTGATGTTTTATCAGATGATGCAGGATTCTGAAAAGAAGATTTCTGACCTGTTGCATCTGTTGTGTTCTCAAATACAACTTTGATGGCAGGCCATGCCACGAAAGACATTAAACAGTCCTCAAGATATGTCTTGTCCATCGTAGGCCTCCATATGAATGTTTCAGGTTGATGTATGACATCCACAAATACTTTAACTGCCTTTGGTCCGAGTGGAAGCCCATTAACCAATGCTTTTGGTTCTTGTGTTTGCCAACGTCCTTCAGCAACAACCAAATCATCTGCAGACAAATCCAATAGTTTGCACTTGTTTGCAGAATTTGTCCTTGGGCCCTGTCAAACACATTCAGGTAACAATCACATAATCCTACTCATCAATGACCAATTCAATTTGCTATTAGTCTGACAAATAAACCTTACCAGTGGTGCAATGTCTTCTTGTTGGAGCCCCTGTTCTAGGTTAACACACTTAGAGGCAGGCCACACAATCATCTGTCCAACAGCTTCCTCAATTGTGAACATGTTAGTCGCAGGTCTCCAAAGGAATGCTTCTGGTACAGTAGCAGTTTCAACCAAGACTTTAACATCCATAGGGCCTAAGCGACTCTCATTCACCAAGTCTTCCGGATCAGAAGAAATAATACGCCCCTCAGCAACGTTTGCATCAGTACCACCCCAATCAATCAAGACACACTTAGGTTGTGATCTTTTGTTCACACTCTAGAAAATGTTTAGAATATAAATTATCAGATCGTAAAGTAAGAACGAAAGCATTGATATGATATGAAAGCCTTACTCTTGCAGCCGAGTTTTCACCAACTTCAGGTTCTTGTCTCTGTTTTAAACATGGACAAATGTCAAAATTATATATCAATTCAGTGGCTCAACGTATTTATTGAGAATTGTCTTACCTGGTTTTTCATTTTGGCAATTTCAGCTTGTAACTCATTGACTTTTTGTTGGAGATGAACTTGTTTCTCTTCCATTTCAGTCATACACTTGTGCTTCACTTGGAAACAAGCTAATTTGGTCTTACTCATGTTCCTACCCATTGCCCTCATTCGACCAGGATTGTCGGGTCCTAAAAGTTGGCTAAGTGTATCTCGTCCTTCATTCGTTGCTGAAGATGGACCATCACTACTAACCATCTCAGCTGCCTTTTTCTACAAATCATAAAATGCAGATTCCAAAGGCTAAAATGTAACAGAACATGACGTCTTAAAAACTCAAATCAAAATCATTTCAAGTCCAATTAAGAACTTACAATTTTCTCAGCCGCATTTGTATTCACTGGTGTACCATCTTTTTTGGTACGCGACTTGACCCAAACCCTTAGCCTTGTCACTTCAGCTGGGTTTTCACTACCAATTTTCTGAGGAGAGAAAATATATGAGGTGTATAAAAAGGACTTTGAATATGCTGATCATAATAAAAGAACATAACTTTAGGCTTACCATCTCTTCTGTTAGTCTAACCATTCCTTTACGACTACAAGTGTGCGGAATCTGTTTGCGCCTTCTTTTCTTATAGCTATCACTCAGAGCCTAATAGATGAATGTTACTATGTAATCTTCTATCTACTAAAACACTTACCAATTAATTCCAAATGAATACCTTAAATGTTTGGCTTGTTTTGAGCTTCACAAATTTACGCCAATCAATTGGAGAAACATTCTTAGGTCTCAGATACATCCTCTTTTGGTTGTTCTTTGCTTCATTAATCTGGGAAACTAGGCGCGATTTAGATGACCTCCACAAACATCCCATCTGCTTAAGCACTGCACTCTTTTGGTAATCTTCATCTAATTCAAATCTTGCCTGAACTCATATGCAAAACAAAACAGTAAATTACAGAAATAATCTGATTATGGCACTTTCTAAGTCAGTTTAAAGATGTAACCTGAACAGATTTCCAAAGAAGTGTCTTGACTTCTTCATCGAGTTTTTTCCAACTTTCAAGTGTAACAGGAACGTGTTCCCGTACCAGTGGACCTAAGTATGAAGACAACTTAACTGACCCAGGACCATAAGGTTCTTCCATGAAAGTGAAGTCAACTCGCACTCTGGTATTTGGGTCCTTGGCGATGTCTTTCATCCTTGTCGGTCCTCGCTGTCTCTTACGCTTAGGTTCAACCTCATGTTCATGCTCTTCAGATAACTCAAACTCACCTTCAGGATCTTCTTCATCTACACCTTTTTCACCATCTTCAGCTGTAGATGTCCTTACATTCTCAGCTTCAGTCTCTTCCTCAGCCAAAGGTTGCGGGTCTCTTCCTTGCTTCTTCTTTCCACCTCCCATTTTAATTCACCTGAAACAAATGACAGAAACGAGTTAATTCACATTTATGGAAGCAAAACAAGAAAACATCAAGTAAGCACACAATGACCAATCACACATCAGACACAACAAACAAACAAGGAAGAAACTGAAAATAATCAAAAACCTAAATTTCACACATATATGCCTTCACAATCAGTTCAAGCATTTTCAGTATCATCCATGTCAACATCCATGTCAACACTTGATGGCAGTGGCCCAATGTCAGCATTTCCTTCTTGAAAATCTTCCTTACTGTATCTTCTTGCCGGACCTCTCATAACAACATACCAACTTGATGATTCGTCTTCCCTTGAATAAAACACTTGCTTTGCTTGAGAGGCTAAGATATAAGGATCCCTTAAAAAAGAGACTTTACTATGATTTAGGTTGACAAGTGTGAAACCATCTTCTATCTTCACTCCATTACCCATTATTGCCCATTGACACCGGAATAGAGGAACGTAAAAAACATTATAATCCAACAAGATAATGTCAGTTACTCTGCCGTAGTATGACACCAAATCAACCACTTGTGAAGTGTCTTTCGCACTAGATCTGCAGATTGCAGTAGCCTCATACAAAACCCCACTATTCTGACTTTTTCTATCTACTGATCTTGTGTGAAACCGTTGACCATTCACTATATAACCTGAATACGACCGTGCAGAAGTACGTGGACCATATGCCAACCACTTAAGTTTTTCTCCATGTTCTTTTGAATCAAGAGGTATCTAACAAATAAAAACAACAAGTCAGACACCAATAGACATATACATACCATTATAACATAAAAAACAGAGAATATAAAACTAGCCTTTTCTTTTAGCCAATTTGCAAAATTCTGAGTATGCATACTCCATAACGTAGATGCATCACGTCTACATCTTCCATTTGAGTCTTGCAGAAACTGTAGATGCTCATTTGTACAAGATTTTAAAATAAAAAGGTATCAGTTTGTTGATCATTAAAAGAAATGAGTAATCAACTAGAAAACTGTGGAACTTACTCTACATAAGGGTCGACGACAGCCATGTTTTGGATGACAGTAAGATGGGCTATTCTCTTCTCTACTTCAGTAAGAGTAATTGAAATGCCTGCGGATATTGGCCGACCCTCTAGGATTGAGTTGTTATCATACTCAGTGTTTCTATCTTGTTTTTCTTAAACATTTGTTGTCTTCTTCAAAAATTCACTACAAAACTGGATGCACTCTTCAGCAAGATAAGACTCAGCAATACAACCTTCTGGTCTTGCAGGATTTCTCACAAAATCTTTTAGAACTTTCATTTACCTGACAATTGTGAAAACTGAAAGATCAACAAAACTGTCAAATACAAAATTTTTGTAAAAATCATATAAAATACAAGTATTACCTCTCAAATGGATACATCCATCTAAAATGGACTGGTCCACCAAGACGAGCTTCCCTTCCTAGATGTACCGTCAAATGCACCATGATATCAAAGAAACTTGGAGAAAAAAATCTTTCAAACATGCAGAGAGTTTCAACAATCTCAGCTTCCATAACCAAAATCTACTCTCGGTCAATAACTCGCTGACACAAGTGGTTGAAGAATGCACATAAGCGAACAATTGCTACCCTAGGACCTTTAGGTAGTAAACCTCTAAGTGCTATTGCAAGAAGTTGCTGCATTAACACGTGATAATCGTGTGATTTCAAACCTGTGACCTTACAGTCATCTAATGATACGCCTCTGGATATGTTAGAACAATACCCATCAGGTCCCTTAAAGTCAAATAGACGCCTACAGAAGATTTTCTTCTCTGCCTTGGACAAATTCCAAGGTGCTGCGGGAAGGTATGTTCTTTTTCCTTGGGTGTTAGGGTGCAAATCTTTCCTAATACCAAGATCTTCCAGATCTTTACGAGCTTGAAGGCCATCCTTCGATTTCCCACAATGCAACAATGTAGATACAATACTTGCAGCAACATTTCTCTCCACATGCATTACATCTAAGTTATGCCTAACCGGTAGTTCCTAACCAACACATATACAATAAATAAAACAAAGTTAAACAACGCTTAATTGATGGAATCTGAAAAAAAAAACTAAAAGAAACAAATGACAGAATAACATACCTCCCAATAAGGTAGCTTGAAAAAGATGGACCTTTTCTTCCATCTTGATAACTCTTCTTCATCTACGTTTTCTTCTTCCTTTTCTTCCTCCTCTGATTCGCTGGATAAATCCTCACTATCAGAGCCTAACCCAGAACAATCTGTCCTTTTTCTCTTACTTGCAGATTGTTTAAAATTTCTAAAGTCGTTTTTGAAAATTTTCAGGTTTTGAGAAATTTCACGACCAGATAGAATTCTTCCCTTTCTCCCTTGTTCTGCTTTTCCATCAAACCAAGATTTCTTTCCCCTATAACTATGCGTTGGTGGCAGACCCTTTCTATGACACATGTAGACATGTTTTCTGCTGAACTTCAACCACATACTATCTGTATTTTTCCCACAGATAGGACAACCCATTTTACCCTTTACTTTGCAGCCTACAAGATTCCCATACGCAGGAAAATCACTAATCGTCCAAAGCAGCATTGCCTTAAGAGTAAAAGTCGATTTACTAAAGGCGTCATATGCTAACTCTCCATTGTTCCACAGATGGTTGAGATCTTATATGAGGGGTTCTAAGTACACATCAATACTATTACCCGGCTGTTGTGGACCAGGAATCAACAATGTTAGCATGATGTTCTCCTTCTTCATGCATAAATCAGGTGGCAGATTATAGTTTACTAGCAAAACAGGCCAGCAACTATACCTTGTATTCTTCATGTTGAATGGATTAAAACCATCTGTGGAGAGGCCAAGCCTCACGTTCCTTTCTTCAGCTGCAAAGGAAGGGTATTTGTCATTCATCTGATCCCATGTGACCGAATCCACAGGGTGCCGAAGTTTTCCATCGCTACTTTTGTTACAAAAATGCCACCTTAAATTCTTAGCCATTTCCTCAGACCTAAACATTCTTTTCAGCCGTGGGACTATTGGAAAGTACCGTAATACTTTCTGTGGTACACCTTTCTTTACTTGACCAGTGTGCATGTTAGTCTTCCATCTTGAAGCCTTGCATTTTGGACAATTATCGAGCTTCTTGTACTTCTTTCTGAATAGGCAGCAGTCGTTGACACATGCATGAATCTTCTCATATCCCATATCAAATGATTTCAGAAATTTCTTCACCTCGTACAGTGATGTGTGCAACACATTATCATCTGGCAACATATCCGGCAATGTCTCTAACAGATCATTGAAGCTCTTGTCAGACCAGCCATTCTGCGTCTTAAGTCTGAAAAGTGATACAATAGCCGAAAGCTTGCTATGGTTTACACAACTTGGATATAATGGTGTTTCAGCATCTGCAATCTTTGCAAGAAACTCATCTTCTTTCTTGTCCTCACCCTCTGCAATTTCACCCAATTGACCCTTACTAGCTAACTCTTTATCCAAAAATTCAGCAGCTTGATATAAACCAAGAATCTCATCATTCCAATGACTTAATTTACTTTCACCTTCAACGCCTGAGTTCAGTTCTCCATGATGGTACCAATCAGACCGCATCTTATAAGCCTCATCCATTCCCCTAGTAACAAGATGATCAACTACAACTCTACCTGAGTATCGATCTATATTACGACAGTCAATACAAGGGCATACAATCATATCAGCGTCTCCCAAAGCCGCAGCCACAACTCGCACAAAATTTGTAGCACCTCTCTCATAACCAGGATCAGCTCTTCATTTCAGAATTTAAGTTAAAAAAAAAAGAAATAAAGTCTCCAAACCCCTACTGAAACCTAACCTATATAATTCAAGTTTTACCTGCAAAGATGCACCCATGCCTTGTCCACCATTATATGATATAACTTTAATCTAAACCTTTAGTACCATAAGCGCCATATCAGATATAATGATAGAGTATTCCACAACACAAAATTATTCAATATTCAGACCATTTAACAAATAACTCAACCGTTTATAATTACTCAAGCAAAAAAAATTCAAACTCAGTCCAGATCTGTTTAATATATCAAACATATCTCACCATGTTTAAAACCAATAAAACTAAAAGCACGAAACCTAATAAACAACAACAACAACAATATACAAAAATTCAAGACATCAATTAACAGCCTAAGTAATGTAGAAAGATGGTACTAACCTGTCGTGTGATACCAAAAAAAAGCTTCAAATTCCTATAATTGCACTTAGCAGTACTTGCAAAAGAAAAATACATAATGAGTCTAAGGTTATGCAAACGTGAAGAACAAATGAAGCTAGAATCCAAAATACAGAACAGATGCATCGCACGTTTCATATAACAGATTAAGCTATAGTCAAAAAATCTGAATTTTCTAAACCAAACAAGTTCATCTCTAATCAGACAGTAACATAAGTATTGGTGTATCCAATTGTTTGAATTTAACAACACAACAAAATGAATATGCATCGCAAGTATCAGACAACAGATTGTTCATTCTATTTATCTATGGCTACAGCTAAATCAATTCCCAAAAACTTCAATATCTCAAAATAGAACATTCTTCGCAAATAACATACGCATGCAAAAAAGAAGAAAATTAATTTCGAATCAATACTAAAATCGAGAACTATGAAATTGAAACAAAAATCAAATGCATGAAAGCTATGAAATCGAGAACTATGAAATTGAAAGCTATGAAATCGAAACAAAACTATGAAATCGAAACAAAATCAAATGCATGATACAAAACTCTACAATTGAAACTTATCAACCTACAAAACCTAAACAATTGTTATTTAGATTCACGAAAGCTCGAAGGAAGGAAGAAAACATGCCTTCGACAGGGATGGGCGAAATTAGGGACGACGACAGTGTCAAAACCAAAATCCAACTTTCACATCAAAACCAAAATCCAACTAAGAAAACATAATATCATTTTAATATGAAATCGAAACAACCCATGATACCATCAACTCTGAAAACTGAGTTCAGATTGAAACTCTCTCACATAAGAACTCAAATCCAACTTTCACATCAAAACCAAAATCCAACTAAGAAAACATAATATTATTTTAATATATTATATTATTGGTATCAAACCACAGTTTACTCAAATCCAACTTTCATAATATCCAATTGTTTGAATTTAACAACACAACAAAATGAATATGCATCGCAAGTATCAGACAACAGATTGTTCATTCTATTTATCTATGGCTACAGCTAAATCAATTCCCAAAAACTTTAATGTCAAAATAGAACATTCTTCGCAAATAACATACGCATGCAAAAAAGAAGAAAATTAATTTCGAATCAATACTAAAATCGAGAACTATGAAATTGAAACAACAATTAGAGGGGAAACCTCTCAGGTATATCACAGAGCTCAGTTTCAGATTAACAGTAAAACACACCATGTTCTCCAACCCTCAAGCCTTGCAATGTGACATGTGTGTAGAGGGTGTGTCATCACTGTGATTTCAGGAATGGCAAGGACAGGGTTCAGAATTAAGTGAAGGAAAATCAGAGGGGAAACCTCTCAGGTATATCACAGAGCTCAGTTTCAGATTAACAGTAAAACACACCATCAGTTTACAGCCCATTACACTCACAGATTTATATTGAAAGTATTAGCAGTTGCATCATAAAGGAGTGAACTAACATCACACAAAACAATGTAATAACCAGTTTCAAACTTAGTTAAAAACAGTCCCACCATGAATTAACAGTATTATGAGCCAACTCTTATCAAAACAAACCCCCAAAATCTCAGGTCTTAATCAGCTAAGTGAAAACACACCCAACAAGTCAAATTCGAAAGTAAACATGAAATAAACATGAACGACAAATATGTGGGAATCATTGACAATTGAAACAACAATTAGAAATCAATTTAATTAGGATTAACAGTTAGGAAATGGGAAATAACCATGTATCAGTCGAACATTGAACCCAAAACTCAAATCAAATATTCCATTTCACATCAAAACCTATTCTAATATGTAATATCAACTAATCAGAGATTAGAAAACATATACAGGATCTAATTAGCATTTTAAATCATAATTTAAACAATAAAACTGGAATTTAATCACTGGTAAATAGAACTGAACACAGCGTATCAGTCCCTCATGGGAAATTCAATTTCGAATAACAATAACATGTTAATAACATGTTGCTGAAGGGCGTGTGCATTCAACCGACCCAGAGCAAAAGGTACACTTTGTTCGCTTGGGGCCTAATGCAGCTAGAGTTTGGGTAGATATAGTGAAGGTAGATGATGCAGCGGTTTGGAGAACAACAGATTGAAACTCTCTCACATAAGAACTCAAATCCAACTTTCACATCAAAACCAAAATCCAACTAAGAAAACATAATATTATTTTAATATATTATATTATTGGTATCAAACCACAGTTTACTCAAATCCAACTTTCATAATATCCAATTGTTTGAATTTAACAACACAACAAAATGAATATGCATCGCAAGTATCAGACAACAGATTGTTCATTCTATTTATCTATGGCTACAGCTAAATCAATTCCCAAAAACTTTAATGTCAAAATAGAACATTCTTCGCAAATAACATACGCATACAAAAAAGAAAAAAATTAATTTCGAATCAATACTAAAATCGAGAACTATGAAATTGAAACAACAATTAGAGGGGAAACCTCTCAGGTATATCACAGAGCTCAGTTTCAGATTAACAGTAAAACACACCATGTTCTCCAACCCTCAAGCCTTGCAATGTGACATGTGTGTAGAGGGTGTGTCATCACTGTGATTTCAGGAATGGCAAGGACAGGGTTCAGAATTAAGTGAAGGGAAATCAGAGGGGAAACCTCTCAGGTATATCACAGAGCTCAGTTTCAGATTAACAGTAAAACACACCATCAGTTTACAGCCCATTACACTCACAGATTTATATTGAAAGCATTAGCAGTTGCATCATAAAGGAGTGAACTAACATCACACAAAACAATGTAATAACCAGTTTCAAACTTAGTTAAAAACAGTCCCACCATGAATTAACAGTATTATGAGCCAACTCTTATCAAAACAAACCCCCAAAATCTCAGGTCTTAATCAGTTAAGTGAAAACACACCCAACAAGTCAAATTCGAAAGTAAACATGAAATAAACATGAATGACAAATATGTGGGAATCATTGACAATTGAAACAACAATTAGAAATCAATTTAATTAGGATTAACAGTTAGAAAATGGGAAATAACCATGTATCAGTCGAACATTGAACCTAAAACTCAAATCAAATATTCCATTTCACATCAAAACCTATTCTAATATGTAATATCAACTAATCAGAGATTAGAAAACATATACAGGATCTAATTAGCATTTTAAAAATCAAATGCATGAAAGCTATGAAATCGAGAACTATGAAAATTGAAACAAAAATCAAATGAAACAAAAATCAAATGCATGATACCAAAATTGAAACAAAAATCACATGCATGAAAGCTATGAAATCGAGAACTATGAAATTTAAAGCTATGAAATCGAAACAAAACTATGAAATCGAAACAAAATCAAATGTATGATACAAAACTCTACAATTGAAACTTATCAACCTACAAAACCTAAACTTATCAACCTACAAAACCTACAAACCCTAAACAAAATCAAATGCATGATACCAAAATCGAAGGAAGGAAGAAAAATATGCCTTCGACAGGGTCGACGACAGTGTCAGTGGTCTCGGCGACCTTCACGGCGGCGTCGGCGACTCTAATCGGCGGTGTCAGCGACCTTCACGGTGAATTCGTAAGTGTGGTGAGTTTTAGGGTTTTTGGAAAAAGAGGGAAACTGAAAGAGGAAATAAAAGAAACCTAAAATAAAAGAGGAAATGAAATAAACCTAACGTAAGTGTGGTGAGTTTTAGAGTTTTTTGGTCAAGTGTTTGGCGGTATAAGTGTTTTTAGGTTCCTGCTTAATGAAACTCTATCTTAGCGTTTATCAAATGCTATTATAAAGTAACCAAAATATCAAACTTATTTTTTATAGCAGTTCAGCAAAACGTGCTATTACGTTATGCTATCAATGTGCATTTTTTTTGTAGTGAAAACTAGAGCTAGAACAAGGCAAGTAAACTGATCATGGCACGTACAAGAATCAAGAATCATACATCTAGGTGTGTGAGTACTAGTTTCAACATGTGGCCGGCTTGGGTCTGCACAAGGTCTACTGGCCTGGTTAATCATACGTGGAGTATATGATTAACACTCATAAGGTCTACAAGAATAACAAGGTAGATAATGACCACATGTCTACACTAGTGCTCCCCGTCCCCGACTGGTAGGGTGGATCCAAGCAAGACACTTTACGACACGGGATTCTACGAGAAGGGAGCAAGTCTCCTCGAGAATCGGTGTCCATATACTGTGCAAGAACTACAAGGGAGCTTGTACAAGATATACCAAGAATACGAGGAATAACATCTCATGTCGGGATCCATGAATACCAATCCGTGTGACCAATGTGTCGAGAACAAGCATATCTACACTAATTACATGAATTATAACAATCATCGTAAATTGGAAAAGTGTCAGGGAATGTACTCGCCTGTAATATGGTATGGTATGTCGACTACAGCAAATGCAGCGTCTCGAGGACCTATAGAGAACAAGACGTATCAATACTACATTTAGGAATTAAAGTCACGATAATTTAAATCCTATTTAGTCATTCTAGGTCAAGACATGTCAAACTAGACTGTACGAGGTCAATCTAAGTCATTTTAGGTCTAGCTAGGTCATACTGGGTCAATGCAAGTCAAACGGAATTAATCTAGGTCGATTTGAGTCAACGGTTGACTTACAGTTGACTTTTGGTCAACTGGTCAACTCTGGTCAACTTCGGTCAACTTTGGTCAACCCTAGGTCAATGGTGACTAATAGTTGACTTTTGGTCAACTTCCCAAGTTTAATGGAATTTGGAACTAAATTGGATAAAGTGTTGACCCATAGTTGACTTTTGGTCTAAAAAGTCAACCGTGGTCAACCGGGGTCAAGACTAGGTCTAGACGACTATTTCTAATTATTACCAACCTCTACAACCCATATCCAAGTCCATCTTGGACTTCGAAACTCATATCTTGGCCGTAGGCCAATTTCCTATTTTACCTTTTCTAAGGTAAAATTCTAGCCTAGGTGGAAACCTAGTTAGCCTACCTACGCTTGTTATTTTGACCCGTGCTCCCTAGGGTAGTAAGGTACTAGCCTATACATATATTACCTACCAAGGTACCTAAGTAAAGTGGACGTCTAGTCCATGATACGGCCCATTGTCGATATCTTGAATATTTCAAGATACGCAATGGTACGGTGCGATACCGGCGCCCTACGACCCCGATTTCAACTCGGGAGCCTACCCGCAAAATCTAATTCATATAATCTTGGTCTACGCCAAGTTTTATCGCGATCCGATACTCGGAGCTCAAATTCCCCTTCTAACTCGATTTCCTCTAAAACTCCCTTCTAGCATCCTATTCTAATTCTTCCTCTCAACTCTTCTTCTAACTTCTTCTTTCTATTCTCTTTTCTCCTTTCTCTTGTTCTAATTCTCTTCCTCTCCAGTTCTAATTCTTCTCCTTCTAATCTTCCAACTTAACTCTTTCTCATTCCCCTTCTAACTTCTTCTCATTCTCCTTCCTAACTTCTTCTCATCCTTCTTCTTCTAACTTCCTCTTATTCTAATTCCTCTCTAACTTCTTCTAATTTCTCCTTCTAAAACTTCTATCTAACCACCTAATATATATATATATATATATATATATATATATATATATATATATATATATATATATATATATATATATATATATATATATATATATATATATAAACATATATATATACATATATATGGGGGGTTAAATATAGGGGTTAAATGGCTAAAAATGGGGGGGTTTTAGGGGGGGGACTGCTCATTGCTGCTACTGCTGTTTGCTCCTGCTGCTGCAGCTTTGCTTGCTGCTGCCACTGCTGCAGCTTGCTGCTGCCACTGCTGCAGCTTGCTGCTGCCACTGCTGCAGCTGCATCTCCTTCTTCTTCTATCTCCTCTTCCTCCCTCTCATCTATCTCTCTCTCTCTCTCTTTATATATATATATATATATATATATATATATATATAGACACACAAACACCCTCATATCTACATATATATATATATATATATATATATATATATATACATACATACACACACATATATAGGTATATAAATACACACACACACATTTAGATATATATACATATAGACACACACACTCTCACAAACACATACACACACATACACCACCACTCTGTCACACACTCACTACGAATATCACCATCACCACTCTCATTCCTCTACACACATATACACAAATTCATATATAATTATTATACATATATATATAATTATTATACATATATATATATATATATATATATATATATATATATATATATATATATATATATATATATATATATATATATATATATATATATATATATATATAATATATATATATATACATACATATATACATCCCACTCTAATTAGAAAACCCCTAATTAATCCTCTAACCTAGATTTTTAGGAAACCTACAATTTTCTATGGGCAAAGTGTAGAGAATCCTCTTCTCTACACTTATTGTGAAAGCAATAAATGGAAAAGGAGAATTAATGATGAATTAAATTCATACCTAGAATAGGTTTCTTTGGAGAGGGAGAGAGAGCTTTGAAAAGAAAGAAAGAATTTGAGAGAGAGAGAGAGAGCTTGCTTAATGAGGAAGAAAGGGGGGGCTCCTACTCATGGCCGGCCAAGTGTGGGGGGGGGGGGGGGGGTTATTGGGTTTTGGGTGGGATCCAATAGCCCCTCCAAACCCATTAGACTTAGGTTGGGTTCGGTTTATTTCGGTTTGGTTCGGTTTGGTTCTAATGAACTAATTAAGTCTCTAAAATGACTAATTAAGCCATGGAAGTTGGGTTTATAATTTCTAACCTAATTATGATGGTATGTGGGCCAAGTCCAGCTAGTATGTGGGTCCCGCTAGGGTCCAGGCTACCCGGGTCTCCAATTTGAGTCCGAATTGGATAAAATCCAAACCAAACCAAATAAATCCCAAAAAAAATCACATAAAATAAATAAAAATTCCTAAAAATTATAAAACTTGAAAAATGATGAAAATAACCCTAATTTGAAAACTGGGGGTGACAGCATATCTAAGACGCATATGCCATACTAGTCTTTCGTCTTTGTGAGCGTAGAGGCATCTTTCTGCATTGTTAGTATCTCTAGACAGATAGAATATGTATATATTATCTTCCTTTATCCCTTTAAAAGTGATGTCTCCAGATGATCTATTATATTTGAAGCATTTAGTTTTCCCAAATTCAATATCATATCCATGATCAGCAAGATGACTAATGCTGAGCAAGTTATGCTTTAACTCTGTTACTAAATAGACATCTTTAATGACGGGAGAAGGACGATTACCAGTAGTACTGTTACCTATGATATAACCTTTCATATTATTGGCGAAGGATAAATATCCTTCCCTCTTCATCGATAATGTTGTAAAAAGATTTACAATTCCAGTCATGTGTCGCGAGCACCCACTATCGAGAATCAACTTACTTCTAGAGGATGAAGGAATGTACACCTACACCACGAGTAGATGTGACCTTTGGTACCCAAATTTTTGAGAATCCTGAAAGGTTAGTCTTCGGTACCCACGCATATAGTTATAAATCAACTAGTCTTCTAATTCTGCACTGTGGTGAAGTGTGTCCATGTTTACCATGGTAGTAACATGTAGCATGTATATTGGTGTTAGGTGTAGGATAATAGTGATGTCTATGTGTTTGTCGTGCTGCATGAGAACCTGTGTTCATAAAAGCATGTTTGTGTGTGCCATGTGTATGTGTGGGTATTTTTTGTGCTGCATGTGAATATGTGTACATAAAGGCATGATTGTGTGCAGCATGAGTATATGTGTTTTTGTTGTGACGTGTATTCTTGTGTTGAGCATTATTTTGTCTTGTGTACGTGTTATGACTGTGAGATTGAGTTTAGGGCTGTACAACTTGTTTCCCCAATCTGATCTCTAATCTTTTAGAAGTATTATACATATCATCATACTTGGCAGTCAAGGCATCAATTCTTACAGCAGCAATATTATACTTCGTTTTCTCGTCTGAGAGTTCTTTATTAAGTGTTGTTATATCACGTGTTTGTTTCTCAATATAAGATTCGGCATCGTGTAAGCTTAATTTAAGCTTGGATACCTCCTTAGTGTTTTCCGTGGGTGGTATGTCTCTAACATTATCAAACAAGCATGAAAGTATATGAATCTCACTTCATGAGTCTTGATCTTATCCTTTGCATGTTTATACTTGCTAAGTAACTTCTTGTGATCTTCAAGTAAGTCACTAAAGGCATCTTCAAGTTCATCAAAAGTAAAGTCATCAAGTAGATCATTTGTTACCTTTTCGGGCATTGCCATTAGGCAGACGTTTGCAGTATCTTGGGGAGAGTCCTCTTCTTCTTCTGAGTCACTGGCCTCGCTCTCATGCCAAATGCTTATGTTGGCATACTTTTGAGAGGTTGGCCTTTTTTATGAACTTTTATATCGGCTTCCTTTCTTTGTTGTAGGGCAGTCTTTCTTGACATGCCTCGCCTTCTTACAGCCGAACAAATAGGCTCTTTATCGTCCGCTTTGTGTTATTCCTTCTTCATTTGGTTAAAATGTAGGAACTTCTTGAAGTTGTGAACCATGAGCACTTGATCATCACCCTCAGAGTCATCATCGTAAGTTTCTTCTAGAGCAACCTTTCGGCGATGAGCTCTTAGCACGATTTCTTTTTCCTTTGGCGCCATTTCTTCAAAGTCTTTGAGATCGAGCTCATGCGTCATCAGTTTTTCCACCAAAGTTTCTAGAGACATGGTGGTGAGATCATTGGCGTGGCTTTGGGGTTCCAGTTCTTCGTTAGTCCCTTTAGCACCTTGCATATCTTGGTTGGAGTAGTTCTTACCGAAGGAAGATAGAGGTTTGATGATGTCAGGGAATCTAGTAATCATTTGTTTGATCGTCTCATTGGGCTTTATCTTGAATACCCCGTACTCTTGTGTTAGACGACTGATTTTTGATTCTTTAACCTGTGTGGTTCCTTCATGGGTCACCTCCAGAAGCTTCCATACTTCATGTAAGGTGGAGCATGTAGAGACCATGTTGAATTCAGTCATGTCTATAGCACAGAAGAGATCATTAATAGCCCTAGCATCTAGACTAGCATGTTTCTTTTCTTGGTCAGTATATTTGTCGTAGGGTTTATCTATGAGATTACCCTCAACAATAATTCTAGCAGGCTTCTTATAACCATCTATGACTATGGTCCATAAACCAAAGTCTAGAGACTTTAGGTAGAAACTCATTATGGTCTTCCAATACGTATAGTTGGTTCCATCAAATAGGGGTGGCCTATTAGTGGACTGTCCTTCACCATAGTTGGTAAAGATAGGTTGTGTGGTTGCTATGGATCAGCTCTAGGATGTTAATCCATTATCAAGAGAACAGAGCTCTGATACCAATTGAAGTAACGTGTAGGCAACTCTAGAGGAAGGTGAATAGAGTTTGTGTCAAAAATAACCAATTAAAAATTAACTCTATGCCAGTCCAGAAGCAACTACCAATAGAAATATATAATCAGAGTAGTAATACGAAAATTAAGAGAGATCAGAAGAGCATACGTAAACACAACGATTTAACATAGTTTTTTTCGTGGAGGACTAGTTTAGGCCTGAAAACTCTCGCTCAGAATTGAAATCCACTATTTGTAAAATAGGGTACATATACGTGTCTTTACTCAGAAGAGCACGCCAACTTCTTACAACTTCGTAGCTGAATCGCACTTGAGCACCTTGGGGCTTAGGAAGTTTTGTGGCTAGTAGATTGGAAGACTAAAGCTTAGAATGTATAGGGCTTAGAAGATTGAAAGTGAGAGATGATTTGAAATGAGAGAATTCAAGCCTTATTTATACTAGTCAGGGGAGGCAGAGTTCGGCCAGAATTCTGTCCCAAATATTCAAAAATTTGAACGTTAGACAGCTTGTAGTAGGGTGTTCCTAAAAATTAGGTTCCTAAAATTTAGGAGGCAGAGTTCGGCCCGAGTTCTGCCTAGGGCAGAGTTCGGCCCGAATTCTAACTACCTTGGGCCAAAAAGTTTATATGGGCTAGATTGGTTTGGTTTGGTTCAGGGATTGTTTGTTTTGTATGGTGGAGTTTGGAGAAGTAAGTCTAGGGATTGAGATGACTCAGTACGACTCAACGCACATGTTTCTAGACTCAATAAATTGAAAAATTACAGACTGAGTACAAGTACATTTGCAATATAACAGCTTGTCGATGACGTCTGTCTTGAACTTGATACGTTGTAGATGATGCTCTGTCTTGAGCCCGATGTGTCGTATTGGATCATATCAGATATCATTTGGTTAATTCTCTAAGTTAGGTTGACTGTGATCCAGTTTGGGTCAACAGTTTGCATATGTCCATATCCACCAGGACACGACCTCTACTCGGTCGGGACAAATTTTCGGTCCCCTTATCCAGCTTGAGAGGCGTCCCACTTCCCGCAGCCAGCAAAAGTATAGAAGCCTTCACAAAGAAGAGATTAGGAAGGTATGGAAAAGATACCCACATTGGAGCCATCGGAGATTCGAGTTGCGTTGAGAACTCCAGCGTCCATTTGAAGATCCTCATGGGCGGTTTGGCCACGAACCAGAGATGTTTCATTCTCCGACGCAGAAAATCCACATCAATGCGATGGCGGATCAATACGTATCTAGCGTCGATGAGCCCGACCAAAACATGACCAACAAATCCGAATGCTGCGAATGCATGGGGGATTACCTCCTCGGGGATGCGAGTGCGACATCTTCCCAATGAGGACAAGTTTGAAAGGTATGGCAAGAGCAGCGACATCCACCTCGTCGAAGGAGACCTCTGGAACACCCTGGACGAAAGCAGGGGTCCGCGGCCGGAGTACAGGCTCAGTCGCAGCCAGAGGGGTGGGGAAGCCACCAACGAGGGATCACCACCTGCCACCTCTAGATATGAGCGACCAGACCCAGAGGAGGCAGCCACCTCAGCGGTGCCGCCATCTACAGCCATGGGAGCAAAACAGGCAAGTCGGGCCGCAATGTCCGAAGAAGCTGCAGGAGGGGGCTGCTCCACCGAGTGAGCCGTCGCCTCGAAAGGGGCGACCGATTTGCACAAAGGTGGGGTTCCCTGCAGATGATAGTGGAAGAACCCGCGCCAATGAACGACGAAAAAAATAGCCATGAAAGGAAGGGTCGACAAAGCCGCGCCTGCGGGTGGCACAGAACTGGGGGAGGCCCTAGGAGTGGCACGAGGGGGGTAGCGAGACGCGAGAGAATGAGGGGATCCTCCTGCTCGAGAGGAGGTGGAGGTTGGTGGGGAGGAGGGGCCGACGCCTCCACCTCGACTCAACCGAGCACGCCAAAGGGCTCACCCGGGGGCCAGGAGACGGCGCCGTCGAAGGGGGGAGAGATGGACGTAGAGGGTCGAATGAGGGCACCCGACGAGAGGTGGCCCGTCGCCATCGGCCGGCTAAGCCCTAGAACGACGATCGGGGAGTGCCAAAGTTTAGGACTTATATATATATATATTTTATATATATATATATATATATATATATATATATATATATATATATATATATATATATATATATAAACCAAAGCCTGTGGACTAAAGCCACCCAGCCGACTTTGGCCCGGGGATCGTGGACAAATGCCACCCAGCCGCCCTCGTTGGGGCTCGATGATGAGACCTTCCCCCAACATGCCAATGGTCTTACCGCTAGACCGCGTGCCATTGGCATATATATATATATATATATATATATATATATATATATATATATATATCCTTTTGCGGCTGATCATGGCTAATCGTATTTCCTATTCTCTTTCGAAAGTGGACTTCCTTATGTCGACCCTAGCTAACTGGACTATTTTGGACTCGATGGAACAGTCTGTCCATCATCGAAGGCCATCTTATGAAGTTGTAACACGAAAGTCAATTCTGTGTCATCATAATCATCGTACCACACTAGGCACCACTACCAGAAAAAATATAGCTCACATATTGTATGCATTTATTTCTTATTTATTTCTGTAAAATAAATTGTGTATTACATAATCATATTGAGATACAATTCTACTATCTATTTCTATTTCATGTTACTTAATTATTTCTAGGCATATTAAACCTAGATTTAAGAGACCGTCGTGCTTGTGTTGCATTCATTAGCCTTGGCACATGTGTGCCACGAAGTCGCGAGTTGTATATAGATCTCGGACTTGCGTAACTGGCTGGCCACCGGTACGTATAAGTCGTACGATAGGGTTAACTGCTAATAGTATTCGCATGATTAGTTTAACTTAGCAGTTAATAAAGGTTGTATGTGTCGTGGATATGACATAGGTAGGCATAGGGTGGGGATGACATTTTCTTAGCATATGGGCTACCATGCACGTTATCTTTTATGACTGTACGCTCCACCGGAGATGCGGGTTGGGACCCCTTTACTGCTACTGACGGCCACTGACATTCTGTGAAGCATTATGCTCTTACCATTGCTGATGACTACTGTCGCTTCACTGAACTTTATGCTCTTAGGCCCCTGGTACCCAAGTGGGGACTATGCCGATCCTATTTTTAGCTAGAGAGCCCATGTGTTGGAGGGTTGTTCTTAAATTACATTCACATAGACTGGTTAGGCGACCTTATACGTTTAGGTATATGTACTTTTGGTTTGTGTACTTATACATGATTACGGCTCGGAATAATATTTTATCGCGGACTAGTTTTCCACATCTTGTCCTTGTTTGGTTGTAGGTGTGGTTTACTACTTCGATGATAAAATATTAAACCTTGTTGTGGTCAGGATACTACATCAAATTTATGGCATGGAAAAATATTTCATCATGGATTAGGGTACCATCTCTTGTCCTTGTTTGGTTGGTAGGTTGGTACACTAATTTGAGGATAGAATATTGGACCATGTTATGATCTGACTTATACTTATAGTTGAGCAGTTTATATTCAGTTATATGACATAATTTTTTGTATCTTGTAACGTCCCTCTGAGGACCTGGTGATCTCTCCAGGGGTGTGTGTTTCATGACAATCTGCAGGAGTTCTAGCCAAGATCGTGATCTTCCCTCTTTATCAAAGATGACATGATCTTGGATCACGCTTGCTACTAGTATTCTTTATTTTGCTGATTCCTTCTTTCTAGTTTCACATTGATAATGGATTTGTCTCCCTCCAGCAACTTGTATAATAATATTTCATATTTGATTCTATAATATCTTTATTCTTTCCTTATGTGGTAAGATTAGTTAGCCACGATTATAATGCATTTATAGCTTACGTATATTTATTATACAGCGGACATGTTATGTACCTAGTCCTACGTATTTTGGGACTGGGGCATTACAACCCTATATACTAAAAAAAAGTTAAAATATGTGCACAAAGGGCATAGCCCCACTGTTACGACAGCTCCATTGCATGCAGAGCTCAAAAAGCAAAGGAATATCCTACAATCAAGGTTAAGATAACCTTGTTGTATGTGGAGCACACAATAAGCTAGGTCATAGCCTCGCTGCCATGACAACTCTGTTGTAAGCTGAGCTAATAAATCAGCTAATTAAGGTATAACCCCATTGATTGATAGCTTTGCTTACAATGAGGTTCAAAAAGTCATATGACTAAAACTCTGCAACACGTGAATGTAACATAACAGTTGTGGGTATAGCCCCGTCGACCATGTCAGCCCCACGTGCAGCGGAGCAAAGTCTGAAAAAAAAGAAGCCAAGCTTTACAACAAGGATGTTCTGCTGATCAACAGTAAAACCCTTAAGGGTTATTCATCTTCTTTGTGCTTGAGCACGTACATGGAAATAATTCCCTAAAAATTAGTAAAGACCATATGGATTTGATCATCCATTGCATAGATCTGTAAATCATAGTCATCTGAAGACTTTAAAAGGGATCAAAAGCAATGTGGAAAGTGTTAAGGTAAGCACCCTAATTTTTGGAGATTTTTTATTTATTTTATATGATTTTTATATATTAAACCATATTTTATTTTTAATTATGGCTATATAGGCACTTTGTCGTAGCTTTGATTTTTGAAGCACAACATTGACCAATTCCTCGAAACAAGTTCTATATTCGTGTTCTAGACGAGTCCACCTTCATTTTGATATATTATATCCCACTCAAACATGTTGCCTTGCACTATATTTTTCTTTCACAACTTTCGGGTCAAAATGACCATTTTATCCTTCATCGTAACTTCGATGTATATTTCTAATTCCGATTTGAGGCCCAAACTCGATCCAAACTTTTCGACCCAATATATAATTTTGACCTATTTTGAGCCTACTACAAACATGCCAATGGTGTGCCACTAAATCGAATTACTATGTGCTATTTATTTTTAAATGGCACACAAGACTCAACTATAGACTTATTGGACTCGTTTTGATCCAAATAATTCAACCGACCCAAAACTAGAGTAACTGGGGTTCAACGAGCCTATTCTAGGATACCCTAATGTCACACCCCAGTACCAAAATATGGGGACGGACGTAGGCCATCTACACTAAATAAGGTACGAAGATGTCATACGGCGATCACGGATGTTAATCTTATTGGGTATCCTAGCATGCAATCAATCTATGACCTAAATTTGATCTCATATCCACAGGCAATAACAATGAAATAATCAGCAAAAGAGATAATTATATGGAAATCAGGAAATACACATGAAAATCAGAGAGTCTACATTATGAAAGGATGATGTAGACGAGAATACCTTCCCACACAGTTCCTATATGGTCTAGAACTGAAGCACATCCTTAAATTCAAGTCTAAAAGATCCACAGGGTTGGTCACTGGCAATCTGGGAACAATCCGAGGTTAGTCCGCAGCAAGTACTAGAAAGGAAGGCTCAAGGACGGACGAAGAAAACTAGCAGAATAGTATATGACAGAAAGAACATATATATGAACAGTAAATGAGGGTAAAGGATCGTGCGGTACCAACGCACGATAACAATCCACAACTAATACAGATAAATAACCAACATTCATTACAATCATCCTAACATCCACTAATACCTGCATCGCCAACTGGACTCGTAGTCTGCCATCGGAACAGAAATCCATCCCTACATCAAACAAGAACAAGAGAATGAATTACCACACCAGGATAATGTTACGTACCAGGCAACTTAGCAAGTAGCAAGTAGCAAGCCATAAAATTTAGGTGAATAAGCGGCCACGCAAATATCTACGACTTTTTATGTGGAGGTTGGGTTACCCCAACAATGCAATATAGGAATCCTCATATCGTACCGATCCAGCAGGGCTAGCGGGGCCAAATATAACAGGCATGCAGGAATGCACCGATCCCTCGTAAGGCCACCGTGCTAAACAGGTCAATCATATAACGTATAGTACAAATAGTAGCCAGATACTTCCATCCTTTAATGCGGACGATAAAAATATTCGTGGCGGCCAGCCATCACTAAGGTCTGATACAATATCCGAGAATCGAGATAACACAAATACCGAGATAAACGGGAAATGGAACATGCACATAAATTGAGGCATGCACATAGATCGAGGGATCATGAATATCAGGTTGACGCACGAATCAATATGACACATAAATCGAAGCATGCACGTAAATTGAGATAATGGAAGGTACAATAGGATACGCAAATCAATACGGCGCAAAAATTGATGTGCGCACAAAAACTAATGCGACGGGGTTCACGACGTAGGCACAAAGGTCGAGGCATGAAAATCGAAAAGGTGCACAAACCAAGATGACACAGGCTCGAGACAGCGTCGGGCACAAGGCGTCCTGCTGCCTAAGGCAGCACGTGCATCGAGGTGGCACAAAAACCGAGGAGACGTGCACATCTAGGAGCACACATCTCGAGTGGTATGGGGAACGAGGGAGCGCACCAATCGAGGGTGCACTGCTCGAGGCAACGAATTGCATGAGATGGCACGCGAATCAAGACACGTAGCCCGAGGATGGCATGGAGCTCGAGGCTGTACGCTGCTCGAACAGCACGGGGCCCAAGGGCGTCCCGCCACTCGAGGCTGGCACGGCGCTCGCTGCGGGGGTGCTGGCCGCCGGGAAGAAAAAGAAAGGAGGGGGCGGAGGAGCTGTCAGCACGGCTAGGTCAGGGCGACTCTGCGGCGAAGGGAGGACAGCAGCGCCACGCTATGTCGAAAAGGAGGGGCGGAGGAGAAGTTGGTGTCACGCCCCAGAACCAGAATACTGGAGAGCGGGGGAGTGACTCAGCCAGCTACGTATTACGGGTAGATAAATACCGTATAATACGATCAATGCTGTCTAACCAGACGAGGGGGTGC
The DNA here is from genome assembly GCA_029216955.1 of Iris pallida. Classification (NCBI taxonomy): domain Eukaryota; kingdom Viridiplantae; phylum Streptophyta; class Magnoliopsida; order Asparagales; family Iridaceae; genus Iris; species Iris pallida. The sequence goes on along the minus strand of JANAVB010043419.1, from coordinate 13,983,934 downwards.
ATACTACATAAAAGTCTTACTATGGTCATTACACATCTATTGTCTCAATCATTCAAACAAGAAACAGAAATATAGAACATGTAAGGTAAAGCAGTAAGGCGTCCCAAACGCTCAGTCAAAATGTTCTTGAGATCTGGCTTTACAAAATACAGCCAGATGATGTAGTAAGTATACACAATTGTTATCAGCTGCAGTCTGACTTAATTACAATTATGCAAAAGTAAGTACAAGACAATCCGACTAACATGTCGGTGCCAAACGGCAAGGTATAAAGTAGATAACAAAACGAGTGGTGAAGTTAAGAAACCCACTCGAGGCCTCCTGCGATCATTCCTCTAGTATTGACCATCCTGGAGGTGGAAGTACGCTGAGTCCTCGGGAACTGGCTCTAAATCTGGCCATACAAAACCAGAGAGGTTAGACCTCTAATAGCAAGTACCACAAGGGAGCACGACATGAGAACTAAAACCAGTAAGTAAGAGAATAATAATAATAGATCTCTGCTTGCTACTAGAACTCACATCACATCAAGACACTTCGAACCAACCTCCCAACCAAACAAGGACAGAAGTTGGCCCGTCATGTCCTGACATTCTGATCATCCCAGTTAGATAACAGAGTACAGTGCACAAACAAATCATCTTGAACGGCCAATCAACTCCTACGGCTTGCTATTATGAGTCCCAAGTTATCCTGGAATAATACAATTAGGGATTCCTCAGTTCTTACTATGTGCAAGCAAGGCTAGTCTATCCAGTCGATCAATTGGCCCATGCATGAATTAGACGAGTCCTAGCAGGACGCTCGTCAATATACAATATATAATAATAATAAAAGCAGATACTGTTCCCTGCCCGTGTGGCAGATTTACAGTATCTGTGGGAACCAGCCGGCCCGTCGGGTACTACTCGTCCCAAGGGGGCTGCCATGTAAGAATTCGGGAATCCATTCTCTCCATGCAATTATTATTTTATTTAACTTAATAGTCTCTACGTTGAGTGAAATCCCATGCCGTGGATCATGGTCATTCAAATGAGTACTTTCGTACGGGGTACGATATGCACAACTCTACAACGATACCAGTGCGGTTAGGTTGCAGGTCTTACATAGCGTAATGCAACAATCAAATCTATCCACGGTAATCATGCCTTGACCATAAAGTACACATGCTTCTTTTGTAGAAAAATAACTAAATAAATAAATAAATAAATAGATTGAAGCCTGCATGTGCATGTATGTCAATATTCGGGATCAGCCAGTCGAGTACAATAGTTCATAACATGAACGTGTCTCATTCATTTCATTCAATAAGACGACTAGCCAGTCTCTTGGTTCCAATTAGGAACGCATGATCAATTTAGTCAAGATCACAATCATTATCAATGGTGGCAAGGCATGAAAGTCAATTTGCATTCAGTGGGGTCGAGTCTACAACTCTCAGGGTTTAATTCTAGTCAATCCGGGTATCTATAACTCAATTCATGACACATGGTACATCCTACGTAACAATCTATAATTAACAGAAATACTAGCATATCATGATTATATCAAGTTTATGCAAAAAGGCGTAAGGATATAAAATGGACGTTAAACATCTAATAAGATATCAATATACAGGGCTATAGAAGATCCAGGGTAAGCAGGCTACTCTCATGTCAGCCTACGCTCATGCCAGCGTACGCTCAGGTCAAGCTACGCTCAAGCCAGCGTACGCCCAGGTCAAGCTACGCTCAAGCCAAGCTAGCGTATGGGAGTCATACGCTTCCAAAAGGCAGCATATGAACTCCATACGACTCCTTACTATCCAAGGCAGCGTATGCAAGTCATACGCTCCCAAAAGGTAGCGTATGAACTCCATACGACTCCTGACCATCCAAGTCAGCGTATGCAAGTCATACGCTTCCAAAAGGTAGCGTATGAACTCCATACGACACACGCTTCCAAAAGGTAGCGTATGCAAGACACACGCTTCCTAAAAAGGCAGCGTATGAACTCCATACTGTACTGCGCTAAAGAGCGCGTACAGCTCAGTGACGCAGCTAAAAAGCTAGCATACACTGCTCACTGTCTTCTCCAAACAGCAAGAACTCTATGGTTGCACCCCAAAGCTTCAAAAGTCCATAACTTGGTCCAAACAAGTCCAAATCCAACTTTCCAAAGGTCAAAATTGGGTAGAATAAAACTCTCTACAACATAGAACCATCAAAACTTGAGAACAAAGGAGTCTGCTAGATCAAAACTCATAGACAACCGAAAATATAATAACTTAGATCTACAAGAAATGAACCAATGAAATCAAAAATACTAAGCACTAAACTCTCTTAGAATCATGAGAGGAAGAATATTGAACCATAAAATATGGTCCTCATGTAGAGCAAGATGTACTTGCCTAGTTGGTAGGTGGAGAGAGTAATGAAAGGAAGAGGAAGAAGTAATGGTGAAGAAGGAGTGAATGAGGAGAGAGAAGGGAGAGGGTAGCTTTAAGTAGCAAAGGGGTGGTAGGTGGGAGTTGGGCCGGGTTCTTAATGGGTCGAGTTCAAGGGGCTCATCCAACCGAAAATAAAACTAAAGCAGAGAAGTAATTTGCAGGAAATAAAATACAGAAATAAATTACGGAAAATTAATTGCAGGAAATAAATTAACATAAGGATTAAAGAGCAGATAATTAATTAACAGAAACTTAATTAACATGAATTAAAGGAATTTAAATACAGGGTAATACATGATAAATACTAAAATAAATACACATGAGTTGTACATGAATAAGACTACGCATTCTGGGAACGGGGAGTGACATCTCTACCCACCTTAGAAAAATTTCGTCCTCGGAATTTGAAATCCAAGCAGGATAGAAACATCGGGGCTAAGCTAATCTAAGTACAAGCAATTCAATCAAGCAATCATTTTACAATGTCCATAGTAAGTAACATATCCATATTTAACAATCTACGTTATCTAGCAATTCTACCCATAAGGGGTTAAGCATGAGGAATCAAGACAATCAAGGTACACAGAAAAAGATATACCTTGTGAGTCGAATAGATGTGGATACCGTGATCGGATATCATCCTCACGTTCCCACGTTGACTCTCCCAAAGAGTGATGACCCCAAGCAACCCGGACAAGGTTAATTGTTCGGTTCTTGAGTAACTTCTCTCTTCGGTCCAAGATGGACACAGGCTGCTCCTCGTAAGGCAGGTTGGTACCAACAACCAGCTCAGAATGATCGAGGATATAGCTTGGGTCCGATACATACCTCCGTAATTGAGATACATGAAACACGTCATGCACCTCTCGTAACGAAGGTGGAAGGGACAAACGATAAGCAACATCGCCTATCCGATCAAGGATAATGAATGGTCCTACGTATCGCGGACTCAACTTCCCGCGAACGCCAAATCTAATGACCCCACGGGTAGGTGAGATCCGCAAGAACACGTGGTCCCCAACAGAGAACTCTAACGGCCTACGATGCTGGTCCGCCCAATGACGATGTCGATCCTGCGCAACACGAAGTCGTTCTCTAATTCCCTTAATCACTTCAACCGTCTGGATAATCATTTCTGGGCCTAACATCTTCCTTTCTCCGATATCATCCCATGCTAACGGCGATCTACACTTCTTACCATATAGTACCTCAAATGGCGCCATCTGGATACTGGCTTGATAACTGTTGTTGTATGAGAACTCAACTAAGTGAAGGTGACTCTTCCAAGATCCTCCAAAATCTAGAGTGCAAGCTCGCAACATGTCTTCTAAAGTCTGAATCGTCCTTTCTGATTGCCCGTCCGTCTGTGGATGGTAAGCCGTGCTAAATTTTAATTTGGTACCCAGACTATGATGCAAGCTCCTCCAGAAATGTGATGTAAAGCGGGTATCTCGGTCTGACACAATACTGACAGGGACTCCATGCTGCCTGACTATCTGCTGCATGTACAACACTGCCAACTTTTCTGTAGATTGCCCTACTCTGAAAGGAAAAAAATGTGCTACCTTCGTAAGTCGGTCCACTATCACCCAAATAGCGTCCTTACCACTTGGTGATCTCGGTAAACCGGTCACGAAGTCCATTGTGATATGCTCCCATTTCCATTCTGGAATAGGAAGCGGCTGCAATAGTCCAGCTGGCCTCTGCTGTTCTGCCTTCACTTGCTGACATACCAAGCAACGGGAAACGAATCTAGCTATCTCTCTCTTCATTCCATTCCACCAGAAGTGCTGCTTGATATCTTGGTACATCTTGGTCCCTCCAGGATGTATAGAATACTGAGAACTGTGAGCTTCTGCCATAACTTCCTGTCTGATATCTCCACTAGGTACACATAGACGTGATCCAAACCTAAGTGTACCATCTTCATGAATTCTCATCTCCTTTCTGAGTCCTGACTCACATTCTGTCCTAAGCTTCTGAATCCTTGGGTCCTGTGCCTGAGCTGCCTTGATCCTGCCTACCAAGTCGGATTGAACTTGTAGACTCGCCAGAATTCCTACATCACTAGGAAGTATAATTTCGATGCCCATCTCCTGAAGGTCTTCTAAGATGTGCTTCTGCGTTGTCAACATAAATGTGCCACCTCGTCTGCTAAGAGCGTCTGCTACCACATTCGCCTTGCCTGGATGATACTGAAGCTCCACATCATAATCCTTGATCAACTCCAACCATCTTCTCTGCCTCATGTTCAGTTCCTTCTGAGTAAAGATGTACTTCAGACTTTTGTGGTCTGTGTACATTTCCACTCGGTCACCATATAAGTAATGTCTCCATAGCTTCAGAGCAAATACTACTGCCGCTAACTCCAAATCATGAGTTGGGTAATTCTTCTCGTGGTCCCGAAGCTGCCTAGATGCATATGCTATCACCTTCCCATGTTGCATAAGGACACATCCAAGTCCTTTACCTGACGCATCACAGTATACTGTAAAACCTCCGGGTCTAACTGGCAATGTAAGAATATGCGCTGATATCAACTTCTGCTTCAAAGTCTCGAATGATGCCTGACATTCTGCCGACCAAACGAATGGTACATCCTTCCGTGTCAAGCGGGTCATGGGTGCTGAAAGCCTTGCAAAGTCTGACACAAATCTTCTGTAATATCCTGCCAATCCTAAGAAACTCCGTACATCAGCTACGGTCTTGGGTACTGGCCAACTCTCTACTGCTTCTACCTTCTTGGGATCCATTGCTACTCCAGCTCCTGATACAATATGACCCAAAAATGAAATGTGATCCATCCAGAACTCACACTTGCTGAGCTTGGCATACAACTGGTTCTCTCTTAGAACCTGCAACACTTTCCTGAGGTGGTCTTCATGCTCCTCTTTACTAGCAGAATATACGAGTATGTCGTCAAGAAATACTACGACAAACTGATCTAAATACGGCATAAAGATGCGGTTCATCAAATCCATGAAGATAGCTGGAGCATTGGTCAAACCAAACGGCATTACTAAAAACTCATAATGCCCATACTTCGACCTGAATGCTGTCTTGGGAATATCTTCCTTCCTAACCCTCACCTGATGGTACCCTGAACGAAGATCTATCTTGGAGAAAACTCTAGCCCTGCTCAACTGATCAAATAAGTCGTCGATCCTGGGTAATGGGTACTTGTTCTTTACTGTCGCCGCGTTAAGCTTCCTATAATCAATGCATAATCTGGATGATCCATCCTTCTTCCCCACAAGTACCACTGGTGCTGCCCATGGTGATATGCTAGCTTGGATGAACTTCTTCTCCTTCAATTCCTCTATATGCTGATAAACCTTGGCCTGCTCCGAATCTGCCATTCTGTAAAGCCGATCTGATATCGGTTTAGTCCCAGGTGCCAATTCTATTCTGAACTCAATATCTCTAACTGGTGGCAGACCGGGAAGTTCTTCGGGAAATACATCTAGAAATTCTTCAACTACCTTCGGAATCTAAACTTCTTCCATTGCTGTTACTACTCCCTGCTCTTGCTGAGTTGCCTCTGACCTGACCAAGGTGAACCTCTCCATGCCTGGAATATCAAAAGATACACTTCCACTACGACAATCTATTGTCGCATGACTGTCTTTCAGCCAGTCCATGCCTAAGATAACGTCGAAATTTCCAACAGGAAATTCTATCAACCGGGCCGGTAAAGGATGCCCGCACACTACAACACTACATGCTAAACTAACTCTACTAACTCCCACGAGCCCATTACCAGTGAGTATATTCAACCTCCCTGGCAATGCCTTGAACTCCACTCCTAGTCGTGTCGCAAATTGTGCAGATATAAATGAATGGGATGCTCCCGAATCAAACAATGCTACTGCGGGATATGAGGCGACGAGAATGTTACCTGCCACAACATCTTCCGATGCCAATGCCTCTTCCAAGGACAGTGTGAATGCCTGCCCTCGACCTCCTTGCTGGTTCCCATGCTGTGGCCTAGCCTGGTGCTGCTGCCGGCCCCTGCCTTGATGATGCTGGGGTGGTCCATGCTGGTGTTGCTGCATCGGCGGCCCCTGCTGCCGAAACATCTGAGCCTGTGATACTAACGGACGCTGCGCCAACGGCCTCACTGCCAATGCTGGTCCTCGATACTGCCCTGCCCCTGGTGCTGGCAGAGCAGGAAACTGCTGCCCTGGTCCTCCTGACCTCGAATTCATGGGACATGTGGTAACCCGATGATCTGGGTTTCCACATATTAGACACAGTCCATTCAATGTCCGACACACATCTCTAGTGTGCCCCATCTTCCCACAATAAGTGCAGCCCGCCGGGGGTTGCTGGTTCTTCCTCTGTTGCTGTTGCTGCTGCCTGGGTGGTGGTGCTGGTCCTCGCATCGCCACATCGTGGATACGAATGCCAGGGGATGGTGCTGTTGTTCGGGGCGCTGCTCCCCCTCCTCCTTCAATCTGACTGTGGGATCTCTTCTGACCCCCAGTCCTTGTCGCAAGCCTCTGAATGGTGATCTCATGCCTTCGAGTCGCCGTCAATATCTCATCAAAAGTCTGGTAATTGTGCCCCTCTATCAATTGCAAGAGCTCAAGATGAAACCCTTGCTGGAACCTCATCGCCCTCTGGCGTTCCGTTGCTACCATCTCTGGGGCAAACCTACTCAATCTGCAGAACTCCGCTGCATAAGCATCTACCGTCTTGCCAGCCTGCCTGAGGCTGATAAACTTCTATTGTAGCTCAAACTGTGCCACAACTCCATAGTACTTCGTCTTGAACCTTGCAGTAAAATCGTCCCAAGCAACAAGACATCTGATGCCTACTTCCTCTGATTCCCACCAATCACGTACGAGATCCTGAAGTAACAACTTCACTAGATCCACACGTTCTTCTGCCGGCACCTTAGCGGCTGTCAAAATAGCCTCAATATCCTTAAGCCATGCATCTGCTGAGATGGCATCCTCCGTCCCCTCGAAACGGCGGGGGTTGTACTTGCAAAACCGGGCTGACGCTCCTGAATCTGTCCTCGCCCCTCTTTCCAATGCCGTCTGTAATCCTTGGTTGAGTAGTACATTCTGCTCTTGCAACTGAGTGTGCATGCGCTGCTGGGCCAACATCTGATGTTGCTGAGTAGCCATCATTCCTCTCATGATCTCCAGAAGGGCTGGTGTATCCACTTGGGTAGGTGGAACTGTTGGTGGTATTGGAACCTCCGGATACTGCGGTCCGACCGCTGGTTCCACTATCACCTCTTCTTGAATAGCCTCATGAAGTGGTTCTGACCCTTGTTGCTGACCAACCTGGTCAGGTTGTCCATGCTGCTGTCCATGTTGTTGTTGTCCAGCTCTGACAGATGCGGACGAAGTGCCCCTAAGGAAAGGGACAAGAAAACAATCAAACGACCGGACATGAAGGATCAATGAAGTCAAAGGATACTGGAATGTCAAGCTAGAGTTGAGAATCGACGAATCATGAGATCAAGGGGGAACACATCTGATTGAGACATCCTATAAATCAAAACACCCCACAAGTCTGAAATCAGACCTGCATGGGCCACCACTAAAACCTTGTCACGCCCCAGAACCAGAATACTGGAGAGCGGGGGAGTGACTTAGCCAGCTACGTATTACGGGTAGATGAATACCGTATAATACGATCAATGCTGTCTAACCAGACGAGGGGGTGCATACTACATAAAAGTCTTACTATGGTCATTACACATCTATTGTCTCAATCATTCAAATAAGAAACAGAAATATAGAACATGTAAGGTAAAGCAGTAAGGCATCCCAAACGCTCAGTCAAAATGTTCTTGAGATCTGGCTTTACAAAATACAGCCAGATGATGTAGTAAGTATACACAATTGTTATCAGCTGCAGTCTGACTTAATTACAATTATACAAAAGTAAGTACAAGACAATCCGACTAACATGTCGGTGCCAAACGGCAAGGTATAAAGTAGATAACAAAACAAGTGGTGAAGTTAAGGAACCCACTCGAGGCCTCCTGCGATCATTCCTCTAGTATTGACCATCCTGGAGGTGGAAGTACGCTGAGTCCTCGGGAACTGGCTCTAAATCTGGCCATACAAAACCAGAGAGGTTAGACCTCTAATAGCAAGTACCACAAGGGAGCACGACATAAGAACTAAAACCAGTAAGTAAGAGAATAATAATAATAGATCTCTGCTTGCTACTAGAACTCACATCACATCAAGACACTTCGAACCAACCTCCCAACCAAACAAGGACAGAAGTTGGCCCGTCATGTCCTGACATTCTGATCATCCCAGTTAGATAACAGAGTACAGTGCACAAACAAATCATCTTGAACGGCCAATCAACTCCTACGGCTTGCTATTATGAGTCCCAAGTTATCCTGGAATAATGCAATTAGGGATTCCTCAGTTCTTACTATGTGCAAGCAAGGCTAGTCTATCCAGTCGATCAATTGGCCCATGCATGAATTAGACGAGTCCTAGCAGGACGCCCGTCAATATACAATATACAATAATAATAAAAGCAGATACTGTTCCCTGCCCGTGTGGCAGATTTACAATATCTGTGGGAACCAGCCGGCCCGTCGGGTACTACTCGTCCCAAGGGGGCTGCCATGTAAGAATTCGAGAATCCATTCTCTCCATGCAATTATTATTTTATTTAACTTAATAGTCTCTACGTTGAGTGAAATCCCATGCCGTGGATCATGGTCATTCAAATGAGTACTTTCGTACGGGGTACGATATGCACAACTCTACAACGATACCAGTGCGGTTAGGTTGCAGGTCTTACATAGCGTAATGCAACAATCAAATCTATCCACGGTAATCATGCCTTGACCATAAAGTACACATGCTTCTTTTGTAAAAAAATAACTAAATAAATAAATAGATTGAAGCCTGCATGTGCATGTATGTCAATATTCGGGATCAGCCAGTCGAGTACAATAGTTCATAACATGAACGTGTCTCATTCATTTCATTCAATAAGACGACTAGCCAGTCTCTTGGTTCCAATTAGGAACGCATGATCAATTTAGTCAAGATCACAATCATTATCAATGGTGGCAAGGCATGAAAGTCAATTTGCATTCAGTGGGGTCGAGTCTACAACTCTCAGGGTTTAATTCTAGTCAATCCGGGTATCTATAACTCAATTCATGACACATGGTACATCCTACGTAACAATCTATAATTAACAGAAATACTAGCATATCATGATTATATCAAGTTTATGCAAAAAGGCGTAAGGATATAAAATGGACGTTAAACATCTAATAAGATATCAATATACAGGGCTATAGAAGATCCAGGGTAAGCAGGCTACTCTCATGTCAGCCTACGCTCATGCCAGCGTACGCTCAGGTCAAGCTACGCTCAAGCCAGCGTACGCCCAGGTCAAGCTACGCTCAAGCCAAGCTAGCGTATGGGAGTCATACGCTTCCAAAAGGCAGCGTATGAACTCCATACGACTCCTTACTATCCAAGGCAGCGTATGCAAGTCATACGCTCCCAAAAGGTAGCGTATGAACTCCATATGACTCCTGACCATCCAAGTCAGCGTATGCAAGTCATACGCTTCCAAAAGGTAGCGTATGAACTCCATACGACACACGCTTCCAAAAGGTAGCGTATGCAAGACACACGCTTCCTAAAAAGGCAGCGTATGAACTCCATACTGTACTGCGCTAAAGAGCGCGCACAGCTCAGTGACGCAGCTAAAAAGCTAGCATACACTGCTCACTGTCTTCTCCAAACAGCAAGAACTCTATGGTTGCACCCCAAAGCTTCAAAAGTCCATAACTTGGTCCAAACAAGTCCAAATCCAACTTTCCAAAGGTCAAAATTGGGTAGAATAAAACTCTCTACAATATAGAACCATCAAAACTTGAGAACAAAGGAGTCTGCTAGATCAAAACCCATAGACAACCGAAAATACAATAACTTAGATCTACAAGAAATGAACCAATGAAATCAAAAATACTAAGCACTAAACTCTCTTAGAATCATGAGAGGAAGAATATTGAACCATAAAAAATGGTCCTCATGTAGAGCAAGATGTACTTGCCTAGTTGGTAGGTGGAGAGAGTAATGAAAGGAAGTGGAAGAAGTAATGGTGAAGAAGGAGTGAATGAGGAGAGAGAAGGGAGAGGGTAGCTTTAAGTAGCAAAGGGGTGGTAGGTGGGAGTTGGGCCGGGTTCTTAATGGGTCGGGTTCAAGGGGCTCATCCAACCGAAAATAAAACTAAAGCAGAGAAGTAATTTGCAGGAAATAAAATACAGAAATAAATTACGGAAAATTAATTGCAGGAAATAAATTAACATAAGGATTAAAGAGCAGATAATTAATTAACAGAAACTTAATTAACATGAATTAAAGGAATTTAAATGCAGGGTAATACATGATAAATACTAAAATAAATACACATGAGGTGTACATGAATAAGACTACGCATTCTGGGAACGGGGAGTGACAGTTGGAGACGACGATGACGGCGGCGGTGGTCGCAGAGAAGGAGGTCGGGCTGGAGGTCGTGAGACGGCAGAGAGAAATGATAGAGGGGAGATGGAGATGGTGGTGGCCATGGCGGTGGCGGCTGATGGTGGCAGCGTCGACGGAGGAGCCGGAGGCCGCGGGAGAGGGAGAGGGAGGTCGAGTGAGGGGGAGAGCACGAGAGAGGGGGATAAATGAGTGAGGGAGGTGGCAGCTGCTCCATAGGAGGGGAGAGAGTGAGCTGAGAGTGAGAGAGAGAGGGAGAGATCGAGAGCGAGGGGGGAGAGGCTCCAGTAAGGGGGAAGAGGTGAGCAGCTGTGAGAGGGTGGAGAGAGAGTTAGGGTTAGGGTTTAGAAAAAGGGGGTAGTATATGTAGGAATATATAAGTTAATAATAATGATAATAACAATAACAATGGTAACAATAATAATATTAAAAGGAGCAATAATTTTGGGACTGGGACGTGACAACGTAAGTCTTTACATTGACGGACAAATTTTTCTGTTCAACACAAAGAACTCGACCGAGAGAAATGAACCATTGAGTTCAAGAGGGACGTCTGTATTGCGGGAGATGCTGACTAGTGCCACTCTAACAAGCCCCAAACATGATGAACTCTTAGAACTGATGTTCATGATCGATATGTTGCGATTCTGGATGCGAACAACAAATTAAGTGCTAATAGTGCTTGTTGGTTCTTCACACTCGGGAATGATAAGTATTATCTTCCCTTGATGGAACGTCACTTCTCGTTGTCGTCTCTCAAAATTTGACTGGAGGACGAACGATGAACTGTGTCGGGGACCCTGGCTACCTTCCAAAAACTCCAAGGACAACTCCAACCATGTTATTGGATTACGCTCGTGATGGTCCTCCCCGATTTGTGAGAGATTTGCTCACTGATTTTGTCGGCCAGGATATACCTGTCACACCCCAGTTCCATTATAATACAGATAGCAGAGGCATAACTCGGCCAACTATGTACGACGGAGTACTCCAATACCCCGCAATATTATGGACACGACTGTACAAGACAAGAGTTAGCTACACGTTAACAGTCCTAAGGTCCACATAATCCTAGTCTCAATCCAATAATGCAAGCAAGAAAACATTAATAGTAATCACACGCATGCATAACGGTAAGAAGTTGACCCATACGTTATATCATACATGATCAAAAAGCTAGCAATACAAAATAGTAAGCTAGTAGAGTATACAACACTAGGTGATCATATATATATATATATATATATATATATATATATATATATATATATATATATATATATATATATATATAAGCTAGTAGAGTATACAACACTAGGTGATCATATATATATATATATATATATATATATATATATATATATATATATATATATATATATATATATATATATATATATATATATATGCAATCTTCATTTACAATCAAGATGTCCGTATGCAAAAAACAGCCTTGTAAAATTTATGCTAACATATACATGTGGCTAATCCCAAAAGAAATAGAGATACGGTTCCTATGAAATTGACTTTTTTTGGTAAATGAGAAGAAGGTAGGATAGTGAGCTACAATTACACATAGGTAGAGAAGAAAAATGTCAATTTCGTAACATCTACATGAATAAATCACTGTCATTAAAAATGTTCTTAACAGCTAACATGAACTATATTATTGTGATTAAAAAATGTTGCAAACTTTCATAATAGTTAGTAACCATTTCTTTACAATTTTGTGGAACCATACTTGTTAGGTTCATATTGGTATTTATTATAGTGTTCCACAATACTTGCATATTTTAAGTTTCTAAGTGCTATCTTATGCTTTCTTAAGCATATACAAGAAACTTCATGTAACAACCATGTTATGTCACCAGCATTTTTATCAATAGACTCCTTGGAAAGCAATACCGATGTCACCTACAATTAGACATGAAGTGGTTCTTCATAGTAATTATACAATAAGAATTTATGTCACGTATAATCTTCATATGTAGCAGGCCATCTCTAATTGGTGTTTCTATCTCTACTGTTTATATATGGTAATAGAAAAGAAAAAGAAAATTTCTAACAGTGATTTCTATTTCAATTTTCATCATACATGGTACCGATATAAGATGGAAAATTTATACGATAATTTTTTCATAAAAATTTCCATCTTAATTGTACTCTATTTTCATACTAAATCATACAAATTTTTATTAATATTTTCCATGTTAATATTAGGTAGCTCTGGTACAAATTGAAAATAATTGGAGAGTATTTTTTGAATACAATTTCTATGTAAAAAATCTGCCAACTATATAGGTTATAAATTGTTTTTGTAGTACAATGACAAGTATGATAGAAACTCAATTTTAAAAAAAATCAATGGAGATAGCATAGGAGCATCCACAGTGGACATACTCCATAAAATATTTCAAATTTTTTGAAAATTATCTAAATGACTACTTTTGGAGTGCCCTTCATATTGGTATGGTACACTCCAAATAACACACCAAATTCATATTCTAAATTATCCTCATATTTTCGTTCATTCCATTATTTTGTCTTCCATTTTTCCTCACGAGCTAGGACACACTCCAAACTTGGAGAGCCTCTTAGCTTGCTAAGAGTATAAGAGTGAAGACACTCCAAATTACTAAAAATTGTGTAAATTACTACTTTTGGAGCGTTGGCATACAATAATACACTCCAAACAATTGTTCCAAATTAACCTCCTATTTTTCCTCCCTCTTTTTTATTTATCTTCCCTGTTTGGTAAGAACGATTAATTTTGGTGACTCATAAATTAATATAGAGGAGGTAGGACATGCTCCAAATCTAGAACGTCTATTAGCTTTCTAAGCAATTTTTAAGTATAGACAAGTGCCTGCTGCAGCTTTCAAGTGATATAAAATTTAACTTAAATCAAAATGTAGCACTTAAAATCTTTTCCACTGTGCATGTTCTAACAATTTTTAACGTAGACGAGTTTACTGTAGCCTCCAAATGACACAAATTTTGACTAAACAAAATCGTAACACATCAAACAAATGCTATAATACAATATATTAGTCACATGACATAGATTATCATTTCCACACAACGTAGTTAATCAGAACTCCTGGGTTTTTATACAATTTCATGCTTGCCATCGTTGAAAAATCTACTATGAATATATGTAATATACGTAAGAATTTTTTTTAAGCTTATGTACTTTGATTTTCAAAGCATTAAAAGAAAGGGCGGAGAAGATTCAATGCCGAGCTCCTCTCGATTCGGCGGCCACCGAATCAACTGCACGCGCGCGACCCGTGGAGTAGGCTGCCCAGCGCGCTGATATTCTTCTGTTGCGCGCGCGCCACAGAAACACTTGCTGCATCTCTTCCTCTTGGCATATGAAGACTTTAGAAACACCAACAATCCGTCCATGGCAACTGATCATAGCGAGCTTCCGTCGGGCCGTCTCGATCGATCCGAGCCGGAACCGCGAATCAAAGGCTACCGCGGCGGGAGGTGGGTCTGGCTCCCGTGGGCCGAAAGCAACCACGTCGACGAGCCCACCGACGACATCGAGCAGCAGCAGATGTCGGTCGAGGAGCAGTCATCGTCGACGTCGCTGCTGCACCGACAGCCAAGCGAGCTGAGCACCTTCGTCCGGCCACCCGGAGTGGCCGAACCGAGACCGAGGGACCACTACTCGCCATTGCTCGACAAGGCCTACCTGTGGCTCTTCGCGGCGGCCTCCGCCGTCAACGCGACCTGCCTCTACCTCACCGTAGCCGGCAGGTTCAAAGCGAGGGCCGTAGACTTCTGCATCGGAAACCTCCTCTCCCTCACCCTCTGCCGCAGCGAGGCCTTCGCCGCCACCGCGTCTCGGCTCGTCGCCAGCGTGCTGGGAATCCCGGTACTAGGCGCTTCCGCCGCCTCCTTCCTCCGGTCCCTCGGAGGCGTTCACAGCAGCTGCGGCCTCTTCTCTTTGCTGTGGCTCTCTTACTCTCTCGTCCTTGATCCTCCTCCTCGTGGCAATGCGCCTGCCGAGATCACGCTGGCGGCGTCCGCCGTGCTGTCGCTGCTGTTCTTGGCCTGCGCCACTGCTTTCTCGCACGCCGCCGGCACTGGCCACAGGATTGCGGGACGGATGGCGCTCCTGCTCCTCTGGGTGTTCGTCGTCCTGACGGTCGGCTACGACGGGAAGACGAGCACTTACGCCAACCTCACCGGCTCCAGCCTGGTGAGGCAGCACGAGGTGTGGATGGCGCTGGCAATTACGTTCTTCGCCAACCCGTTCATGGTTAGAGGAGTCCCAGCATCGGACACGGGGTTCAGTGCCGTCGCGCCGGCAGCGGGAGGAGATCCGGCGCTGCCGGGAGCCGGCTCTCTTCCCTCGGGTGGCAAAACTTCGTTTCTGAAGTTTACTGGAGGAGGGCAGTCCGGCGTTCGGGGTACATTGCCATCGTCGGAGTGGCATGTCCTCGGCCACTGCTCCTTTGATATATCAATATAACTGAGACAAATGTTAGAGAGACAACACACTATCGATAGTTGTAGGACTATCAAAATTCTGACAGTTATGTAGTACACTTTTAAAATTTTGACAGTCCTAAATAGCAACGATTCGTAAAAAAAAAAAAAAAAAATTGACCCCTCTTAATATGCACATGAATGTCAAAATTTTGCTACGTAATAAATTTTTTAGTGTCCTTAACATTTGTCATAACTAATGTCAAATTTTTGCTACGTAATGATTTTTGTAGTGCCTTTAACCTTTGTCATAACTAATCACATTTGATTGACTTACGTCGTGGTGAATCAGTGATGTTAGAAAAGTGGATCTCTTCTGTTCTGTATTGATAAACTGCATCGAAAAATTGTATCGGTTAACTAATAGGAGATCTAGGAATTCTTTGTTAAATTAAGTATAACTTTTTTCTAGTTATGATTCTATAATAAGATGCATACTGTCCATGCTTAACATTCAACTTAAATTTTGTCATAACTTTGATTGTGTTGTAATGAGCTCTTCCTTCTTTTAAGTTTGTTTCGATTTCTCTCAAACTCGTGCTCTCATCCCCAAGTCTTACTCCTTCCCTCGCGGAAGAACTGGTCGAAACCCCAAACGCACCCCCCCCCCCCCCCCCCCCCCCCCCCCCTCCCCAGACACACACACACACACACACACACACACAACTCCTCGACCACTCACGACTACACACACACACACACGCAACTCCTCGACCACTCACGACTTTCCATTGCTCTTCTACTCTCCTCCCACTAGACTCTCAAGCTCCCATTGTCTTCCGACAGTACCTCCCGAGCATCTCACGCTCGACAGCAGCGACACCCACACCCGCTCCTAACAACAACCATCGTTGGCAAATCACCTCGCTGGAGCCGAGCGAACCCTTTAGGCCGTGCGCCAGAGCTCCCCCATGCCCACTGAGCACGATGAGACTTCTCATGATGCCCCAATTTGTCGAAGAAGTCATTGAATCCAGAAATTCGTCATGACGTGCATGGATTTTGAACTCAAAATCACGTTTCGTCGCAGTAACTTTCTGCACATTTTGGACAATCAAACCGTTGGATCATTGATCTAATTCTTCCGTTTCCATCTCGATATATTTGTTGGTGTTTTTGCCTTTGGACTAGAAAAGATAGTCCCACACCGGCTACACCAAATGGTGAGTATCTCAATATAATGCATTGCTTGTGTTGAGGTGTGCACATGAGGTGTAGTGGGGCACAAGTTTGTGCCATGTGGAAGTATTTTCCTAGAAGGAAAAAGGATTAAATCCAACAAGGATGCAAGTTAATTTTTGTTGTGCGGACTCGGACTCGGACACGGACTCCATGATGTCTCGTGCATGCACGGGAGTGTTGGGTAGGCGTGGACTGGCACACTTCTAGGCTGATTGTGGGATGATCTAAAATATCAAACTCTATTTTTGAGTATTGATATTTTAGTCTCACATCGGATAGGAAAAGAGGTGAAGTCTCAACTCCACTCTATAAATAGAGCCCCTTGGCCTCCTTTGAAAGATGCACCAAGAAGAGAGTTGAGGGAGTCTGTTAAGTCCAGGAAGCCCGTTCAAGTCTCAAATATTGACTTACGAGCGTTCCAGAAGTTCTTCGTGAACTTGCTGGTTCCTGGAAGCTGTTCGTGCTCGTGTGGGGCGAATAAAGCTTTGAGCAATGGTGGTTCATTCACCCCAGCATCTCATTCTCGCCTGTCATCGCTGCTGTTGCCTTTTACAGTAACTTCTTTTTAGAAGCTCTACTGCCGATAGTTGCTTGCACAAAGTCTCTTTAGATTTTTTGTGTATTACGTAGAATCTTTTTAGATCCTCGTTATTCAGAATCCTCCAGGATCTCTGTTGCACATCTTCTTTAAGGTGCTGCATTTGAAACGTTGTGTGTACAATTGTTTCAGTTTCAGAATTTTCCATCGAAAATTGTGCCTCGGCACTAACAATATTCCCCTCTCTCTCTCTCTCTCCCCCTCTCTCCCTCTGTGTATGTGTATATGTCACCTTTCAACAGTTGATTTGGTCATTTAATATATCAAAACTGCTCGCCAATTGTACGCTTGAAATGTATTTATTTTTGACAGTTTCGTCGCGTCAACTTCATGGATTTAATTATCCCTCGTCGTAGCTCTGTTCGATGAGCCGTCAGCATCTTTGCAACATGTATAATCACATTTCTGCTTGTAAAATTTTATTCTATTATTTTGTCATTTGATCGATTAAATTTGACGTTAAAATTGGTTGTTCGAAATTGTATTTTTCATGAAATCATTCAAAACAAAATTTTATTTTTGAACCCGGTACTTCATATCACGAATTTGACACCATTATTGGACTCATGGCATCATTTTACCCAAAAAAATGACATATAACTTGCTAATTTTAGACACTTTCATTCTGGCACGCTCCCCCGCCAACGGGCCTCGTTTCGATTCCAAAATGTAATATTTTGTCTAGTATCCAAATTAGACTTATGGTTAGACTTTTATGACTATCTCATCCATTCGGGATGTATTGGTGATGTCTATTTCAGCATTCAATGACGTTTGTGCATCCTTCACTTTTTGGGTTATTCATGATCTAACGAGTTCGTAGGCAAAACATCATCTAAACTTTTTTCAAACTCCAAAAGGTATACCTTGTTGTATTTACTGTTATTTCATATTACTGCTACATGATCATGATTTCATGTGTATATATATATAAATTGTGCGTCCAAATTAGACTTGAATGCGATTGACGGAGTTCGTCTTTTTTACTTGTTTTTGTTATTTTATGCATATCGACTAGTTGTTAGTCGACTATCTTATATTTACGTGATATTTTTAAATCTTCTTGGCATTAACACTCACATGACACGGTATATGATATCATGATAGGCACGGACTATCCTACTCAACTAGCCATCGATACGTACGGGACGTGTGACAGATAAAACGTAACTAGCTATGATTAGTGTATTAGAGAATCTAGCAGTTACAAACTTGACATGTTGTGTATATGACTTGGCCAGTCTATTAGGATTGGGGAGGGTCACTAGGCCTATGGGCTACCTAAATCGATGAAC
Organism: Iris pallida; assembly: GCA_029216955.1. NCBI lineage: Eukaryota > Viridiplantae > Streptophyta > Magnoliopsida > Asparagales > Iridaceae > Iris > Iris pallida. The sequence continues at coordinate 13,965,436 of JANAVB010043419.1, read as the reverse complement.
TATAGTCTCCGGAGGGAGCTATGAGAGATTATAAGCATGATTATCATGTTGGCCTATGATGTTCGTTGAATGTTATGCACGGTTATAAAAGACTCCTTGCAGCGTATGAACATATCTTATTCAGACTACTCTTGCCCATACGTGCGAAAGTTGTCCTCAAATTATTCACTTAGATGGTTAGAAATGCCCATTTGCATATTTATATATTTTAGTATATATATATTATCATGTTATTTGTATCTTGCTACATCACTCTGAGGAATTGATTTTATTTCAGGCTTGGACGATCAAGAGTACCCGAAGGTTTACGAACCTGGACTAGATTTTTCCCCTAGCAGAGAAGGGGGTATCGTCTTGCGAGTTCCCTTGATTTCTCTAAAGTTGTTTATTTAATTATGTTATTTCCACTTCATTACATTCTAAGATTGGACTATTTTCTGCTTTCCCTTTTCGATAAGCCATTAGGTAGTGGATTTGCCTCCACCCGACTATCAGTACTCTAGATTTTTATTTGTGTCTTTTGCGATCACCCTAATCTTAAATTACTAAATTTATAATAATTAGGACATACACTGGGTGTAATATATATATATATATATATATATATATATATATATATATATATATATATATATATATATATATATATATATATATATATATATAAGATTAGGGTGATCGCAAAAAAATATATATATATATATATATATATATATATATATATATATATATGTGTGTGTGTGTGTGTGTGTGTGTGTGTGTGTGTGTGTGTGTGTGTGTGTGTGTAATGCCTGTGGTTCGTATTACGTATTTCTGGAATACGTGTACGTATTTTATTCTGTATTGCATGATTCCTTGCATCTTGGCTTGGTTATTTCTTGGCTTGGTTTAGCTTGGCTCGGTTTTCTTTGGTTCAATATGAACCAATGTAAACCCCCTACCTACCACCACCCTTTGTATTTATTAAGCCCTCTTCCTTCTCTCTCTTCATTCAATCATCTTCTTCTTCCTCATTTACTATCTTCACCTACCAAGAGAGAGAGTGTGAGCTCTAGGCAAGTGCAACTTGCTTCATGGAGGAACTCTGATTTTATTACTTCATTCTCTTTCTTACAGCATTTTAACTCACTTTAGTTCTTGGCATTTCCATTTTCCATGGCTAGATCCTTGTAGATCTATATTTGTTTCATTTTCGGATTTTTGGGGTTTTGATCTATTTAATCCTGTTATTTCTGAGTTTTGAAGGTTCCATGTTGTAGAGTAGCTCGTTCTACCCCATTTTGACCTAAGGAAGTTCGGATTTGGGCTCCGGATGATGGAGTTGTGGAGCTTGAGAACTTGGCTCTCATGGAGTTCTCCTTCTCAGAAGTTTGGGGAAGAAGAACTGTATCCTGACTTGACCGCATGACTAGTTCATGCGGCAAGTGTAACTTAGCCGCATGCACCCCATTGTCTCCTAGCCGCATAGGCGTATGGATAGCATGGCTGCCTAGGACCTTGCTCCCGAGCCGCATATGCGCCCATCCCGCCAGCCGCATGAGAACTCCTCCCGGCCGCATGAACCTGATTGGTCAGCCAGCCGCATGGATCCATCCCCATGAAGTCCCCACTCTTCCCGCTAACCGCGTATGCACCGTCACCCCCAGCCGCGCATGCAACTGTCCCCCTCCCAGCCGCATGAGCAATCGCATTGAACCAGCCGCATGGGTTTTGCTATTTTGGGCCGCATGGACTTAGGTCTGTCCGAGCCGCATGAAGACCCCCCCCCCCCCTTTTCTAATTTGAGCCGCATGGGTTGCTTCTTCTCGAGCCGCATGGATCCTTGCTCTGCAGCCGCATGAACCCATCCCGCCAGCCGCATGGGTTTCCTTTCCTGAGAACCACATGCGCCCCCTTGTCCTGGCCGCATGGGATCCAGTAACCCTGGCCGCATGAGCTCTCTTATTTGAGCCGCATGTGCCCCCTCCTTCCTGGCCGCATATGACTGAGCCGCATGACTTTCTCATGTTCCTGTGTACTACTGTTTATCATTATTTGCTCATGTTTTGTAACTCCTTTAGTAGGCATTTTACGCCCGTTTTATATCCTTACGCCTTTTGTCCTGAACTTGATAATCCTGAATTGATGTAACATGCTTGGAATTAATAACTAAACTTGACACGATTGTGACCCGTAGAGGTGCACTCCTGACATGAGTAACCTGACATGACCTGATAGTGGCCCGCCGTGGCGCACTCCTGACTAGTACATTTGACATGAAAACCTGACATGAACTATCTTGAGCAGCTGTTGCGACGGCTACCTGACATGACATGACCTGTATAATTACTTGGACACCGTGGGCGATTGTGCTTGTACAAATAATCCAGTCCTGTCTTGCATCATGTCTAGGACAGGGACTCCTGAGTACCACGGTCAGGAGTACCTATTGAATTGGACTAAGGTTAATAACTAGATTAATATATTAGTCATGAAGAGATTTCCCAGCTACAGGCAATCCCGTTACCTGGGCGTGCCTGGGATCTGTAGCCTGCCGTCGAGTAGGGCACATTTCCAGCACACTGTCATGTGTTGCACCCTCCAAGCTACTTAAGGGTACATGCGTTTCCTGGATGATGTACCCACCTGAATTCAACCCCTAATTTCGACCTGGGTAACCTGGATGGTCTGCAGGACTTGTGGCTGTGTAATAATCTCACTGCATCTTGTTAGTAAATAGGCTTGTGATAACCCTAGTTAGTTAAAGTATCAAGCCGTAGGTCTTGCTTGGACGTGAAATGATTGGATGGATTCTAACATGTCTAGTCTGCCCTGATCTTGTTCCAGATTACTGCCTGACTAGAATGCTTGTATTTATTTTACCGATAAATGGTGAGAATTCCAAGTTCTGCTCAGACGAAGGGTTACAACCCCGGTCCTTGTTTGGTTTACGGGTTGTAACCTGGTTATCTGAATAGTCCCATGGTTATCTCATCGTATATCATCCTGATGTATTTTTCTTTAATTCCAGTGCTTACTTTATTCCAGTTCTTACTTTTATTTATACTCTTGTGCTGATTGCTGGTTTTAGTTCCTAAGTGAAGCTTCCTTTGTGGCACTTGCTCTTTCTGGGGGTCTGACCCAGCTGGTTTTGTGTGGCCAGATTTCGGAGCAGCTCCAGAGGATCTACCGACCTTCCAGCCAGATGGTGGCCACTAGACGGAACCCTGGCAACGAGTGGGTTTATTTTTGATCTCCCACTTTATTGTAAAAATATTCTTTTGAGGCGTTTAGCCGACGAGCACCTGTTTAGCTCGATTGTATTTACTTACTGTCTGCCTACGGGCTGTAACATGATTGACAGATCCTAGGGTTGATCATGTATGACTAAACTCTTGCTAGTCCTGACATTTTGTAACGACTAGCTTCATGATCAGCTGAATATGTAATGTTTGGGACGCCTTACTATTGTATATTTAATGATCATACATCTTGTAATTTTTACTTACTGCTTATGATTGAGACAATAGGCTTGTTCATGACCTTAAGAGACTGCTGGCTCGTAGATAAACCCTCATGTATCTAGACAGCCGTGACCGTATAGCGAGATGGATTCCATTTCATATACGTAGCTGGCTATGTCTGCCCCCGCTCTCCAGTATTCTGGTTCTGGGGCGTGACATGGTTTAAGTGGTGGCCCATGCAGGTCTTGTAAATCAAGATATGTGAGGGTTTACCGAATAGATGTCTCAATCAGTATTCGTCCTTGATCTCTGCTCGTATCTTCTGAATCCCTGGATTCTTGTCCTGATCACCTGCTTGCATCATTGGTCTGTCCTGGTCCTTCCTTATTGTTTCCTATGTCGTCTTCTTCAGCGGCATAGTACCTGACCCGGCCGATCAGCAAGGCGGAGCACCTCCCGCGGACCAGCAACAACCCGGAGATCAAGACCAGCATTCTGGAGTAGCCTCCAGAGTCGAGCCTACAGAAAGAGAGCCTCCAGTTCAGCCCGTTCAGCCTGCAGAGCCTGATGATGGCACTTTGGTAGGACTCATCAGGACCTTGATAGCTTCCCAAGATCGTCGAGGAGACGCCTTGCAACAGGCAGTGGCAGATGCTTTGACCAGAGGAGGTCATCCAGGGAACAGTGCGGCCAACAGCTTCAAGGGCTTGAATCCTCCATTCTTCGACGGTAGTGAAGATGCTATCGCAGCAGATGCATGGCTTCAGGATACTGAAGTGATTCTCGACGCAGCCAAGACCCCAGAGAATGATAAGGTAGCTGTGGTGCGCTTGCAGCTATTAGATCTTGCCCGCAGCTGGTGGGCAGCGCAGGCCGTTGGATTAGCAGAACCCATTCCATGGGCAGTGTTCAGAGAGAGATTCCAGACCAAGTATTTTGATGCTGTAGCTCGGTACGATCTACAGACGAGGTTCACCAACTTGAAGCAAGGAGGCAGGACGGTCGACGGATATGCGGCCGAGTTTTCGAGACTCAGTCGGTTTGCTCCCACCTTGGTAGCAACCGAGTATGATCGAGCCCAGCGATTCCAGCAGGGGCTTCACCTGGAGATCTTGTTAGCAGTTGAGCAGTTTGAGCATCAGACTTTTGATGCAGTCTTGAGAGCAGCCCGGAGGCATGAGTATACCTCCCAGAGGATTGTGGATAGGACCGGAGGTCGGAAGAGATCTCACGGCCAGATGAATCAGTCTTCAGCACCAGCCCCGGCAGCCAGGGCCTTGACTATTGGAGCTCCGAGGCGGGCGGCCTCAGTAACGTCGGTTCAGCATTCCGCTCCGACGCACCCTCAGCAGCAGCAGCAGAAGCAGAAGCAATCTTCCGCAGTGGGTTGTTCTCATTGTGGGAAGCCAGGCCATGTAGTGGCAGAGTGTCGCAGGGCGCAGGGATTGTGTCTGGTTTGTGGAGCAGCAGACCATAGGGTTGGATCCTGTCCGAACAGGGGTGGTTCATCATCGTCCAACCTTTCTAGCTCTTCGGTGAGAGGACCAGCACCAGTCCAGCAGCAGCAGCAGTACCCATTACCGAGGCCCTTGCCGCCTCAGTCCCAGATGTTCCAGCAGCAGAACCCCCAGCAGCATGCACAAGCCCAAGCCTTGAGTCAGAGCAGGCAGTGAGGATTTTAGCAGAGGGGACCAGCACCCCGAGGGCACGGTCAGGCTATGGTGATGACCGCAGAGGAAGAATTGGCACCAGGTGAGGTAGTGGCAGGTACTATTCTCGTCAACTCCTTTCCAGCTTCAGCTTTATTTGATTCTGGTGCATCGCATTCTTTTATGTCTGCACGATTCGCGACACGGGTAGGATTGGAGCCCGAGTCATTATCAGTAAGGCTCAATATACTTACTGGTAACGGACTTGTGGGAGTAGATAGAGTGTTTTTCTCGTGTCGGATCGTAGTTAGCGGTAGAGAATTTCCCGCTAGATTGATAGAGTTCCCGATGGCCGATTATGATGTGGTCCTAGGGATGGATTGGTTGAGGAACCAGTATGCTAGAATAGACTGCCATATCGGCAGGGTTGTTTTTAGCATTCCAGGCGAGCCAGAGTTTTCATTTTCCAGGGGCACAGTTGAGCCTTCTCCTCCAGTGTTGCGGATGGCAGTAGCAGCAGTGCAGTTGCCCAGGATAGTGGATGAGTTCCCAGATGTTTTTCCAGAAGAGCTACCAGGTATGCCTCCAGAGCGGGAGATCGAGTTCACTATAGACTTGATTCCCGGGACAGCCCCAGTGTCAGAGAGAGTCTACAGGATGGCACCGTCAGAATTGGAGATATTGTACAAGATGATTGAAGAACTTCGAGCCAAGGGATTCATTCGTGCTAGTGGATCGCCTTGGGGAGCCCCGATGCTTCTTGTGAAAAAGAAGGATGGTACGTCCAGGTTATGTGTTGATTATCGTACCTTGAACTCAGTGACAATCAAGAACAGATACCCTCTTCCGAGGATAGATGACTTGTTTGATCAACTCAAGGGGGCTTCAGTATTCTCGAAGATTGATTTGCGCTCAGGTTATCATCAGATCAGAGTTAGAGAGCAGGACATCCCGAAGACAGCTTTTAGATCGAGGTATGGGCATTGGGAGTTCCTTGTTATGCCTTTTGGAGCGACCAATGCGCCGGCAGTATTCATGGACCTCATGAATCGCATCTTCATGCCTTACTTGGATCAGTTCGTGATTGTGTTCTTGGATGACATCTTGGTCTACAGCAAGAGTGAGGCGGAGCATGAGCAGCATCTCAGAGTTGTTCTTCAGATTCTCAGGGAGCACCAGTTATATGCCAAGTTCAGTAAATACGAGTTCTGGCTTGATCGCATTTCGTACTTGGGTCATATCATCACCAGAGGAGGAGTAGAAGTGGATCCCCAGAAGATTGTGGCTATTGAGTCATGGCCGGTGCCCAGCACAGTTGCAGAAGTTCGCAGTTTTCTTGGATTGGCCGGCTATTACCGGCGATTTGTTTCAGACTTTGCTCGGATATCAGCGCCATTGACCCAGTTGACTCGCAAGGATACACAGTTTTCTTGGACAGCAGAGTGTCAGAGTTCTTTTGAGCAGTTGAAGCGAGGCCTGATAACAGCTCCTATTCTCACGCTTCCAGATGGGACCGGAGGATTCTCAGTATATTGTGATGCTTCAGACAGAGGCTTAGGATGTGTTCTGATGCAGCATGGGAAGGTAATAGCTTATGCGTCACGGCAACTTCGTGATCATGAGAGGAATTACCCAACCCATGACTTGGAGCTGGCAGCAGTAGTGTTTGCACTTAAGTTGTGGAGGCACTATTTGTATGGAGATAGGGTGGAGATTTTCACCGACCACAAGAGCCTGAAGTATATTTTCACCCAGAAGGATCTTAACATGCGTCAGAGAAGATGGCTGGAGCTTCTTGTGGATTATGATGTCAACTTGCAGTATCATCCTGGGAAGGCCAATGTTGTTGCAGACGCTTTGAGCAGGAGAGCCGGAGTTTATTTCCTAACAGCGCAACCAGAGCTGTTAGCAGATCTTCAGAAGATGGGTATAGAAGTTATTCTCCCTTCCAGTGTAGCATTGATGGCCAGCATACAAGTTCAGTCCACTATAGTCGGGAGGATCCGGATGGCGCAGTCAGCAGATTCCAAGCTTCAGCGACTCAGAGCAGAGTGTGAGGCAGAACGAAGACCAGAGTTATGCATTCATAAGGATGGTACACTTCGACATGGTAAGCGTCTTTGTGTACCCAGCGGAGATATCAGGCGGGAGATCATGGCAGAGGTGCACAGTTCTCAGTATTCCATCCATCCTGGCAGTACGAAGATGTACCGAGATATCCGTCAGCACTTCTGGTGGAATGGCATGAAGCGGGAGATAGCTCGGTTTGTCTCTCGGTGTTTGGTTTGCCAACAAGTTAAAGCTGAACATCAGAGACCGGCTGGACTTCTTCAGCCCTTGCCGATTCCAGAATGGAAGTGGGAGCATGTGACCATGGATTTTGTGACTGGATTACCTAGATCCCCAGCTGGTAGAGATGCTATCTGGGTTATAGTTGATCGGCTCACGAAGGTGGCTCACTTTCTCCCATTCAGAGTTGGTCAGTCGACGGCTCAGCTAGCGGAGATGTACCTCAGGCAGATTGTCAGATTGCACGGTGTGCCAGTCAGTATCACCTCGGACCGAGATTCTAGATTTACGTCGCACTTTTGGCATCACTTGCAAGAGAGTTTGGGGACTCGTCTCCAGTTCAGCTCAGCTTATCACCCGCAGACAGATGGCCAGTCGGAACGCACGATCCAGACTCTTGAAGACATGTTGCGGTCCTGTACACTTGACTTCGGTGGTTCGTGGGAAGATCACCTGCATCTGGTGGAGTTCTCATACAATAACAGTTTCCAGGCCAGTATCCAGATGGCACCGTTCGAGGCACTGTATGGCAGAAAGTGCAGATCCCCGTTAGCCTGGGATGATGTTGGAGAGAGGCAGATGCTTGGTCCAGAAATGATTGCTCAGACCATTGAAGTGGTCCGAAGGGTCAGAGATCATCTTCGAGTTGCCCAAGATCGCCAGCGTCATTGGGCCGATTCTCATCGGCGTCCTCTTGAGTTTTCGGTCGGCGATCATGTATTCCTGAGGATTTCGCCTAACCGTGGCGTCATTCGTTTCGGCGTTCGGAGAAAGCTTAGTCCTAGGTATATAGGACCGTTCGATATTCTGGAGCGAGTAGGAGATGTATCCTATCGTCTCGCTCTTCCGCCGTCGCTAAGCGAGGTGCATGACGTGTTCCATGTATCCCAATTACGACGGTATATCCCGGACCCGAGCCACATCCTGGATCATTCGGAATTGGTTGTTGGTACCAACCTTTCGTATGAGGAGAGGCCCGTGTCTATATTGGACCGGAGAGAAAAGATCCTCAAGAACAAGACTATCAAGTTAGTCCGAGTTGCTTGGGGTCATCACTCTTTGGGGAGTCAACGTGGGAGCGTGAGGATGATATCCGATCGCGATATCCCGACTTGTTTGACTCGTGAGGTATAATGTCCTTCTTATGCCTCATACCTTCGATTCCTTGCTTGCATGATTGATTGATTGATTACCTAGTTATAACTTGCTTGTGATTAGTGTAGCTGTCATTGTTCCTCTAGCCTCTTAATTAAATTCCGAGGACGAAATTCTTTTAAGGTGGGTAGAGTTGTAATGCCTGTGGTTCGTATTACGTATTTCTGGAATACGTGTACGTATTTTATTCTGTATTGCATGATTCCTTGCATCTTGGCTTGGTTATTTCTTGGCTTGGTTTAGCTTGGCTCGGTTTTCTTTGGTTCAATATGAACCAATGTAAACCCCCTACCTACCACCACCCTTTGTATTTATTAAGCCCTCTTCCTTCTCTCTCTTCATTCAATCATCTTCTTCTTCCTCATTTACTATCTTCACCTACCAAGAGAGAGAGTGTGAGCTCTAGGCAAGTGCAACTTGCTTCATGGAGGAACTCTGATTTTATTACTTCATTCTCTTTCTTACAGCATTTTAACTCACTTTAGTTCTTGGCATTTCCATTTTCCATGGCTAGATCCTTGTAGATCTATATTTGTTTCATTTTCGAATTTTTGGGGTTTTGATCTATTTAATCCTGTTATTTCTGAGTTTTGAAGGTTCCATGTTGTAGAGTAGCTCGTTCTACCCCATTTTGACCTAAGGAAGTTCGGATTTGGGCTCCGGATGATGGAGTTGTGGAGCTTGAGAACTTGGCTCTCATGGAGTTCTCCTTCTCAGAAGTTTGGGGAAGAAGAACTGTATCCTGACTTGACCGCATGACTAGTTCATGCGGCAAGTGTAACTTAGCCGCATGCACCCCATTGTCTCCTAGCCGCATAGGCGTATGGATAGCATGGCTGCCTAGGACCTTGCTCCCGAGCCGCATATGCGCCCATCCCGCCAGCCGCATGAGAACTCCTCCCGGCCGCATGAACCTGATTGGTCAGCCAGCCGCATGGATCCATCCCCATGAAGTCCCCACTCTTCCCGCTAACCGCGTATGCACCGTCACCCCCAGCCGCGCATGCAACTGTCCCCCTCCCAGCCGCATGAGCAATCGCATTGACCCAGCCGCATGGGTTTTGCTATTTTGGGCCGCATGGACTTAGGTCTGTCCGAGCCGCATGAAGACCCCCCCCCCCTTTTCTAATTTGAGCCGCATGGGTTGCTTCTTCTCGAGCCGCATGGATCCTTGCTCTGCAGCCGCATGAACCCATCCCGCCAGCCGCATGGGTTTCCTTTCCTGAGAACCACATGCGCCCCCTTGTCCTGGCCGCATGGGATCCAGTAACCCTGGCCGCATGAGCTCTCTTATTTGAGCCGCATGTGCCCCCTCCTTCCTGGCCGCATATGACTGAGCCGCATGACTTTCTCATGTTCCTGTGTACTATTGTTTATCATTATTTGCTCATGTTTTGTAACTCCTTTAGTAGGCATTTTACGCCCGTTTTATATCCTTACGCCTTTTGTCCTGAACTTGATAATCCTGAATTGATGTAACATGCTTGGAATTAATAACTAAACTTGACACGATTGTGACCCGTAGAGGTGCACTCCTGACATGAGTAACCTGACATGACCTGATAGTGGCCCGCCGTGGCGCACTCCTGACTAGTACATTTGACATGAAAACCTGACATGAACTATCTTGAGCAGCTGTTGCGACGGCTACCTGACATGACATGACCTGTATAATTACTTGGACACCGTAGGCGATTGTGCTTGTACAAATAATCCAGTCCTGTCTTGCATCATGTCTAGGACAGGGACTCCTGAGTACCACGGTCAGGAGTACCTATTGAATTGGACTAAGGTTATCTGAATAGTCCCATGGTTATCTCATCGTATATCATCCTGATGTATTTTTCTTTAATTCCAGTGCTTACTTTATTCCAGTTCTTACTTTTATTTATACTCTTGTGCTGATTGCTGGTTTTAGTTCCTAAGTGAAGCTTCCTTTGTGGCACTTGCTCTTTCTGGGGGTCTGACCCAGCTGGTTTTGTGTGGCCAGATTTCGGAGCAGCTCCAGAGGATCTACCGACCTTCCAGCCAGATGGTGGCCATTAGACGGAACCCTGGCAACGAGTGGGTTTATTTTTGATCTCCCACTTTATTGTAAAAATATTCTTTTGAGGCGTTTAGCCGACGAGCACCTGTTTAGCTCGATTGTATTTACTTACTGTCTGCCTACGGGCTGTAACATGATTGACATTTGATCATGTATGACTAAACTCTTGCTAGTCCTGACATTTTGTAACGACTAGCTTCATGATCAGCTGAATATGTAATGTTTGGGACGCCTTACTATTGTATATTTAATGATCATACATCTTGTAACTTTTACTTACTGCTTATGATTGAGACAATAGGCTTGTTCATGACCTTAAGAGACTGCTGGCTCGTAGATAAACCCTCATGTATCTAGACAGCCGTGACCGTATAGCGAGATGGATTCCATTTCATATACATAGCTGGCTATGTCTGCCCCCGCTCTCCAGTATTCTGGTTCTGGGGCGTGACAGTGTGTGTGTGTGTGTGTGTAGGGAGCAGATCAAAAGTCCCCCTTAGAAAATCCCCTAAAAACTCCCTCACTCTCAGTCGTCCATTTAATGTTAATATTAATGTTAATGTTAACATTAATGTTAATATTAATGTTGATGTTAACATTAATTTTTATTTTTATTTTTATATTAATGTTAATGTTAATGTTAATATTAATGTTAATGTTAATATTAATTTTAATGTTAGATTTAATGTTAATTTTAGTATTTAACATTAATATTAACATTAACATTAAATGGACGGCTGAGAGTGAGGAGGTTTTTAGGGAGTTTTCTAAGGGGGACTTTTGATCCGCTTCCATATATATATATATATATATATATATATATATATATATATATATATATATATATATATATATATATATATATATATATATATATATATATATATATATATATATATATATATATATATATATATATATATATATTATATATATATATAAAAAAAAAATATATATATATATATTATATATATATTTTATATATATATATATATATATATATATATATATATATATATATATATATATATATATATATATATATATACAAAAAAAACATTTATGTGTATATTAGTGCCAGTTTATGTCGTATTAAATAAATTAACAATATATGTATGAAAAATATATGTACAAATATATTTATAAATGTGCAACTAATTAGCTTAAAAATAATAATTCATATTGAAAGTTTTGAATGAATAAATATTGGAATTTTTGAATAAATAAGATAGTAGATTTTTGGTTTAATTTTAGTTAATGACAAAGAAATAAAAGAAAACGAATTAACCAAATATTAAAAAAAAAATAACTAAACAGCTATGTTCACCACCATTTCAAAAGGGTATTTATATGGGTACTTCAAAATTTACTCAGGGCTTGCCCGGATTGGGGCTAGCCCAGATTTTTTTGTGTTTTACTCAGGACAGCCCATTTTTTATTTAGGGCTGTCCCAAAGTGAAATCCCCCCAAACCCAAATTTTCTCTCTCTTCTTAAACCCTAACTCCTCTCTTCTCCTTCTTCCTCTTCTCCTCCACTATTTCTCCATCCCCAAGCAAGAAGTTAATTTGAAAATTCCTAGAAATTTCTTCCACCCTATAAATTTTCTCTTCTTCTTCCTCTTCTCTTCCAAATTTCCTTCTCAAGAAGATCGATGGCACCCAAATTCTTTCTCTATTTGTTTCCAAAACCCTAGAAATTAAATTGAAAAATTCAAGCATCCATTACATTGTTTATTTCAATTGTTTGTAGCCCATTTGAATTAAACTACATTCTGAGTGAAAAATTACCCATTTAAATTAAACACAAGTATGCACGAACGAGAAAACTCTGCGTCGACCAGGACTGTCCACTTTTCTGGCAGTCCTACAAACTGAATGGACTGCCAGAAAACTGGGCAATCCTAAGTCACAGCATGTGAAACAAAGGACTGCCCATTTTTCTGGCAGTCCTTACTGTATTCAGGACTGCAGAAAACTGGACAGTCCTACATACAGTAAGGACTGCCAAAAAAAGGGCAGTCCTTTGTTTCACATGATGTGACTTAGGACTGCTCCATTTTCTGGCAGTCCATTCAGTTTGTAGGAATGCCGAAAAATTGGACAGTCCTTATTTGCACTAGTTGAACAGCAATATTGGGATTTCCTCCCATATTAGGGTTTGTATATTATGAGGAGCCATTGGGTGCCATCAAAATTGGAAATGAGAAAAAAATTAGGGATAACAATATCCACCAATATTAGGGTTTAACATTTTTGTTGTTGTTGTTCTTCTTCTTCCTTTTTTTCTTGTTGTTGTTGTTCTTCTTCTTCTTCTTGGATGGGTTGAGGAAGAAGAGGGAAAAAATAGAAAAAGGTGACTTTTATACCAAAGAGTGGGATAGTCCTGATCAATTTCTTCAATGGCAAACTTATAAATAATACAAGGTTTAAAATGGAATAGCCCTGACTAAAAATTGAAGTGCCTTTGTAAATACCCTTTCAAAACCGACAACCTATCCTGGGGAGAGAGTATTTTTCAAACTAATTTTGTCCAAATCTTCGGATGGAAACAAATCTTTTGTAGAAATAAAAGAAACTCTGATATCTTCGGATGGAAACAAATCCGAATTCAAACCAATTTTGTCCAAATCTTTTGCAAACAAACCCCTATTCAATTCCAATTCTCTCGAAATCAGGTTGGATGGGAATTGGGAATTCAAACTGAATGGACTGCCAGAAAACTGGACAGTCCTAAGTCACAGCATGTGAAACAAAGGACTGCCCATTTTTCTGGCAGTCCTTACTGTATTCAGGACTGCCAGAAAACTGGACAGTCCTACATACAGTAAGGACTGTCAGAAAAATGAGCAGTCCTTTGTTTCACATGTTGTGACTTAGGACTGCTCAGTTTTCTGGCAGTCCTTTCAGTTTGTAGGACTGCCAGAAAATTGGGCAGTCCTTGTTTGCACTAGTTGAACATCAATATTGGGGTTTCCTCCCATATTAGGGTTTGTATATTATGAGGAGCCTTTGGGTGCCATAGAAATTGGAAATGAGAAAAAAAATTAGGGATAACAATATTAGGGTTTCTACCAATATTAGGATTTAACATTTTTGTTGTTGTTGTTGTTGTTCTTCCTTTTCTTCTTCTTCTTCTTCTTATTCTTCTTCTTCTTCTTGGATGGGTTGAGGAAGAAGAAAAGGAAAAAAAAAATAGAAAAAAGTGACTTTTATACCAAAGAGTGGGATAGCCCTGATCAATTTCTTCAATGGCAAACTTGTAAATAATACAAAGTTTAAAATGGGCTAGCCCTGATCAAAAAGTGAAGTGCCTTTATAAATTACCTAAAATAAGCACATTTGAACCATGTCAATTAGTTTTTAAATTAGATGGCCGAAAAAATTATGGAAAACCGAGTGAAACATCTAGAAAAAACTGTCTGTGAAACATGACCCAAAAACCATTTTCAAAATCCCTACTTGGAAGGCCGACTTCTTCCCGTCTGTTAGAACAAAAAATTATTCTATTTCTTTGCTGGAAAGAGATCAAAAAATTATTCTGTTTCTTTGCTGGAAAGAGAACGTAGCCGAGATTAAAAAGACGTAAACAGTTTGAAATAATACCTAGTAATTCTATGATAAAATCTAGTTTGAAAATCACGAAAAACCAATTTTACAAAAATGGAAAATATCCGATACAGAGTGGGTACGACAAACCGGACAACCACGTTGCGAACCGATTGTTACATATTGTGTTTTTTTTCATATGATATAAAATGCGCGTCCAAGTCTTACTTGGCTGCAAAAGACAGAATTCGTCGTTTTATATGACTAGTATTTATTTTATGCATATTGGTCTAGTTTTAGCATACTATCGTATGACTATGAGGTATATTTTTATCTCCTTTGACCTTGACACACATGTTACACGATTTGTGGCAATTTGTTAGGTGTACGGACTAGGTATTTGATTGGCCATCAATACGTACGGACAGATAGAAATGTAACTGCTATGATTAGTTATTATAGACTCAATCAGTTACAAATCTGGACATGTTATGGATATGACTTGATCAGTGTTTGTGATTGAGGGGGAGGACAATTAGACATATGTGATAGCCAAATTAGTGAACCATAGTCTCCGGGAATATAACTTCAGATACCTTGCATACGTCTGTCTGCTAGTATATGCACCACTAATCTTGAGCTACGTACATTTTAGCCTGAATCCCGCCCATGCGTGCTAAAGTTGTCCTCAAAATTGCACATTAGATGGTTAGAAACACTATTTGCATATTTTTATTCATTATTGCAGGTTATATAACATGTATATATATATATATATATATATATATATATATATATATATATATATTATATATATATATATATATATATATATATATATATATATATATATATATATATATATACCTCCTTCTGAGTACCTGCTTTCTTCCAGGTATAGACGATCAGCATTATCCTCACGAGTACGGACCAGGACCCAATTCATTATTTGCAGCCAAGGAGGTCTTACCCTCCAAGTTAGTTGATGGATTTATTTAGTTTCTACTATTATTTTTGTTTATGGTTGTTGGTAGTGGATTTGTCTCCACTCAGCTATTTATTTCTCCTGGACGGCTATTTATTTCTCCTGGACTACTTCATATTTCATTTGTTGGATGATATTTGATTAATCATTCTAATTATTTCGTGGATAAGATATAGTTGTACCCATCACTATGATATATCTATGTTTATGAGCTGGTGTTCATAATACATCGTACGTATGTATTCATGGGTTCCATATATTGGAGTAGCCTCCGTATACATACCAACTAGTATGGTTACGTATTTCTAGTCCTTCGTATTTTTTTGAGTGTGACGTGACACATTTTATATATATCATTGATGTTCTTGCTTAGTTATTCTTCTTTATTCTATGGATAAGATATGTTATCTTAGATATATGACATGATGGTTTACTTATGATCTATAGTTCATATACAATGTAAGTATGTATTCGTAGGTTCCATATATATTGGAATAGCTTTCTTATACATACTAGCTTGCATAGTTACGTACTGGTCCTACGTACTTTGGAATTGGGGGGTGCAATGACCACGACCTCTTTGACTTCTTTGGTTGGTAGAGATTTCTACTTTCAATGAAGGTGATCTTTGTTTGCAGAATATTCTCCAAAGTCTCTTGCTTCTTCTTTTTTCCCCCTTTTTCATAGACTTGTAGGGAGTCCTTGGGTTGCTCAATCGTCATAGACTCCAAGTCTTCGATTCTCCAATGGTTACAACAATATATGCTAAAATTATGGAAGAAAAGTGCAAAGAATTTTTCCATCATTTTGGTGCTAGTCATGCTCTCGCTATACCTTTTTAATTGATTAACAATGGTTAAAACTCTACCAAATTAGTCCAATCTCTTAAAGTTTAAAAATGTACCTTCATCACCGTCCCATCTTCTTTGCGAGAAATTTAAAGTTTCTACTATGCTTCTAGGAGGTTATTGCACTTGAAATCAACTTGAATGCGATATCATCTATGGCTTGGTATATGAGGAAGATAGCTTTCTTGTTCCCCTTTCGTGCGGTTCTTAACGTCTTTTGTGCTTGAGATAATGAAGCTTCACCTTGTGGCTCAACAGTCTTTTTTCACAAGCTTCATCTTGTCACGCCCCGATCCCGGAGGATCGAAAACTAGTCACTGGGCGTGATGTCGTACAAGTCTAGATTGCACTTATACAAGGCAAAACCATTACAGTTCCTGGTATTTCTTAGAAAACAACGACAGCGCAACAAAACAAAGCAGATAAATTGAAGTCACAACAAGATATGAACAAATGTATCTCTCTATTGATATTTGAAATCGATTACAAGACTTGTAGCCGAATACAAAGTTTACAACAGAAAGACACTTGAATAGCCAACTGAATATATACTGGCCATTTAGGCTTTTATAACCGAATATGCCAACTTTGCTTACAATCTCACTGGTACAACTGAGTTACATTGTTCCATACATTGTCCCGTATAGTAGAAGACATCGTCTTGTAAGAAGAGCTTCTGCACATCCATCTGATTCATCAATGCCAAGCACTTATCAAATGATTTCTCCCATGCACGAGCACCTGAAATATTGTCCACAACATGGGTCAGTACATCATCAATGTACTGGCGAGCGGTGCTGGCCCAACTCCCCTAAGAAGACAACACTAAGTAATCATGTTATAGAACATTATTAAAAGTGGTCTTCCTCGTTGCCTTCGGGTCAATTAATAGTTCATATCCGACAAAAGTAAAGCATGCATTTATTCATAGCCAACGTAATATAAAGTAATATGGTATCACCCTTTGGTGATTTCTTACCCACGGTCATGTAGCCATCCATATACATTTATAATACTTACTCAGCCCGCACAAGACATTATTAGGAACAATATCATATTATCATAATTATCACAATTCAGGTGATTATTACCAACAGCCGACATCCTTTCATGTATTTGAGTAATAACTTACTCTTCTTGCATAAGGCATCATTAGCACTTGACCTATCTATATGAAGGTCATTGACTACACGCCATCTTGGACTTATGGTTAGACGGCTCCCCTTCATCGGAGGGTAGCTAGCCCAATCCTGAATGTTCTCGAATCACCGTGCTACTACTTCAGCACGAGGTTGCCCCTAGGACGAATCGGTTTCCAAGGCCTTGGAATACCGTTCGAGGAACCACCTTGTCGACAAGTTGTCCATGGCCATGCAAATATATACAACTTATCTATGAAGAGACATATAATGCATGATAAGAAAAACTAAGTAATTAAGCCATCATTTGGGACTTCTCCTTCACCATCTATTCATCGTGCTGAGGCTCGATATACTCACCACCCAAGTATTTGGGACTTCTCCTTCACCTGTCATGTGTTTCATTACAAAGCATGCAAGCATACAATTTATTGAAATGATTCGAAGCACACAATTCATAAAATTATTCGCAACAGTTTTCGGGTCTTGTAATTAATTATCTTTTATTATCTTTTTGACTTTCATGCAATGTGTTATTCAGCAACTCAACAAGTAAACATAGCTTACAGTCGTTTTATTAAGCGTGAAGCTAAAGGATCTTCGAAGGGTTCAACAGTACTCACATTCATAAGATGATTCCTACCACGATCGCATAGCCTTCCGAGCGATCCTTCGCATATTTCTAAGTCCAACAAGACTTCATCGAGCCAACCAGCCATCATAATGCATCTTGCGGATCAGGGCACTACAATATGTTAGTCCCGGGGCTTGATCAAAGATGGTAGACTCGATGTCGAGATCAGAGGTTCAACAAACGTTCACCTTCTGATTATTCTCGAGATCCAAGAGGAACACTATAATATAAATCTGATTACAAAAGCAACAATAATCAGAAAGTAAATCTCACGTTCTTCCTCGCAATCGCAGTTGCTGACGGACAGAACTGAGTTCAGAAAATAAATCTCACATTCTTCCTTGCAATCGCAGTTGCAGACGGACAGAACTGAGTTACAACTTAGATGAAGGAGAAGAAAGAAGAAAGAAGAAGAGGAAAGGTTCTTGCTGGGGTGATTAAGATCACCGTTGCTCAAAGCAAGATTCGCCCCAACACGGTCTGCTTCCAGGAACCAGCAAGTTCACGAAGAACTTCTGGAACGCTCGTAAGTCAATATTTGAGACTTGAACGGGCTTCCTGGACTTTACAGAATCCCTTAATTCTCTTCTTGGTGCATCTTTCAAAGGAGGCCAAGGGGCTCTATTTATAGAGTGGAGTTGAGACTTCACCTCTTCTTCTATCCGATGTGGGACTAAAATACCAATACTCAAAAATAGAGTTTGATATTTTAGATCATCCCACAATCAGCATAGAAGTGTGCCAGTCCACGAACACTCCCGTGCATGCACGAGACATCCTGGAGTCCGTGTCCGAGTTCGAGTCCGCACATCAAAAATCAACTTGCATCCTTGTTGGATTTAATCCTTTTTCCTTCTAGGAAAATACTCCCACATGGCACAAACTTGTGCCCCACTACACCTCATGTGCACACCTCAACACAAGCAATGCATTATATTGAGATACTCACCATTTGGTGTAGCCGATGTGGGACTATCTTTTCTAGTCCAAAGGCAAAAACACCAACAATCCCCCACATATCTTAATATATGGGTTGAGCGTTCCCCACAGTGACTGCCCATCATGTATTAGGAGAGATGTCGCTACGACTTAAATCTTCCCGCATAGGTTAAATAACAGCATGATAGAAGAATGGACTAAGCCTTGAATTTTGTACCAAAACTGCAATTCTTCCTACTCACATAATGACATCAACTGTGCTTCTGGCTGCACATTGAAGGCCTTGTGCCAGCCTGGTTTCAGTGTATAATTTTTGGGCGTCTACAAGTTTACCCTCAAGAGACGGCCTGATATCTCTGTCCATACACTATAGGTGAGTTCTTTATAAAGAGTCATGGCATGAAGCATTGCGCTTCTTTGCGGTGCTACGCCGCTATGACATGGCTTAAAGCTGAGGCTTTACCCACCTGGGTACTTCATCGTAGTGTCATACTACTGTAGCATGAGGTCACAGGCCTCTTTGTAGTGCCAAACTACCCAGCATGAAGCTTGCGCTTCCGTGCGGTGTTATGCCGCTATGACATGACTCGCAAAGCCGAGGCTTTACCCTACCTGGTACCTCTTCGTGGTGTCATGCCACTGTAACATGAGGACATCGTCCTCTTTGTAGTGCTGTCTACCTCTCTTTATTACGATTATCATACAGCATTAGGCTACCTGCCTATTTGCGGTGCTACTCCGCTGTGACTTGGCTTGCAAAGCCGAGGCATTACCCCTACCTGGGAACCTCATAGTGGAGTCACCCTACTGTAGCATGGAGTTACACTCCTTGTAGTGCTGTGCTACCGTGCTTCCTGTAAAGCACTCCAGGCATTCACTCTGCCTGAGAACTCATTAAGGCATTTAAGCCAACCTTCCCACAGGATCCATTTTCCGCAGAAAACAACAGTAGACAACAGTGGTTGTAGGTCCGTAACCTCTCCATGTCACATAGGACAAGTACCCACCGTTTCTGATATTCTTCTCCCTTGAACCAAAAGCTAGATGCCTAGTAGATTTTTCTTTGAACTAATAGCATAAAACTTTATGGTAGGAATGTAATAACACAATATCAGAATACCTTCAAGCCCATTTTACAAGCTGTGTCATCGACCAGCTGATGCTTGAGGCCCTTGGTGAACGGATCTGCCAGGTTCTCCTGACTCCGAACATCAATCACTGCAATGACACCTCTCTTGATGAGATCGTTCATTGCTCTTTGCTTCAACCGCACAGTTCTCTTCTTCCCGTTGAAGAGATCATTCGATGCCACCGCTGCAGTCGCCTGGTTGTCGCAGTATATCGAAACTGACGGTATCTGTGCCCCAACCACTGGAAGATCATACATGAGCTCCCGAAGCCACTCTACTTCATCTACTACGGTATCAAGTGTAAAGAACTCAGATTCTATAGATGATCGCGAGAGCATAGTCTGCTTCTTCGACTTCCATGATATAGCAGCTCCATCCATTGTGAATATGAATCCACCTGTGGACCTCTCGCTCTCTAATTCTGAGCACCAACTGGCATCACTGAAGCCTTCCACTACCGGCGGATCTCCGTTGTAGTGCAGTGCATATGTCTGAGTCTTCTTGAGATATCTCATAACCCGTTTCACAGCTTTCCAGTACTCAATGCCTGGGTTGCTCGTGAAACGACTCAGCATTCCCACAGCGAAAGCTATGTCAGACCTTGTGGCAGTAGTAGCATACATCAAACTCCCGATTACGCTTGCATACTCCAGTTGCCTGACGCTTTTCCTTTGTCTGACGCTTTTCCTTGAATTAGGCTTCAGTTTTAGATCACACTTGTACGGCGTATCGATCCTTGGAAGATTCTGATACCCGTAACGAGTTATCATCTTCTCAACATAATGAGACTGTGACAACGCTAGTCCAGTGTTTGTCCGGATGATCTTGAGTCCCAAGATAACATCAGTATCCCCCAAGTCCTTCATACTGAACTTCGTCGAGAGGAACTTCTTTGTCTCCGTGACACAGCTTATATCCGTACCTAGGATTAGCATGTCGTCCATGTATATAAAAACGATGACTCCTCTTCCATCAGCAAACTTCGTATAGACACACTTGTCTGTTTCACTGACCCTATAGCCATTTGACCTTATGACTTTGTCAAACTTCTCATGCCACATTTTGGGAGCTTGCTTTAAACCGTACAGAGATTTCACCAACTTACAAACTTTGTCTTTAAGACCTTTGATGACAAACCCTTCTGGTTGTTGTATGTAGATCTCTTCGGTCAGCTCGCCATTCAGGAATGTCGTTTTCACATCCATCTGATGTATCACCATCAAATGTACCGCTACGAGAGCAATCAACATTCTGATGGTGGTCATCCGGGTTACTGGAGCATACGTGTCAAAGTAGTCGATCCCCTGCTTCTGAGAAAATCCCTTGGCCACCAACCTGGCCTTGAACTTGTCAATAGTTCCATCTGCTTTCATCTTCTTCTTGAAGATCCATTTGCATCCGATGGGTTTTGCTCCTTCAGGAAGATCAACCAACACCCAATTGTTACTTTGAGGTGATGGAATCAATTTTATTGTCAATCGTCTCCTTCCAGAAAATATCATCTCTGGTCTTCATCGCCTCATCATAGGTAAGCGGATCTGCTTCCACATGATAGGTGATGAAGTCATCTCCGAAGTTCTTCGACCTCCTCGCTCGCTTCGACGATGGCTCAGCGAGTTCTTGTTCAACCGTTGTTTCAACAACAACATCTTCTTGGACTACTTCTCTATTAAAAACTTCAGTTTCTTGCGCACCCTTATTGTTCTCCAGTTTATCCGTAAGAACAATATTCTTGTGCCTTGTAAATTGTCTTCACGAGATTCGATGATATGATTTGACTCAATATCAAGAAATCTTCGAGCATCACTCTTCTCGGCATACCCCAAGAAGATCATCTTCGTAGTCCTAGTCCCCAGCTTCTGAATCTTCAGATCTGGGAGCTTCACATAAGCCAGAGACCCCCACACTCGAATGACATTCAAGTTAGGTCTGACTTTGAACCAGTGTTCATGAGGAGTTGCGTCTGAAGTTGCATACGGCACTCTATTTAGAATAAAAGTGGTCGTCAATGCAGCTTCTCCCCATTAGCATTGAGGAAGACCCGTAGTTAGCAGCATTGAGTTCATCATTTCTGTCAACGTTCTGTTCTTCCTCTCCGCTATCCCGTTAGATTGAGGAGAATACGGAGCAGTAGTCTCATTGATGATTCCATGTTCTTTGTAGAACGATGCGAATTTATGAGACCTATACTCTATATTTCGATCACTTCTGAGTAGTTGTAGATCGGTTTAACGTTCAGCTTCATCCCTGAAGTCTCTGAACTACTCGAATGCTGCATCCTTCTACTTGAGAAGTCATGCGAATGTGCACTTCGAGAAACACTTCGAATCGGCCTCTGTGGAGAATTGATAAAAGTCACAGATATCTGAGTGTACTAACTCCAGATGATCAGTACTTTAGTTCAATCGTCTGAGCAGCTTCCCAACAGTCTTGTATCTGCACAGACCTTAAACTCCTCCACCTCCTTACCCCCACATTCCGAAGATAAGGTTCCGGTAGGACAGCTTGAGTCTGCTTCTGTCATAGAACAACTCTCAGTCCACTCAATGAAGTAACTTCATCGCCATCAGCAGAAGTTCGAACATTCCTTCAGCACCGAACATCTTTTTGAAGCATATTCCTCGTCAAGAAATTACCATCTGGCTAGTACGAATGTCCATCTTTCTAGTCTGTATCAGATAACAGACTTTCTGAGATCAGATTGCCAAAAAATCTCTGGTACGTGCAACACGCATTCCAGTGTCTTTGTCAGTGGTTAATAACTACTGTCTCGATCTTCAGAACTTCTGCTAGATATATATTCTCCATCGAGACCTTCGTCATAACATGGCTCGTCCTTAGTGAACAGCTCCTTTGAGAGCACACATGGTCAGATACACTAGTGTCAGACCACTAGTCAGCTACCACGCTAGATAACTCAACCTGTGCAACAATAGCAACCAAGTTAAGTAATCAAAATAAGCAAGTTTAGCTATACCTGCTATTTTGGTTTGTGCTTGGATTTGTATTCACTCATGTAGTGGCCATTTTTGTCACAGTTGAAGCAAGTCACGTAGGACTTGGACTTCTGTTGCTTGAACGAAGGACCGTTCACTTTTATATTAGTGGAGTCCTTCTTCTTGTGATGAGAAGCCACCTGCTTCCCTTTAAACTCTCTTGTCTGCACTAAGTTGGCCTTAGCCAGTTGTTTGGACAGAGAGTCCATCTTCTGTTGAGATCACATTTCGTCCTCAACGTGGATCTCTTGTAGAAGATCTTCCAAGCTAATGTCCAGCTTCTTTCGATGCATTCTAGCATAGATGTTGCTCCAACCGGCATAAAATTTTGAGACTATCCCTCCAACGATAAACTTGTCGACGAGGGGCATCTTCTCGTCATCTAACTTCTGGCGCAACTTCAGGAATTTCTTTACTTGAGGTAGCATCGCCATCTCGTCTTCGAAGAGCCACTTGTGGTACTTCTCGACGATGAAGTTTTTGGACATGTTCTCATCATCTTCATATAGCTTACCCAAAAAATTTCAGATCTCTTTGGCCTTCACCTTCTTGGAATATGACTCTGCCAGAGAGTCTTCCATAGAATTGAGAATCAGCAGTTTACATATGCTGTTTTCTCTCTTCCATTTGCTCTGCTTGACGAGTGCAACAGCAATAGCTTCGACAGTTCCTCTTTCTGGATTCGTCGGTTCATCCTCAATCAACACATGGTCTACGTCCACGAGTTAATGATTAAGGGTGGCCTTCCTCTTCCAGATTTGGAAATGTTCTCTATCGAATTTCTCCAACTTGTTAAAGCTGGTATCGATGAGAGAAGCACGAGAGTTCTCCATATACAAGGATCTTGCTTTGAGATTGTTAGTCCTGGGGCTTGATCAAAGATGGTAGACTCGATGTCGAGATCAGAGGTTCAACAAACGTTCACCTTCTGATTATTATCGAGATCCAAGAGGAACACTATAATATAAATTTGATTACAAAAGCAACAATAATCAGAAAGTAAATCTCATGTTCTTCCTCGTAATCGCAGTTGCTGACGGACAGAACTGAGTTCAGAAAATAAATCTCAAATTCTTCGTTGCAATCGCAGTTGCAGACGGACATAACTGAGTTACAACTTAGATGAAGGAGAAGAAAGAAGAAAGAAGAAGAGGAAAGGTTCTTGCTGGGGTGATTAAGATCACCGTTGCTCAAAGCAAGATTCGCCCCAACACGGTCTGCTTCCAGGAACCAACAAGTTCACGAAGAACTTCTGGAACGCTCGTAAGTCAATATTTGAGACTTGAACGGGCTTCCTGGACTTTACAGACTCCCTTAATTCTCTTCTTGGTGCATCTTTCAAAGGAGGCCAAGGGGCTCTATTTATATAGTGGAGTTGAGACTTCACCTCTTCTTCTATCCGATGTGGGACTAAAATACCAATACTCAAAAATAGAGTTTGATATTTTAGATCATCCCACAATCAGCATAGAAGTGTGCCAGTCCACGCCTACCCCCCGAACACTCCCGTGCATGCACGAGACATCCTGGAGTCCGCGTCCGAGTCCGAGTCCGTACAACAAAAATCAACTTGCATCCTTGTTGGATTTAATCCTTTTTTCTTCTAGGAAAATACTCCCACATGGCACAAACTTGTGCCCCAGTACACCTCATGTGCACACCTCAACACAATCAATGCATTATATTGAGATACTCACCATTTGGTGTAGCCGATGTGGGACTATCTTTTCTAGTCCAAAGGCAAAAGCACCAACACAATATATACCACTCAGAAAAAGTTTAGTCTTCGAAACTTAAAACAAAACTCATCTCCATTACTTCAACCGAATTTATGAAACTTTTCAACGATCAACTTGTACTATTTAACGTTTCTCCGCAATATCACAATTGATTTCAAATGATATACCATCTCGCCACATCATTCCAATTTAATTTAAAATAGTTTACCATCCTTGATCTTTCCTCCAACACTCGTGCAATTCCTTAGCACATTATAATCTTCTTCCGTGGCTTCGTTTGAATTCAGCATACCATTTAGTTGGAATCGTACATATACTTTAGGCGTCCTAGAAATATATGCATTTCAGCCAAGTTCAGTGATAGAGAAAACGAACGAGCTATAGGTATAACTTCATTTCCTAACATCAGCAATTTCTTTCGAGCATCTCGTATAATCCCAACTTGTTTATTCAATATTCCAACCAACTAATAACACAATAGATGTTACCAATTCGAACTCGAGTAATTTTCCACAATCGATCCAAAATTTTCCAAAGTATTGCTTTCAAGATCATTCATTCATGCCACCAAAGTTGAATAAGCCAATAGCCACCCTTTTATTTCAATACCACGATTCTCATCGATCAACTCATATACCCATTTCGTTCGCATCCATAAACTTTATTTGTTACTCATAAATTTTTTGATTATGATCCATCTTCTAATTTGTACCATCATTCCACTTTAGTAAAAAAAATTGGTGTACTCAAATATTTCTCGCATTGATCAAGCCAACATATTATCATCTCGCATGTGCAACTTTCATTTTCAGCGGCATTAATTCGAGGGTCATTTTAAAATTTTATTCGCTCTCGTCGATTCCCACTATATGTACTACCTCATTTCGTCGTTACACTTATTCTCAATCCCGATCTGATTATCCATCAATGACATTATTTCGACTGTCTCAAGGCACTACTATCAATTTACACAACTCAATATGATTCACCCGACCAACCAATTCGAATAAAAGTTCGACATTCCAAAATAAAGGTAACCAAGTTTCCGAAGCCAACATGATCCGTCATCCTATCCAATATTATAATATCAAATTTTCCAATCTTCATTTCATTTCAAAGTTTACTTCCTGACATATCTCATTCATTCTGATTATACCCACGCAACATCAGTAGGGACATCCTAAGGGTCTCCAACAGTCAACTTAGTCATCGGTCAAGTCCCTACGGTCATCTATTCTAAGCCAAACCAGACATCAAGCTAACTCATCTGAGATGGATAGCTATAGGGACATATCTATCTCTGATCTTAGAGGCAACCAATTTTTATCATAGGGACTCTATTTATCTCAGGGACATTCTATGATCCGACCAATCTAAGGGACATGAGATACCACCCCAATCTTATGAACTTATACCCCAACACGGACAACTGAAATATCATTGCCAACAAAATCTTAAACTTAGGCAATCGAACGACACTCTAGGGTCAAGTCTATCTACCCGTACTTATCCTCGGCCCATGTCCAGTGAAGTCATACTAGACTTACCCACAACCGATAAAATCTATCCAACAATTGTTAAGGGTCAATCTCGAAGCCATCATAGAAAACTTTACCAATTGAACATCCAAATCTCAGTTTTTACTAGCATAGACGCAGCATCCTCCACTCAATCCGACTTGTATTCTCATATCGTACTCAAATTATGTTTATTCAATTAAGCCAACTTGTAACTCCCTAAACCCATTTTTGTGTATCTTCGATCATTTCCTAAATTTTCTGTTTTGAAACTATTAGAGTTTTATAAGAAAATATTGGTTTAGATAAATGATTCAGGAAAACTACATTTTATTTTGTTTTATCTCAATTAATATTATTAATCCCTGAATCTTATATTTTGAATGTCATTTCTTACAAAATTGGTTTAAATAATAATTACGATTTTTAGTAAGTAATTCTGTTTTAGTAACTTTTATTACTATTTATTAAATCATTTTTATGTTATTACATGTTAATTCAGGTTAGTTAATGTTAATTAGTTACCATGATTTTAATTAAATCCCGATTAGTATTGTTGTAATTGAATTTTTGCCTTGTTATTCATTAATTAACTCTAACAATTTTCTAACAATTTTTTCCTCTGGCTTCAAATGAAGGGGAGCAATCGATCAGCTATTAGTAATCCTCATTTAACAGTTAATTAATTATATAATTAATTAGTTAGTTATTTGGTTAGTTTAACTAATCCATTAGTTAGTTAGTAATTAACTGAAATTAGTTTGGAAATCTGTTACAAGCTAGTTCTAAAACCACCAGATATATTTCTATTTACAGTTTTGCCACTGTCCTATCTTGGGGAACACCCCCAGATCTACACCTATTCATAACTGTGCAACTATAATATTTTATTATAAATAGTGTACACGTTTTCCAAAATTCTGACAACAGTCACTGACACCACACAGTACACTAATCACTCCCTCTCTACACACTTTCCCTCTCTATACTCTCCCTCTCTCCGGCCGTTTGTTGGCCGTGCGCCACCGCGAGTTCGCCGTGACATCGCCGGAGTCAGAGCACCACCATCAACACCTAGTCGCCAACCGCCTCTTCAGATCTGCGCGTCAGGGACGACTTTGCCGTCAGCCATCAAGTATTGGAGACTCGAAGCGCCGAAGCGTCACAGTCAGCCGAAAGGAGAGGCGTCAGATCTCGACTGCTGTGCTGTCTTGAAGACCCCGCTGCCTCTGCCGACCGTGGTGTCATTCTCATAGCTCGAGCGGAGCAACCAGATCTCGTGCGCCGAGCCACCGCCGGAGCCACCGAGCTCGCTCTCGATTAGAGCACCGATTCCTCGAACAACGAGCTGCCACTTCGTAACTCGAGCGGCCACCTCATGGATCGAGTTGCCCCTTCGGGAACCATGGAGCCAGCTCGACTGATGCGCCTCCACAAAGACCGTACCGTCGCTGACCGCTGTGCCCTCCGTCTCCTCCGACCGGATCTGACGAAGTTCAGTCAGATCGTGCTGGATCGGGACTTCCTCCGAGTCATCGTCGTGTTTTCGAGGACCGCCACCACGAGACGTCCACCGCCGTTGACATCAGATCGTAGCGCCGCCTTCTTTCGTTGACGCCACGCCGTCGAGCTCCGTTGCAGCGTCGAACTAGCCGAGGATCGACATCCCCACCGCGGTCGGTAAGCTTCCGCCCCGATCTGCTCGACCCCCTTCATCTTCATGTTCTTCTTCTTCTTCTCGGTCAGGGTTTGTGAGTGGGTGGAGTTGCATGCTAGGGTTTCGAAAGCTCGAGGAAGACCTAGAGTTTGTGGTTATGGTTTTGTACTTGGGGCTGTGTGGAGAGAAATTGGTTCGGCTGAGAAATGTGAGGATGAGAGAGAGAGAGTGAAGATATTTTAGGGTTTTATTCTTCCATTGGAGGCTGTGTAATGGAGTGGAAAGAGAAGGAGCTTTCATGAGCTATTTTTGTTCAATAGTGTGTCAGGTGTCAGCCTTTGGACCCTTCAAAATTGAAAGTCATTATTTGACCCTTCGAGAGTTGATGAGTCAACATGAAGGTTTTCTCATTCAACTTATAGTTGTTCACCTGTGATGACATGGCTATTAATACTGTATGGTGTTTTAATATGGAGTTTATTAGAACTTGGCAGCAGTAGTAAGCAATAGGCTGGCCGACAGTGAGTTATTTAGTTTGCTAATTTTAGTAATCATATTGGTTTGAGCCTGGGTTTTGAGTCAGGATACTGGGTTGGAAATTAGAGCTTGGACTGCGGGAAGGATTAGTTGGGCCTGACTGAGTGTTTTGGGCCAGTAGGGAGGTTGGCCTGAACTTTGGGTCAGACTGTCGGGCTGCAACAGTAGGCTTGGACTTTGGGGTCTATGGCCAGGGAGGATTAGAATAGAATATTTGTTCTGGTATTATTTTAGTGTTATTTTGCTAGTAGTTAAATTTGTAATGTTGCTTATCTAAATAATATCACTTCATAATATTAGTAATTGATAATAATTGCTATTGTTGGGCTAAGATTGTTTGCTAAGTATTATTTTGATACTAAATATATTTCTAAATAGTAACTTGAATACTAATAGTACTTGTATTCCAAGTCATATTTTGCTAGTAAAATTCTAGTATATCAAAATGTTGCTATTTCTAAAAAAAGTTTATATAGTTATTATTTTCTAGTAAATGTTTTATCATATCTATATATTGCTAGTAAATAGATAATATCTTAAATATCAATATTTTGTAAATGGTTTAGCTAGCAATATATTTTCTACACGTAATGATTTTCTTACAAAATATAGTTAAAAATATTTTCACTAATATCTATTTTGATCAGGTTATATATTTATGTTTCCAAAATATTGGTAAATTAGTATTTGGTTTTAGTTGGCAATAAATTAGTTAAATAATATCATTAATATCTTTAAACCCTAACAACTTGTACCAAAATATAACATGTGACATTCATCCATGCAGTACTACTCCCGTGCTTCCAAAGCGAGACAAGTACACTGACTCGAGCTTTTACTTTGTTTCTGGCTTACATTCATGTGCCATATTCTCATATTGGACACGTGATACACAAGATTGTCTTGTACCTTGTTTATTGTATTATGAGTCATTGTTATTACGGGATTGGGGGAAATATTAACTAGTGTGTGACCACACCCAACATAGGTATTATGGATAGTCTAATCGTACACCTCACGTACATTAAGCCACACCTTGTAGAATTGTGAATTATGAATTGATTGATTGTGGATTGTGGTCCTTAAGCCGGTCACACATTAGGTTAATATTTCAAAAGGGTCACACTTGCATTGATTGTCATGTTCATCGTATTGTTCATTGATTGTCGTGTTCATTGCCTTTGCATATTGATTGTCGTGTCTATTGTCTTCAGTTTTTCATTTCACTTATGGTACCATAGTTTCATCTTCAGCTATCGTATTCTGGTTTCACCTTGTATTCTGTATTACAGATTACATTGTATATTGTTCTTGTCGGGGTTATACTTTGCTCTTTTTCTGACAGGATACGTTGCAGGTGGGCTTGAGGCCACAAGGAGCACGGTGATATCATTGGATATTGCAGGATTTATTTTATTTATTTTTCTGGAGATTGTATTTTTATGATTTCATCATTGTATTTTTTTATTTTACCGGATTTGTCTTCGGATGACATTGTATAATTTGATTGATGGATATGGGTGATCTTTCTGGGAACGTTATATATAAAAGCTGTGGATGTTCACATTTCATTGTGACTTGGAGTTTTTCTTAGTATTGTACAGCTTACTTCGTCGTGTCCATCGACGAATGCTGGACGTGTTTGACTCGTGTCCGATTATACGGGAGCGGGTCATGACATGTTTTTAGTGGTGGCCCATGCAGGTCTGTCCTAATGGCACTTAGGCTATAAAGTGCTATTGGGGGACCAGCAAAGCTAAGAAAAACTCATCACAACATAGGATCCGTGGGAATTGGTTATGGTTATTGATATTTAAATTTGATTTACTTATGATTTTCTAGGTTGGTTTATGATTTTCTAGGACACAGCAATCAACCGTTTATTTTCTATTACAGGATGGTCGCCACGAAGAACGCTGGGACTAGCAAGCAGCTTGCACCCGATGCGCAGGAGCAGCTTCCACCGCCTCCGCCTCAGCCGCTCCCTCCGACGATAACATTCGACGGTACCTAGACGATGGCCATGTTCCAGCAGTTCATGGAGGCACAAAACCACCAAGCCACGCAATTCCGAGCGACGATCATGGACGTGCTCCAATTCAGGGAGCCAGCTCCACCAGCTCCGCCAGCACCGCCGGAACCACCAGCACCAGCAGCGCCAAGGCCAGGGACCGCCAGAGATTATCAGAACCTCTGCCCGATAGATTTTTGGGTCTATGAGGGGATAGTCTATGCAGATGAATGGCTAGAAAATGTCGAGCGGACATTGAAGATGGCGAGGATTCCAGATGATCTGAATGTCGAGGTGGCGAGCATGCGACTTTTCGACATTGCTAGATCATGGTATAGAGAGGAGCCTCAGTTGGCCGAACCCCAAGTTCTCTGGAAAGAATTCAAACTACTGTTCCAGGAGAAGTTCTTTCCGGATGTGGAGCGGGACAAGCTTCGAATGCAATTCGAGGCATTACAGCAGGGGAGTATAACTATGGCTCAGTACTCATCGGAGTTCACCCGACTCAGCAGGTTCGCGGAGAACCTAGTTAGCACACCAGAGGAGAGGGCTTGGAAGTTCAAGAAGGGCCTCACCAGCGAGTTACGGCATGCAATGGCAATCAGCCAGGCCACTACCTATACGAGCATCCTCAAAGTTGCTCAGGGAGTAGAGAAGGAGATGGACCCGAAGCTCAAGCGGGACCGAGACATTGGCGCCAGCAGTTCCCAGGGTCCACCGAAGCGGTCCGACACTCAGCAGAGGCCACCTCAGCGGCCAGCACTCCAGCATCAGCATCATCATCATGGTCGAGCTCCGACATTGCTGAGGCAGCAGAGACAGATCCAGACCCCGACATACTTATCTTGCGTGTACTGCAAGAGGCTGGGATACCGTGTTGAGGAATGCGACAAGAAGTTAGGGCAGTGCTTGGTTTGTGGATCTGCCACTCACCAAATCAGAGATTGCCCTGTAACTTTTACTCGTCAGGGACCAGCACCAGAGCTGCAGCAGGAGGATCCACCTTTCGAGGATCAGTAGCAGCAGGGAGCGTAGCTGGATGGATTGTTATCTTCCTTTACCTTGCTTGTAGTATCTAGATTTTCTTGTAGTGACTATTTTGAGGCTTGTCTCTGAGTTTTCTTACATTTACAGTATTTCATATTGTCTAGTGACCATTTGTTGGTCCTTGTTACTTTTTACTACCTAAATAAAACCATTTGTCTTTTGTTGCTTTCTTGATAAACTTGTTTGATTTTGTACACCTCTACAAAATCCTTGAAATTTTGAGGACGAAATTTTTGTAAGGGGGTAGATTTGTAACTCCCTATACCTATTTTTGTGTATCTTCGATCATTTCCTGAATTTTTTGTTTTGAAAATATTGGAGTTTTATAAGAAAATATTGGTTTAGATAAAAGATTCAGAAAAACTATATTTTATTTTGTTTTATCTCAATTAATATTATTAATCCATGAATCTTATATTTTGAATGTCATTTCTTACAAAATTGGTTTAAATAATAATTATGACTTTTAGTAAGTAACTCTGTTTTAGTAATTTTGATTACTATTTGTTAAATCATTTTTATGTTATTACATGTTAATTTTGGTTACTTAAAGTTAATTAGTTACCATGATTTTAATTAAATCTTGTTTAGTATTATTGTAATTGAATTTTTTGCCTTACTTGTTATTCATTAATTAACTCTAACTATCTATAACAATTTTCTAACAATTTTTTCCTCTGGCTTAAATGGAGGGGAGCAATCGATCAGCTATTAGTAATCCTCATTTAACAGTTAATTAATTATATAACTAATTAGTTAGTTATTTGGTTAGTTTAACTAATCCATTAGTTAGTTAGTAATTAACTGAAATTAGTTTGAAAATTTGTTACAAGCTATTTCTAAAACCCCAGATCTATTTCTATTTACAGTTTTGTCACTGTCCTATCTCGGGGAACACCCCCAGATCTATACCTATTCACAACTGTGCCACTGTAATATTTTATTATAAATAGTGTACACGTTTTCTAAAATTTTGACAACAGTCACTGACACCACACCGTACACTAATCACTCTCTCCCTCTACACACTTTCTCTCTCTATACTCTCTCTCTCCGGCCGTTCGTTGGTCGTGCGCCACTGCGAGTTCGCCGTGACATCGTCGGAGTCGGAGCACCACCATCAATACCTAGTCGCCGACCGCCTCTTCAGATCTGCACGTCGGAGACGACTTCACCGTCAGCCATCAAGTACTGGAGACTCGAAGCGCCGAAGCGTCACAGTCAGCCGAAAGGAGAGGCGTCAGATCTCGACTGCTGCGCTGTCTTGAAGACCCCGCTGCCTCTTCCGACCG
Source organism: Iris pallida (assembly GCA_029216955.1). NCBI lineage: Eukaryota > Viridiplantae > Streptophyta > Magnoliopsida > Asparagales > Iridaceae > Iris > Iris pallida. The sequence continues at coordinate 13,932,836 of JANAVB010043419.1, read as the reverse complement.
AGGGGTAGTCCTCACAGCTCGAGCGGAGCCACCAGATCTCGTGCGTCGAGCCACCGCCGGAGCCACCGAGCGCACTCTCGATTTGAGCGCTGATTCCTCGAACAACGGGATGCCCCTTCGTAACTCGAGTGGCCACCTCGTGGACCGAGTTGGCCCTTCGGGAACCGAGGAGCCACCTCGACTGCTGCGCCTCCACGAAGACCGCGCCGTCACTGACCGCCGTACCCTCCGTCTCCTCCGACCGGATCGGAAGAAGTCCGGTCAGATCGTGCTGGATCGGGACTTCCTCTGAGTCATCATCGTGTTGTCGAGGACCGCCACCACGAGACGTCCACCGTCGTTGACTTCAGATCAGAGCGCCACCTTCTCTCGTTGACGCCATGCCGTCGAGCTCCGTTGCAGCGTCGAGCTAGCCGAGATCGACATCCCCACCGCGGTCGGTAAGCTTCCGCCCTGATCTGCTCGACCCCCTTCATCTTCATGTTCTTCTTCTTCTTCTCGGTCAGGGTTTGTGAGTGGGTGGAGTTGTATGCTAGGGTTTCGAAAGCTCGAGGAAGACCTAGAGTTTGTGGTTAGAGTTTTGTATTTGGGGCTGTGTGGAGAGAAATTGGTTCGGCTGAGAAATGTGAGGATGAGAGAGAGAGAGAGAGAGTGGAGATATTTTAGGGTTTTATTCTTCCATTGGAGGCTGTGTAATGGAGTGGAAAGAGAAGGAGCTTTCATGAGCTATTTTTGTTCAATAGTGTGTCAGGTGTCAGCCTTTGGACTCTTCAAAATTGAAAGTCATTATTTGACCCTTCGAGAGTTGATGAGTCAACATGAAGGTTTTCTCATTCAACTTATAGTTGTTCACCTGTGATGACATGGCTATTAATACTGTATGGTGTTTTCAATATGGAGTTTATTAGAACTTGGCAGCAGTAGTAAGCAATAGGCTGGCCGATAGTGAGTTATTTAGTTTGCTAATTTTAGTAATCAGATTGGTTTGAGCCTGGGTTTTGAGTCAGTATGTTGGGCTGAAAATTAGAGCTTGGACTGCGGGAAGGATTAGTTGGGCCTGACTGAGTGTTTTGGGCCAGTAGGGAGGTTGGCCTGAACTTTGGGTCAGACTGTCGGGCTGCAACAGTAGGCTTGGGCTTTGGGGTCTATGGCCAGGGAGGATTAGAGTAGAATATTTGGGATTGGTATTATTTTAGTGTTATCTTGCTAGTAGCTAAATTTGTAATGTTGCTTCTAAATAATATCACTTCATAATATTAGTAATTGATAATAATTGCTATTGTTGGGCTAACATTGTTTGCTAAGTATTATTTTGATACTAAATATATTTCTAAAATAGTAACTTGAATACTAATAGTACTTGTATTCCAACTCATATTTTGCTAGAAAAATTCTAGTATATCAAAATGTTGCTATTTCTAAAAAAGTTTATATAGTTATTATTTTCTAGTATATGTTTTATCATATCTATATATTGCTAGTAAATAGATAATATCTTAAATATCAATATTTTGTAAATGGTTTAGCTAGCAGTGTATTTTCTACACATAAATGATTTTCTTACAAAATATAGTTAAAAATATTTTCACTAAAATCTATTTGATCAGGTTATATATTTATGTTTCCAAAATATTGGTAAATTAGTATTTGGTTTTAGTTAACAATAAATTAGTTAAATAATATCATTAATATCTTTAAACCCTAACAACTTGTACCAAAATATAACAGGTGACATTCATCTATGCAGTACTACTCTCGTGCTTCCAAAGCGAGGCAAGTATACCGACTCGAGCTTTTACTTTGTTTCTGTCTTACATTCATGTGCCATGTTCTCATATCGGACACGTGAAACACACGATTGCCTTGTACCTTGTTCATTGTATTGTGAGTCATTGTTATTGCGGGATTGGGAGAAATATTAACTAGTGTGTGACCACACCCAACATAGGTATCGTGGATAGCCTAATCGTAGACCTCACGTACGATTAAGCCGCACCTTGTAGAATTGTGAATTGTGAATTGATTGATTGTGGATTATGGTCCTTAAGCCGGTCACACATTAGGTTATTTCAAAAAGGTCACACTTGCATTGATTGTCGTGTTCATCGTATTGTTCATTGATTGTCGTGTTCATTATTTTTGCATATTGATTGTCGTGTCCATTGACTTCAGTTTTTTATTTCACTTCTGGTACCATAGTTTCATTTTCAGCTATCGTATTCTGGTTTCACCTTATATTCTGTATTAAAGATACATTGTGTATTGTTCTTGTCGGGGTTGTACGTTGCTCTTTTCTTGATCGGATTATGGTTTCACGTTGCAGGTGGGCTTGAGGCCACATGGAGCACGGTGATATCATTGGATATTGCAGGATTTATTTTATTTATTTTTCTGGAGATTGTATTTTATGATTTTATCATTGTATATTTTTATTTTACCAGATTTGTCTCCGGATAACGTTGTATAATTTGATTGATGGATATGGGTGATCTTTCTGGAAACGTTATATATAGAAGCTGTGGATGTTTACATTTCATTGTGACTTGGAGTTTTCCTTAGTATTGTACAGCTTACTTCGTCGTGTCCATCGACGAAGGCTGGGTGTGTCCGACTCATGTCCGATTATTCGGGAGCGGGTCGTGACACAACTATTCTGAGTTATATTCCAACATTGCTACCTCAATAGTCTATCATTTACGATCTCTCTTTTTTAGTCTCTTTACGACATATTCAATTTCCATTTTCTAGATTTTCTGCACGATTTGTACTCTTTAACCAATCGATAAGGCAACCATATAATCGTACTTCTTTCGAAAGCATCCTTTATGAATTTTTGCTAGCAACAAATATAGACATCTCTTAGCAATTCAAGTTAACCATCAATATTCATTTTGCATCATCTTCTTGTGATTCCATAGGAAGATTTCATTATTCATGCACCGATATAATCTCTATGGCACCAACCGTCTAGCATCCGTATATCGGTCATTTAGTGGATATAACATAACTTATTTGGCGAAGTCATAATCCAACAATCCTTTATTTCACCCAAACTCGTTATCCATGCGACAACATCATCCACCGATAGGGTCTAATAAGGAACATTTACTCTTTCATACATCAAGGGAGAAGTACTCATGCTCTATGCCTCAAAATAATCAAGGGTCATAACTTGTTGATTCGGGACACGTCAAAGTTTCTCAAGCACAACTGCACAACGTGCATAGCCATCTATGTCCTCAGATCCATTCTCTACTTTTCGGTCGCTGATACAACTTTCTGCATCTTTTAAATCATTCATAATATTTTGATAAGTGCCTAACATCACCATCAATTTGTCGATGTCCAACATACAATTTTATTTACTCAATTCCAACATCATTCTAAGTTCGGTCCATATTGCTGTCCCAAAATCTTTTGATAGCAACACCCCAATATCGTCACTGAGCCTACAATCCTTTTACCCAACTGATTCAAGTCATCGCTTGAATCTATAATTCGTACGATTCCCAACCAAGGCATTCATTTCATATTCTCAATCCGCATTACCTAACACAATATTAACTATCAGAGTCTAGCAATGGTTCATCTGAACTCATCAAAATCTCGCAGCGACTTATCTGAACTTAATTATCAAGGGACACGCCTAGCCGTCATGTATCAATCATAATCCCAGTTACGGTTCAATACTACCCAATACCTTAATGGTAGAACATCACCAACTATAAACAGGATCAAGGGTCATCTAATCACTGAGAGGGTATAGCCATATACCACTCAGAGCTCAAGCCATACTCGACATAATATTCCTCTTCGCATCAAACCGACGTTTATACTGGACTATCCATCCCGCAGTGGTTCTACCGACCACAAAAACCAACTCAATTCCCTCGCATTCACATCTGAAACATAACCAAGCCAACTCGAAGATTCTCTCGATTCACATTCACTGAAGTCATGAACAATTCAAGTTCTAACATACCATGCCAACACCTACTGTCGATTGCCACATAACAATCGACTTTTATGAATCCCACACTTAAGACATCAAGCACACATTACCAACTTATTATTGCATTGTATCATTGTTATTCGTTTTGGTATCTTTAAGCATTCAATAAAGCACACACATCATAGTCCATATATTTAGACTTATTGTATTGAACACCCAGTGAGTGGTCAAGAGAATCAACAGACTTTCATTCAACGGAGCAACTTAGAATAATTTGAAAGCAACACTGAATAATCACGGAAGCACTTTGAGTTATCGTAGAGACAACTTTGATTTCATCACGGAAGCAACTTTGAGTAATCGCGGAAGCAACGTTTGAGTCATCGCGGAAGCAGCTTTGAATCATCATAAGAGCAACTTTGATTGAAACAAATCGAATAAGAATCCAAGGACGTAAAGCCGTGCTCTGATACCATTATGTCACGTCCCGATCCCGGAGGATCGAAAACTAACCACTAGGCGTGATATCGTACAAGTCTAGATTGCACTTATACAAGGCAAAACCATTACAGTTCCTGGTATTTTTCAAAAAACAACGACAGCGCAGCAAAACCAAGCAGATAAATTGAAGTCACAATAAGATATGAATAAATATATCTCTTTATTGATATTTGAAATCGATTACAAGACTTGTAGCCGAATACAGAGTTTACAACAGACTACAAGACTCTTGAATAGTCAACTGAATATATACTGGCCATTTAGGCTTTTACAATCGAATATGCCGACTTTGCTTACAATCTTACTGGTACAACTGAGTTACATTATTCCATACATTATGTCTCGTATAGCAGAAGACATCGTCTTGTAAGAAGAGCTTCTACACACCCATCTGATTCATCAATGCCAAGCACTGATCAAATGATTTCCCCCATACACGAGCACCTGAAATATTGTCCACTACGTAGGTCAGTACATCATCAATGTACTGGCGAGCGGTGCTGGCCCAACTCACCTAAGAAGACAACACTAAGTAATCATATTATAGAACATTATTAAAGGTGGTCTTTCTCGTTGCCTTAGGGTCAATTAGCAGTTCATATCCGACAGAAGTAAAGCATGCATTAGCCAACGTAATGTAAAGTAATATGGTATCATCCTTTGGTGATTTCTTACCCACGGTCATGTAGCCATCCATGTACATTTATAATACTTACTCAGCCCGCACAAGACATTATTAGGAACAATATCATATTATCATAATTATCACCATTCAGGTGATTCTTACCAACAGCCGACATACTTCCATGTATTTGAGTAATACCTTACTCTTTCTGCATAAGACATTATTAGCACTGGACCTATCTATATGAAGGTCACTGACTACACGCCATCTTGGACTTATGGTTAGACGGCTCCCCTTCATCGGCGGATAGCTAGCCCAATCTGGAAGGTTTCCGAATCATCGTGCTACTACTTCAGCACTGTGCTACTACTTCAGCACGAGGTTCCCCCAGGACGAATCGATTTCCAAGGCCTTGGAATACCGTTCGAGGAACCACCTTGTCGACAAGTTGTCCATGACCATGCAAATATATACAACTTATCTATGAAGAGACATATAATACATGATAAGAAAAACTAAGTAATTAAGCCATCATTCTCAATAAGCCATTGTTCTCATTCGTATTGTCATCTTGCCATCTTGCCTTGAGCCAACGCTCACATTATCATCTGCCCAATCCAAGGTCTTAGTGTAATCAACATTCTACATCAGCGACAGGATAATATAATACTGATTATTCAATCTCTTTCCCACATCTTTGATACCATACATCTTTAAAACCAAAACTCAATGTACTCATCGTCCAATTCTTGGAACTTAGCATTTGTTTAGCATGACATAATTCAAGCATACTCACTGCCCAGTTCTTTGGGTCTTATTATTTGTTTCACCATCTATTCATCGAGCTGAGCCTCAATATACTAACCGTCCAAGTATTTGGGACTTCTCTTTCACATGTCATGTGTTTCATTGCAAAGCACACAAGCATACAATTCATTGAAATGATTCGAAAAACACAATTCACAAAATGATTCGCAACAGTTTCCGGGTCTTGTGATTAATTATCTTTCATTATCTTTTCGACTTTCATGCAAGGTGTTATTCAGCAACTCAACGAGTAAACATAGCATACAGTTCTTTTATTGAGCGTGAAGCTAAAGGATCTTCGAAGGGTTCAACACTACTCACATTCATAAGACGATTCCCGCCACGATCGCATAGCCTTCCGAGCGATCATTCGCATATTCCCAAGTCCAACATGACTTCATCGAGCCAACCAGCCATCATAATGCATCTTGCGAATCAGGACACTACACATCTTTTGGCTCAATAGTCGTTTTCACAACCTCCAATGCATCTTGTGCTCCTAGCAAAGCATTCATCTTGATGTTCCAATTGACATAATTGTTCTTGTTAAGGATGAGGACATGGAAGGGAGTCATCTCGCTTGCCATCTTCGATCTCGACGACCACCAAGCTTTGATATCACTCGATTGGATATCACGAGTGCTATGATACTACTTTATTGGATATCCCAATCAATCGTTTTTATACCATTGTGGGAATGGTTGTAGGCCAGCTACCAAGATGTACAACCATGGAGAAAAAGAAAATGTATAGAGAAGATTTTGGTGGAAGAGAAGGTAAAAAAAAACTTTATAATAGTAGTCAAATTTTGTAGTGTTTGTTGTATACAAAACGGAGGAAGAGTTTCCCCGATTTATATGACTTTTTGAAGAATCTACACACATCTTTAAAACATAGACAATTTAAAATTACCAAGTGGGTTTTAGAGAGAGAACATCCTAAAAATTGAACCCAAGAACAAAATAAAAAGGATCCAGTAACAAAACAAAGTCCATGCTAGTAGCCGAAGAACCACATTATTGACTCAAAATCAAGTCTATTTTTCAACACAGTAACTTGGTAGACCAAGTTGTGGATCTTAACTTTCAGTACAATGGTTCAAATTATGGACATTCGGTTTGAGAGGCATGAGTGAAGAACTAGAAGGAGAAGTGTATGTTTCAAACATAAAAGTTGTCTGAAACTTAGGTTTAGGTACAATGTTACAGGAACATACACATAAGTTGAACACAAGGGTGCAACCATTACAACCTGAAATGGTCCAGGGCTGAGCGTCCATCAAGACCTTTGGAGGTGTAGTGCGTAACAAAATCTCGAACCGAAGTGTGCTTGTATATGGGTGGATTTTCTTCTGACACCAGTTCCTCGATTGGGCCATAGAGCCTCGAGCATGGATAAAATCGTGTCGAGAAGAAGCTTGCCACCGAGATCCTCGGGCTTCCTGTCTTGTTTGCGAGCACCCTGTGCTCAACACTCTTTAGCTTGTCATTTGAGATGAGCTGCCAATTGAAATATTAAAAAAAAAACATTAGTTATCGCTTAAATTGTTGAGATATCGTGTTGGGGGAGAATGTTCGGTTTATTCAGTTTTAACTGAATCGAAATTGTCAAAATCGAATAAATCAAAATTCTAAAATCCAAAATCAAACCTTAACTTATATGATGTTTTATATCTCCATGAATAGAAACTTTTGCTTGCATTGGATCATTAGGTCTACATACCGGAACTAATAACATTCGAGATTATTGTAGGATTATACACGACGAAAGATTCTTTTTTGACTCTTATCTTTAGCCCTATGTCACTTATTCCTAGGAGGTCTTCATCCGCTTCAGGTTTTTTTCGAGAAATTCTAACTTTTCTGGTGTAGATGGCAGACAGACCTATATTTCTTGGTTTCAATGGGACTCATTACGAGCGTTGTTTCTATTATCTAAAAATAATTACGTTACTAATGACGGGACGAACCCAAGAAATAATCCCTCACGTGCGGAACTATAGAAGATCCCTTTAAAATCAAACAATTCCGAAATTAGCCATAACGGAAACCAAACAGTCGGTTTATTCGGTTGGACTATTTTTATTATTTAATGGGCCGGGTCCAAAGTTAAATGACCTCTAGTCTAGTAGTTAGGAGAGATGCATGCGGCCCGAGAGGTCAGGAGTTCGAATCCCAGTAGGAGCGATTCCAGATCCTTGCTCGAGCGTCTGGGGGGACAGCTGGACAGAGAAGCTGGCAGGGGACTCAACTGCAGTCGGATTATCAGAGATGGAGTTTGGAGGCCAGAGGGATATACTTATACAGCACAGCTAGCCGAGGAGATCCGCCTTATTACTATCGACGCTAGCCAGGCTGAGGATACATGGAGCTGGGCAGTACCAGGTGCGGGGGGTGGGCCAGGTCATTTCTGCTTTCGTAGCTGCTACGATTTGGTTCGGACCCACCACGACCAGGCTGAGGAGGTGGACTTCATCTGGGGCAAGGGCGTAGCTCGGAAGATGCAACTTTGTGCATATCGTCTTCTCCGGGGTAAACTGATGACGAGAGACAGACTACTCCGGTTTGGGATGCAGATCCCGGATGCCAAATGTGTGCTATGTAATGGGGAAGATGAATCTATGGGACATCTCTTTTTTGGTTGTCCGGTGACTTGGCACATTTGGACTGAGCAGTGTGCACAGCTGAGAGGAGGAGTTGGGATAGATCGAGACATCCGGAGCATTCTCAGTTGGATCCGTGATCACAGTGGCCGGGATCCGGGGTGGGCTAGAAGAGCCAGAGTGCGTCTTGCTGCGTCGGTTTGGCACATCTGGAAGGAGCGGAACAGACGTATCTTTGAGGGCTTGACTACCCCCCCATTGGAATTCTACATAATATAGAATTCGATGTATCTGTAATGGTCCCATAATAGTACTTTGGGGCTAGGATAGTTGTGATGTTGTACTTTAATACCTTTTTCCGCTATATGCGAGGAATAAATTCACCCTTATTCCAAAATATATATATATATATATATATATATATATATATATATATATATATATTGTATTTCAAAATTGGGTATAATAATTGTCTTCAAAATATGTACATTTTTTAATCAAAATATGCATAAAATTGAGGGTATTTAATAATTGAAATAAGTGTTATTCGGACCAAAATCGAATAAGAAATTTTATTATATTTTAAAAACTGAAACTGAACCAAAATTTTCCAAACTGAACTGAATCTCTTATTCTGTAATGCTCACCCCTAATGCGGTGTCCGACACCTCGTGTCCATGTTTAAAAGAGGAGAAGGTTTCTAGTTAACTGGAAGCGTACCTGTAGAAGGTCGCCAATGTTGATAACTAGAGCCCCAGACAGGGGAGGCACATCGACCCATTGGTTCTGATGAAGTGCTTGCAGACCTCCGACGTGATCTTGCAAGAGGACAGTCACGAAGCTGGGATCAGAATGCCTGCTTGCACCGCGAGTGAGATGTGGTTCAGGACATGGTGGGTAGTAGTGCATAGTATGGTAGAGCCCTTTGGCACAGCCCATGTCTTCCAAATGGCGAGCTTCGAGACCGAGCGCCTCAGAGAGCAACTTGAATAGAATTCTCCCCAATCTCTGAATGTGGCTTGTGTAATTGATGGTTATATCTCTGCAAGTTGAAGGCACACATACAGCTGTATTATGTATAAGCTGTTTACTTGAATCTATTTAAGAAGAGTTAAACCACTTTCTTAGTGAAATTTTCTTCATAAGACCATGACTAAAATGGATATCTGCTTGGATTGAGGATCGAGGGTTAAGAGAGTTAAGTGAGGGAAAGTTAAGAGAGGGAAAATAAAAAAACATGCTTGGTTTGACGAAGAGAGTTTAGGAGGGGGGTTATAGAGGGTTAAGTGGGGGTTTGTTTAATCCTCTTTTATCTATTTTTTTTAACCCCCCAAATCGGAGGATTAACGAGGGGATTGGGGGTTTTTGTTTACAAAGTCATAAATACCCCTTATTTGTCATATAAATATCATGACTTTTTTTTTCCTACTTTTTCATGTTTTCAACATGTTCCTCCGTATCTTCCTCATTTGTGAAAATATTTTGACAAATTATAATTAAAATTACAATCAAATTTAATTTTATGACATACGTAATAAGGGTATTTTTGGTAACTATTATATTTTTATTAATCCTCCTCTCACTCAAAACCTTCAATCCAAACAAGAGTTATTAAACACACCATACAAAACTCTTCCTCCCATCTAAGCAAGGTTATATATATTGACTCTACTCCCCTTCAGTTAACCCCACTTAACTCTACTTATTTTTTTCCCACTCAGTCCAAGCAGACCCTACGAATTCAAGATGTACTCAAATATAGATATTGGAGATGTTTTTGAGAGAATGAATTGTTTAATGTCTATGAATCTCACAGAGGAGCCTATATATAGGAATTACATCAGTAACTATTACCATATATGATTGTATTCCTATATGGTAACACAATATATTCATACCATATACAACTTTTACTACCATATATGATTGTATTCCAATATGGTAAGCATTAAACACAATATATTCTTATACAAATATTATCGTGACTCATGCTAATTCTTTCCCTCAAGTTGGAGCATAAACATCGATCATGTCCAACTTGTCCAATGGGTCATAAAAGATTTTCTTAGAAACGTCTTTTGTAAAAATATATGTTAGAACCGGGACACAATTTTCAATGGAAAACTTGAGAGAATGAAACAGTTGTAAAAACAACGTTCCAACACAACGCTTCAAAGAAGGTGCGTAGCAGAGATCCTAGGAAGATTCTGGAATACGAAAATCTAAGAAGATTTCGTAGACGTAGCAAATGATAGTAGTACTTTTAAACAGAAGGTACTGATCGAAATGCCAAAGGCAGCAGCGAAGATGACAGGCGATAGATGGAAGGTGGTGGCCTGCTGGGGTGTCAAGAACACCAGTGCTCAAAGCTAGATCCGCCCACACGGTCAGCTTCCAGGAACCAGCAAGTTCAAAAATAACTCTGGAACGCTATGGTAATCTGCTCTACGACGGACTGCTCGGAAAGACAATGACAGGACGAAGATTTCCGCGAGGTAGTACTGGTTGCAGAGCAACTTCAATGGCTCGAACAACACTCTCTTCTCTCTTCGTGATTTTCTGAAGTCTGTAAAAAAATGTCCCGAGAGAGAAGAGAGGCTCTGTTTAAATAGCCACTGCTGTAACTGATCAGATCCGCAATGTGCGCCACGTTTTAATGTCAGATCCACAATTCCAGGATCAGTAATCGCACATTACGAATCAGTCAGAACGTGGACAGCCACGAACTGTGCGAGTTGCGCCATTGAATGAGTTGCACGCGCGCCATCAGCGCAACCAGCGCACACTGTGCGCACTACGCAAGCGGCGCAACCAGCGCAACCAGCGCGCCCGCGCACCCGCGCTACCGAGCACCCACGCACCCGCGCAACCCGCGCACCCGCGCACCCGCGCAACCCAGCGCAACCTAGGCGCAACCTGGGTAGCGCAACTGGGCCTGCGCAACGTGGCCGCGCAAGTGGCTTGCGCAACGAGCGCAACTTAAGCGCACTATGCGCCTATCGACGATGCTGACGTGCTAAGTGCAAAGTACGCCAACAAAACGCCACATTACGCCTAATGAGCCCAAGTCTGAGTCCGAGTCGCTAAGCCCCTATGGGGCTTAGTCCCAATGGAAATTTATTTTCCAATAGCAAAAAGCATGAATGCTTTTCTTGGAGCCTTATCCTTGCCTCCTAGTAAAATCACCCACATGGTTCCCTCCTTAGGGTCACCACCCCATGTGCATATCCCCCTTAGGGTCACCACCCCATGTGCATATCCCAACAACGCATACAAGTATATATGTTGAGATAATTCATGGTACTTTTCCAATGTGGGACTAAACTTTACTAGGCATATTGAGAGCAAGCTCTCTTCATGTCAAGGAGCAAGAGCACCAACAATCCTCCACATATCTCATCATATATATGTGTCTAGGGTTAAGCGTTTCCCACAGTAACTGTCCATTTTGCATTAGGATAGATGTCGCTGACGACTTGAATCTTCCCGCATGGGTTGAATAACAATGTGATACAAGAATGGACTATGCCTTGAATTCTGCATCACACTTGTAATTATTTCCACTCACAAAGTGTAGTTACATGTGCTTCTGGCTGCACATTAAAGGCCCTGTGCCAGCCTGGTTTCAGTGTATAATTTTGGACGTCTACAAGTTTACCCTCAAGACACAGCCCGATATCTCTTTCCATACACTATAGGTAAGTTCTTTATTAAAGAGAGATGGCATGAAACCTTGCGTTTCCTTGTGGTGCTACGCCGCTATGACATGGCCTAAAGCCGAGGCATTACACCTACCCGGAAACCTCATCGTAGTGTCATACTACTGCAGCATGAGGTCACAGCCTCTTTGTAGTGTCATTCTACCCAGCATGAAGCCTAAGGCTTCCTTGCGGTGTTACGCCGCAACGACATGGCTTGCAAGGCCGAGGCTTTACCCCTACCCGGGTACCTCATCGTGGTGTCATGCCACTGTAACATGGGGTCACCCTCCCCTTTGTAGTGTTGTCTACAACTCTTTAATTTCATCATACAGCATTAGGCTACCTGCATATTTGCGGTGCTACGCCGCTATGACTTGGCTTGCAAAGCCGAGGCATTACCCCTACCTGAGAACCTCATGGTGGAGTCATCCCACTGTAGCATGGAGTTTCACTCCTTGTAGTGTTGCGCTACCGTGCTTCCTGTAAAATACACCAGACATTCACTCTGCCTGAGAACTTTTTAAGGCATTTAAGCCAACCTCAACACAGGATCCGTTTTTCGCAGAAAATACATAGTAGACAACAGTGGTTATGGGTTCGTAACCCTTCCATGTTCTCAAGAACAAGTACCCACTGTTACCTGATAGTTTTTCAGTCAGTGGTCCTCCCTTGAACCGAAAGTTAGATGTCCAGTAGATTTCTCTTTGAACTAATAACATAAAACTTTATGGTAGGATTACAAAGACATTATCATAATGGCTTCAAGCCCATCTTCCCTGCTGTGTCTTCAACAAGCTGACGCTTGAGGCCCTTCGTGAACGGATCGGCCAGGTTCTCCTGACTCCGAACATCGATTACTGCAATGGCACCTCTCTTGATGAGATCGTTCACTGCCCTGTGCTTTAACCGCACAGTTCTCTTCTTTCCGTTGAAGAGATCATTTGATGCCACCGCCGCAGTCGCCTGGTTGTCGCAGTATATCGGAATTGCCGGTATCTGCACTCCAACCACTGGAAGGTCATACATGAGCTCCCGAAGCCATTCTGCTTCATCTGCTGCGGTATCAAGTGCAAAGAACTCAGATTCCATAGAAGACCGCGAGAGCATAGTCTGCTTCTTCGACTTCCACGATATAGCAGCTCCATCCATTGTGAAAATGAATCCACCAGTGGACCTCTCGCTCTCCAACTCTGAGCACCAGCTGGCATCACTGAAGCCTTCTACTACCAGCGGCTCTCCGCTGAAGTGCAGTGCATATGTCTGAGTCTTCTTGAGATATCTCATAACACGCTTCACAGCTTTCCAGTGTTCAACGCCTGGATTGCTTGTGAATCGACTTAGCATTCCCACAGCGAAAGCTATGTCAGGCCTAGTGGCAGTAGTAGCGTACATCAAACTCCCGATGACGCTAGCGTACTCCAATTGCCTGACGCTTTCCTTCGAGTTTAGCTCCAGCTTCTGATCACTTCGGTACGGCGTATCAATTATAGGAAGATCATGATACCCGTATCGAGTGAGCATCTTCTCAATGTAATGAGATTGTGACAGTGCTAATCCAGTGTTTGTCCGGATGATCTTGAGTCCCAAGATAACATCAGCATCTCCCAAGTCCTTCATACTGAACTTTGTCGAGAGAAACTTCTTTGTCTCAGTGACACAGCTTATATCCGTACCTAGGATTAGCATGTCGTCCACGTACAGACAAACGATGACTCCTCTTCCGTCAGCAAATTTAGTATAGACACACTTGTCTGTTTCGCTGACCCTGTAGCCGTTTGATCTTATAACTTTGTCAAACTTCTCATGCCACAGTTTGGGAGCTTACTTTAAGCCGTATAGAGATTTTACCAACTTGCAGACTTTGTCTTCTAGGCCTCTGACGATAAATCCTTCTGGCTGTTGCATATAAATCTCCTCGGTCAGCTCTTCATTTAGGAATGTTGTTTTCACATCCATCTGATGCATCACTAATTTGTGTATTGCCGCAAGGACAATAAATAATCTGATGGTTGTCATCCGTACTACTGGAGCATACGTGTTAAAGTAGTCGATCCCCTGCTTTTGAGAAAATCCCTTGGCCACTAGTCTGGCCTTGAACTTGTCAATGGTTCCATCAGCTTTTATCTTCTTCTTGAAGATCTACTTGCATCCGATGGGTTTTTGTTCCTTTGGGTAAATCAACTAACACCCATGTGTTATTAGAGGTAATTGAGTCAATTTCATTGTCTATTGCATCCTTCCAGAAGACAGCATCTCTGGTCTTCATCGTCTCATCATAGGTAAGCGGATCTGCTTTCACATGATAGGTGACGAAGTCATCTCCGAAGCTCTTCGGCCTCCTTGCTCGCTTCGTCGACGGCTCAGCGAGTTCTGGTTCAATTGTTGTTTTTCCACCAACAAATTCATCTTGGACTACTGGCTCATATGAGATCTCAGTCTCATTTGCACCTACATCATTCTCCGGAATGTCTGGGAGAACAATGTTTTTGTGTCTTGCAAACTTGTCTTCAAAATATTCAGCATCGCGAGATTCGATGATATAATTTGACTCAATATCAAGAAATCTCTGAGCATCACTCTTCTCGGCATACCCCAAGAAGATAGCCTTCGTAGTCCTTGTCACCAGCTTCGGAATCTTCAGATCTGGGAGCTTCACATAAGCCAGACACCCCCACACTCGAATGACATTCAAGTTAGGTCTGACTTTGAACCAGAGTTCATAAGGAGTTATGTCAGAAATTGCATATGGCACACTATTCAGAATGAAAGTGGCCCTTAATGCAGCTTCTCCCCAGTAGCATTTTGGAAGACCTGTAGTTAGCAACATTGAATTCATCATTTCTGTCAACGTTCGGTTCTTCCTCTCTGCTACTCCGTTAGACTGAGAAGAATACGGAACAGTAGTCGTGCAGAACGATGCGAATTCATGAGACCGATATTCTCCGCCTCGATCACTTTTCCATCTCTTGAGTTGTTGTCCAGTTTGCCGTTCAGCTTCGGCCCTAAACTCCTTGAACTTCTCGAACGCTTCGCCTTTAGATTTGAGCAAGTAGACGAATGCGTATTTAGAGAAGTCATCAATGAAGGTTATGAAATACTTCATCCCGGCTTTTGTAGAGAATTGTTTGAAGTCACAGATATCGGAGTGTACCAACTCCAGAAAATCTGTGCTTCGATTGACCCGATGAAAGGGTTTTCTAGTGATCTTTGTATGAGCACGTACTTCACACTTCTCTACCTTACCCCCACATTTAGAGATAAGTCTCAAACTAGACATTTTGTTTATTCTTTTACAATGAACATGTCCAAGCCTATTATGCCACAACTCAAGAGAATAATCAGAAAGAGCGATTGCATTGATTTCATTAGACTGGTTTACAAGCTGAATTTTAAACATCCCTTCGGTTTGATAAGCCTTTCCGAAGTATGTTCCCTTCTTGGACATCACCATCTTACCAGCATTAATGTCCATCCTCAAGCCTACGTTGCTAAGCAGGCTCCCAGAGATCAGGTTCTTGGCAATCACCAGAACATGCTTTACTCCTTGAAGCGTCAGAGTGTTCCCGAAAGTGAGTTTCAGCTCCACAGTCCCAATCCCCAGAACTTCAGCTTGGGGCTGGTTCGCAAAGACAACTTTCTTAGACGTTGGCTGGTACGTGACGAATCATTCCTTACCAGAACAGACATGGCATGTCGCACCAGTGTCTATCCACCAGTCAGAGTCAGCCCCTACAGTTGTGACCTGAGCGATCATAGCAACAATGTTAGAAACCAAGGAAATCTTACTAGGCTCACCTTTCTCTGATTGTTTGGACTTGGATCTACATTCACTCTTATAGTGGCCTTTCTTGCCACAATTGAAGCAAGTCACGTGAGACTTGGACTTCTGTTGCTTGAATGAAGGACAGTTCACTTTCAGATTAGTAGAATCCTTCTTTTTGCGATGAGAAGCCACATGTTTCCCCTTGGGCTCTCTTGTCTGCACCAGATTGGCCTTAGCCAACTGTTTGGACAGAGTGTCAGAGTGTCCATCTTCTGTTGAGAACGCATCTCGTCCTCAACATGGATCTCTTGAAGGAGATCTTCCAAGCTAATATCCAGCTTCTTCCGGTGCATTCTTGCATAGAACGTACTCCATCCAGCGGGAAGTTTAGAGACAATTCCTCCAACAACAAACTTGTCGACGAGAGACATTTTCTCGTCTTTTAGCTTCTTGCGCAGCTTCAAGAACTCTTTTACCTGAGGTAGCATAGCCTTCTCGTCTTCGAAGAGCCACTTGTGGTACTTCTCGACGATGAAGATTTTCGATCTATTGTCGTCGTCTTCATACAGCTTTCCCAAGGACTCCCAGATATCCCTGGCAGAAGTATTCTTGGAGTATGACTCTGCCAGGGAGTCCTCCATTGCATTCAGAATCAATAGCCTACAGAGACTATTATCCCTCCTCTATTTGGTCAATTTGACTTGTGCAGCAGCAATGGTATCTGTTGTACCACCTTCTGGAGTCGTCGGTCCTTCTGGAATCATTGGTTCAGCCTCGATCAACACATGATCGACGTCCACTAGTTGAAGATTGAGGGTAATTTTTCTCTTCCAGATTTGAAAGTATTCTCCGTCGAACTTCTCCAGTTTGTTAAAGCTGGTATCGAGGAGAGAGGCACGAGAGTTTTCCATTGTGCTGGTCTAGCTTTGAGATTGTTAGAACCGGGGCACAATTTTCAATGGAAAACTTGAGAGAATGAAACAGTTGTAAAAACAACGTTCCAACGCAACGCTTCAAGGAAGGTGCGTAGCAGAGATCGATCCTAGGAGGATTCTGGAATACGAAAATCTAAGAAGATTCCGTAAACGTAGCAAATGATAGTAGTACTTCTAAACAGAAGGTACTGATCGAAATGCCAAAGACAGCAGCGAAGATGACAGGCGATAGATGGAAGGTGGTGGCCTGCTGGGGTGTCAAGAACACCAGTGCTCAAAGCTAGATCCGCCCACACGATCAGCTTCCAGGAACCAGCAAGTTCAAAAAGAACTCTAGAACGCTCTGGTAATCTGCTCTATGACGGACTGCTCGGAAAGACAAGGACTGGACGAAGATTTGCGCGAGGTAGTACTGATTGCGGAGCAACTTCAATGGCTCGAACAACACTCTCTTCTCTCTTCGTGATTTTCTGAAGTCTGTAAAAAAATGTCCCGAGAGAGAAGAGAGGCTCTGTTTAAATAGCCACTGCTGTAACTGATCAGATCCGCAATGTGCGCCACGTTTTAATGTCAGATCCACAATTTCAGGATCAGTTACCGCACATTACGAATCAGTCAGAAGTGGACAGCCACGAACTGAGAGAGTTGTGCCATTGAATGAGTTGTGCGCGCGCCATCAGCGCACACTACGCGCACTGCGCACGCTGCGAACGCGGCGCAACCAGCGCAAGCTGGCGCAACTGGCGCAACCAGCGCGCCCGCGCACCCGCGCAACCGAGCACCCGCGAAACCCAGCGCACCCGCGCAACGAGCGCAACTTAAGCGCACTATGCGCCTAGCGACGATGCTGACGTGCTAAATGCGCCAACAAAACGCCACATTACGCCTAATATGCCCATGAGTCCGAGTCCGAGTCGCTAAGTCCCTACGGGGCTTAGCACCAATGGAAATTAATTTCCCAAGAGCAAAAAACATGAATGCTTTTCTTGGACCCTTATCCTTACCTCCTAGTAAAATCACCCACATGCTTCCCTCCTTAGGGTCACCACCCTATGTGCATATAGAGCTGTCAAGACGGGCCGGCGAGGCGGGCCGGTCCGTAACCCACCATAACCCACCATTTGGCGGGACGGGGTGGGCCGACCCACCATTTTGGCGGACTAGAAAAATTCCAACCCAGCCCAACCCACCGGCGGGCCGCGGGCTAGGCGGGCCGGCTTAATTTTTTTAATTATTGTTTTAGTTTCTTAAAAGGAAAAAAGATTATATATATAATATTTTCTACTCACACTCATATGCATCAAATTACAAGTAAAATACAAGAAACATTATAATAGTAGATATTTCTTTAAAATACCATTATTCATGTAAATATATGACCAAATTTAATATTTTATACGTCATTACTTGCATTAGATGAGAATTTTTATCATTTATAATACATATCTCATATATGTGCTAATTAAAAAAATTAAAAAATTTATTAAAAAATGATTGACGGGCCAACCAACTTGGCCTGCGGGCTAGCCCACCGCGGAACGGGCTACTAGCGGGCCAACCCGCCTAGGCCCGCCTGTTTGGCGGGCTCCTAAATGCTCGGCCCAATCCGCCTTTTTGGCGGGCGGGGCGGGCCGGCCCAACGGGCTTTAGCCTATTTTGACAGCTCTATGTGCATATCCCCACAACACATACAAGTACATATGTTGAGATAACTCATGGTGCTTTTCCAATGTGGGACTAAACTTTACTAGGCATGTTGAAAGGAAGCTCTCTTCATGTCAAGGAGCAAGAGCACCAACAATATATGCCAACTGCTGCTCTTTAGTAGGAACAAAAGAAAAGCTAATAAGCTTCACATCTAACTTTTTTTATGAAATAACGATCAAATCGACATGCTTAGTACGATCATGTTGCATTAGATTATGTGATATCTCAATAGCTGTATGATTGTCACGATACAACTTTATTGTACTTTTAAGTTAAAATCTCAAATCTCGTAAGAGATTTTTCAACAACAAATGCTCACAAACCCCATGACCCAAGCCTCTCTACTCAACCTTAGCACTTGACCTTGCCACAACTTTCTGCTTCTTACTCTTCAACGTCACCAGATTACCTCCGACAAAGGTGAAATAAACAAATGTCGACCTCCTATCTATGATACAACCGGTACAACATACATCTGTAAAATCGCATACCTCCAAAACACTATTGTGCTTAGAAAGCATCACTCATCTTAATGGAGCCGACTTCAAATATCTTAAAATTTTCACAACATCCACATGGCCCACTAGGATTATGCATAAACTGATTGACAACACTCACTACATATGCACAACATCTAGTCTAGTATGAGCTAAATAAATCAATCGCTCAACTAACCTTTGATAACGAGCTCGATCGGTGGGAACCTGATCTGGGTACTCTGCTCGACGATGATTTTGCTCAATAGGAGTATCAATATACTTAACCTCAAATACTTAACTGTCACTGTAGCTTGTCAATCTCAACCGAATCATTACCCATAATTACCATATCATAAATATAGATAATCAGAAATGCTTGAGAAATAGAGTATGATCCTAATTAGAAATTTTCAACGTTTGACTATTTCGGATCGAATTTGACCTCTCTCGAACTTTCTGAAAAAAAATCAACAGAGAATAGTGGAAGAGAAGTTATAAAAGCTCAGTAGTGACCTGCAAGGAAGAGGCAGATCCTCCGGCTGAGGAGGGTCGGGTTCCATGACGCACATCAAGGTGTCCCTCCAATTCGCCGCGGGAGCACTGTACAGGTCGAAGTTGCTGTTGAAGAGCACCTTCCTGCTCGAGCCGCGCGCGTAGTACTCCGCCTTCGCCTCCGCCTCCTGCTCGCTGAACCTCCGAACCCCCTCGATCGTCCCCTCCAGCACCTCCGCCGGGACCCCGTGGTTCACCACCTGGAAGAGCCCGAGCGTCCGCGACGCGCTCCTGACCTCGCTCGCCGCCCGCTCGCGGGGGCCCCGGAGATCCACGACGGGGATCGCGGGATGCGGGCCGGAGTTTGCTGCGGGTGCTGCTGCTGCTGCAGCTGCAGCAGCGGCGGCGTCGTCGACGACGGTGTGGAAGAAGAGGGGGATGGTGGCGACGCCGGAGTCCACGAGGCCCTTGACGCCGGCCTTGGTCTCGTCGAAGGCTCTGATTTCGGAGGCCCGGTCGTAGAGGGACATTGGCAAGGCTAGCTGTAGTTTGATGGGTTTGGGAGTGGAGAGGAGTGGCCAGAGAATCGTTGTTTATTAAGGCTGTTGTTAAAAGCACCGCTGAAGGATTTTGGCATGTAATTGGGACTGCTTTCAACTGCTATATTTGGATTATTTATAACGACACATCAAAAATTGATCGGGGCTAATTCAAATTTAACTTAAGTTAGGGGCCGGCTATACACATTCTAACCATTTTCAAGGACACCCCACATAACTTAAATAAAAAAAATAGATTCATGTTAAAAGACCAATATATCCCAAGGCTTTCTAAGAACACCCCACCATAAAAGAAAAAAAATCTACGATAAGCACGACGAATACTGGTCGAACGGACAATGGTCTGTTCGACAAGTATTGGTCGAACATGTCTTCTTCTTTTCGACAAATGCTGGTCGAACATGTCTTCTTATGTTCGACAAACACTGGTCGAACATATTCTATTCGAACATGTCATCTTTTGTTCGACACATTCTGGTCGAACGTACATACTATAGTTCGATTGTCGTGGGTCGAACATTCATTTGTTAGGTCGACAAACCAGGGTCGAACCTATCCGTGAATACACCCAAAAAAAATTTCAACAACAGTTTATGGAGTTCGAATCACAAACAGTGATTAAAAACAAAAATAGTGAAGAGTTTGAACCAATTAGGGTGTTCGATTTATGGGTTGTGAAGGGTTTGGAGAGAGGGAGTAGGAGGGCCGGTTAGGGTTGGAGAAGAGGGGAATCAGTGTGCGGGTGGAGTGTGGTGTGGGATGTGAAAAATGATAGATTGTATGTTTTAATAGGAAGGGTATTTTAGTCAAGTGTTGGGGTGCCCTTAGCAATATTCATCACTTAAATCATTTTAATTGGGGTAAACTTAGAACATGGGGTGTCCTTAAAAATGTTTGGGGTGTGTATAGCCGGCCCCCTTAATTTAACTTTGGTTTATTTACAAGTTTGTCATTGAAAAACTTACTCAGGACTAACCCAAATGTAAGCATATAAGTCAACTTTTTATTTTTTTGCTCTCCTCTCCTTCTTCACAAGAAGAAGAACAACTAAGAGAAAGAAGAAAGGAGAAAGAATAACAAGAAGAATATCTCTTTCTCCAAACCTTTTTCTTTTTTTGCTCTCTTCTAATTTCTCTTTTTTTTTTCCAAATCCTAGTTTATGGATGAAATCCTAGTTGTAGAAGAAATTAGGTTATCAAATCTATCAAATCTATTAATCTATCAATCAATTTTTCTTCATTAATAGAAGAAATTATGGATGAAACCCTAACCCTAATTCTAGAAGAAATCAATTTGCTGAGCAAGTCCATATCAGGACTGTCACAATTTCTGACAGTCCTAGAAGTATTGAGGACTGTCAAGAATTGTAGCAGTCCTGGAAGGGACTTGTTGTACAATAAGACTGCCACAATTTCTGGCAGTTCTAGAAGTATTGAGTACTGAAAGGAATTATAGCAGTCCTGAAAGGAACTTGTTATACAGTAGGGCTGCCACAATTTCTGACAGTCCTAAAAGAATTGAGGACTACCAGAAATTGTGGCAATCCTGAAATCGAAATTGTCGAATGAAAAAAAACATATGTTTCCATCTTGATAATAGAGTGAAATATACATTTTAGGGTTTATTTTCAATCATTTTTTGTGAGAAAGAATGAAATAAACATGTTAGGATTTATTTTCGTGCATTCTTTATGAGGAATGAAAATGATGAGAATGAAAATTGTGGAGAAGAAAACTAGGGTTTTGATAGAAATGATGGAGAAGAAAACTAGGGTTTAGAGTAAAAAAATTGTGGAGAAGAAGATGAAGAAGAAGATTTATAGTTTGGGGAGTGGAAAATAGTGGAGAAGAAGAAAAAGGAGAAGAAGAGGAGGAGGAAGAGGAGGAGGAGGAAAAAATTAGAATTTTGGAAGAGAGTGAAATTTGCAAATGAGAGTGAAATTTGGAATTGGGGGGGTGTGGGGTTGGGACAGTCCAATGAGTAGAAAAATGGGATAGCCTGAGTAATTTTTTCTCAAACATGGGCTAGCCTTGATCAACTTTTGATGTACCCTTATAAATAATCCTATATTTGGCCTTTAGCCAAATTTTGTAGCACTTAAAGGCTACAATGGAATCTTGTCCAAAAAAGGTAAAAAACCAAGAGACTCTCCAAATTTGGAGAGTCCATTAACTCCTCTATAGTCATTTGCGGGCCTACCAAAAGCAACTTTTCATTTATTTGAACATTGACCCATACGAAAATGAAGAGAGAAAATAGGGAGGGAAAGGGAAAAGTTAATTTGGAGTATGGTTTGGAGTGTACACCATTGTGTACCAATATCAAGGAGACACTCCAAACTTAATAATTGGAGTATGATTAGAGTAATTTGGAGTATGATTTGGAGGGTACCCACTGTGGATGCTAAGCCCAACCTCACTTGTTTGGTTGTACTTCTTGTTGTCCCATTTTTGTTTTTTGTGGGTTATTATTTTTAGGGTCTCGCATATATATATATATATATATATATATATATATATATATATATATATATATATGTCACGACCCGCACCCTAGAATAAGGGTACGAGAAGTGGGTACGCCCAGCCTACGCCGCAGTGTCGGCGGTAGAACGCTGTCCTAGGTCTCAATGCATCTAACAGTATAAGGCTAAACAGTTTATACTTCCCGAATGGGGATGACATAGCAGATACAGACTCAATCACATCTAAGGTAGAGCATGATAAGGATAGATAAAATATGAAATCCAAAAGAGGTACAACAGAGAGAAATCTAAGTGTCTAAGATACACAAATCCAGAAATACATCTCAAATCTCCAAACTCAGATACAATAATCCATAAAGTAAATAAACTCCAGACAATTAAAATAACTACCTAAACAACCTCTAATGTGTCTCCTCTAGGCTAGCAGGCAACCTCCAAGCTATCTGTAAAATTTATCAATAGGTCCAGTCAGGACGGGAACGAGCACATATCTCTAAAACAGTTCATAGCAGGTTAGGAGTATAAATCATGCAATAGAGTAAAATACAGGAAGTGCTGAATAGGAAGTACGAGTAAACAGGAGATATTTTGTAACTGAAAGTAAATACATAATAGTAGAGACTGTAAGTGGCTACGTAATTTAGAGCACAATGGTTATGTAAACGGCTTGGAGGCACATGAATACAAATAAGGAGGCACATGAATACAGCTACTGGGGATAGTGATCACATAACCAATTCTACTCACCCCGTCCCAATCAATACACAAGGATCCGTTCAAGTTATGTTATAAGCACATGAATACAGCTAAGATACGTGAACTCATGTAATGAGTATTACATGAGGCACATGATAAGCACATGAAAGCACATGAAAGCACATGAAGCACATGAAGCACATGAGAACATGTAAAAACATGAACTAGTACGAGTACAAGGAGTACCTGATGCACATGATAAAGTACATGAACATGAAATACCCGATGCACCCGTAGAGGGATAACATCTCAGGAAAGGATCCATATAGTACTAATCCGTGAAGATACGTGTCAGCAACAAGTAGAGTAATCTAGAGCAAGAATATAATCCAGATAAGTATGAAAAGATCAGAGAATGTACTCGCCTGGTGTCTGAATGTCCAAAGTAAATATACTGTCCGAGGAGAGGTGTCTGGCTCCTAATCAGAACAGCACAAGTCACAACATGTCCAGAAGGGTAATATAAAGCACTACAATGCATTCTACATGAATCTAGGTTAAACTAGGCCAAAGTCAACCATTGGTCAACTCTGGTCAACTGCACTAGTCAAACTAGGTCAAACTAGGTCATGTCCTAACCCAGCAAGTCTTACTAGGCCTAACCAAGACTATCCTAGCAAGCACACATCAATACAAGGCTATACAAGCCAACATACACCCAACTCTATATAGCATACAATTATTCAATACTCAAATAGGCAAGAATTCACATTGGATATACACTAGGTAACCTATTACTTTAAGCTATATATGCCTACACATATATACACATACATATATTAGTATTCAACATTAGGTCTATAATCATGGCATTTCAAATGGTTATATAAACTTATATATTACAACACAATATGCTAACATATATATAATATACATACATAGCTAAGTTAACTATATTCATAAATACTTATTTAAGAGGCTATGTGTGTGTATGTGAACATGGCAAAGGGGCAAGTGAGGGTTAAATGGGCATACATAGTGTATACATATCAAAGAGTGTCAAAGTGTAAGTGAACAAACTGTCAAGTGTGATAGTGTCAACATAGTGTAAGGGGTACATGAGGTAATATAGGATTTGTGTTAACATAGAACATTACATCTCATTAACTTGTATATTGCATACATTACATCTATTATTATATTACATTCATGCTTGCATTCATTCATCATTCATTTATTCTCTTGCACTACTATATGCACCATACATTACATACTATGGAACCTACATATTCATTACAAGCCATACTTATACATGCTTACATTAGATAGGATACTTACACCTCATACATCATTTATTTAACCATTTACTCATGCTTGCATTCTCTATTTAATTACATAATGTATATACATTAACATGGGTTAAAATCAAATAGAACATTATATTACACACAAGGGTGCACAAATGCATATGCCGACTAGTAACTCCTAATAATCAATACTGTACCATCTCAGCATGAATTAAAATCTAGGATTAAAGTATGTTATAGATCTATGTGTTAGCTTTCTGAAACTTCAAACGGATCGCATTTTCGTTTCCGGAAACTCCCGGAATCGCGAAAACACCGAGAACGTATTTGTCTTTCGTACAGCTGACACTCAAATAATTCTCCAGAAAGTTACAGAAAGAATTAGGCCTATTAATACATGTTTTTGGAAAACTAACTTCAATACGCTTCTTTTAAAAAAACGGGAGATTAAACCGAGCTTTGAACTAGAAGTTATGACATTTCTAAGTTAGGGCTGAAATTAAAAACGTGGATAAAAATCATGACGGATTTGGGTAGTTTGAGACAAAAGAACACAAGTATATAACATAATATATCAAAAACTCACTCTCTACACTAATATATATATGAGACACTATAGAACACATCTCTAATACAAAAATATGAGATTAAACATGTAATAATTCATTCATACATAACAACAACACATAGTGTGTCCAAATTTGGGATTTTCCCACATGGACACAACCACAACACAAAGGACACTCCTATGACCTCCAAATGGACACAAAATGGACACAAATGGAGATACAACCATGGGGGTCATTCCTATGAGTTCAAAATAGACCTATATGCATGAGGAAATGAAAAGGAGAAGGGATTTATACCTCCCGGTAGATCGAATCGAAGAAAAGCCTTCCCGGAGCGACACCGACACGTAGAGATTCCAAAAGGACACGAACGAGCTCCGAATCCTTCCAAACTTGGGTAGCTTCCTCCTTGGCTAGAATGGAGAAGGAAAGAAGAAGATTTGGTGGCGAAATGGAAGGATTTTGTGGAGAAATTGCTAGGGATTGCTCTCTAGGAATTTGGGAAAGAACAAGAGAGAGTGTGTGGATGAGAATAATGAAATGAAATGGAGCCTATCCTCTCCCAAAGTGGCTGGCCATATGGGGCTATTTGTTCTATTATGGTAAGGTCCAAAATGCCCCCACTAACATATTCTGTGAGTATTAGGAAAGGGCTAATTGGTTGGGGCTAAATTAGTCATTCTAAAGTCTCTAATCACACTAACCTTATCCATAATAATTAGTCTAACCTCTAACTAAAATATTTCTATCATGTGGACTAAAATTAATATCATGTGGGCCATGTCTAACTAGTTTGTGGGTCCCACTAGAGTCAAACTACCCCCGGGTCCCCGTTACAAGTCAGATTGAGATAAAATTCGAACCCGACTCAAATAATTCCAAAACAATATATAAATAATAAAATAATATCAAAATAATTCAAAGAGGTCAAATGCAAAAATATCCTTAGGCCAAAAATGACATTAAAATATCATAATCACATGGTTAGGCTCTAGGTCAAACAGTCTCTAGGGTTTCACTAGCAAAACGTCAAAACCACAAGTCATTGTTTTAAATAATTTTAAAATAATTTAAAATCACCAAAAATTATATCATGAATTAAATATCATTATTAAAATAATTATAAACACAAAATTTTAAAATTACCCTCATTTGGGAAACTGGGTGCTACAACTCTACCCACCTTAGAAAAATTTTGTCGTCGAAATTTAAGATCGATAGTACTCCTTCTAGAGCCTCTAGCCTACCCAATATCTAAGGTAACACTTCCTAACACTGGAATAATAAACGGACATCTAAAAAGTGTCAATCTAGGAATACCTCCAACACTGCTCTGCTGTACGGCGGTAATGGAACTTCAATAGAATATGGACTGGAACCTATATCCAAGGGACTGGACCTATTTTAAAGTGGTCTTAACTAAGGATGAAAAGGAACTGATCATAGGCTATAGGTATGCTCAAACAATTATCTTCCTATTAACCATCTATTAATACATTCTATTACCATAGGAACGATGCATTACTAAGACATATAGGCCCCTATCTCTCATAACACATTTATACTCACCAAAAGACTAGTACATCCCATCAAGACTGATACTATAATCTCTCATAAATCTCATAAGCTACATGTTTATAGAGACACATCCCCACATCAAGGACTAACCTATATATATCTACAACTGATACTAATGGGGTGACGTTCCTATTTCCCAACAATCAAGGTCTAAATTTTTTTTTATCTAAATCATGCAATTTGAAGGAATAGTATACAAGGTCAGGACATACCGTAGCAGTTAGAAGTCTCACCTAGGTACACTAATCATTCTAGGTCAAAACAGTACTATGGTATCAACACACAAACAATCTAGGGTGTCCTAATTGGGAAGGTAAGGGAACAACAATCATCAAGGTTGTAGGGCTGTTTACCATCCTATATAAAAAATTGGTCATTAACAAGCAACTAAGAATATTATTAAAAGGTTACTATTCCATAAAATGGCAAAAATTGAAAATTTAGGCACAACAAATCACAAATAGATTTTTGTCTTGACACGATCTAAGTTGATCAATTTCGGGATAAAACGAGATTTGGGCAAGAAGAAAAATTAATGAAATCAAAGTATGAGCACGAGCATCCAATGATGGAGGTTCAGGTCATGATTAAATTTAATTCGACTGAGTACGAATACGAGGTTCATAGGTGATGAAAATATTTCAAGGAGAATTGTCAGGCTATCGCGAATGAGACTATAGGGTCAAGTTTAACTATGTCTCCATTCTCGTAGATTGATACATGAAAAAGCGAACCAAAGTACAATAGGTTGATCAGACCATCATGTACCGGTTCTGATTAGACAATATGTTAGTGGGTGGCCACCCAATAAAATATGTCATGACCAAGCTCGAAAATAGATAAGCTTGCAAAACTAAGGCTAATTTAGCAGCACAAGATATAAGGGTGGTAATGATGAAAGGAATTACATAGTCCAAGTTTCTTAACCAACGGGTCAAGTAATCAGATAAGGTACAAGGTTAAGCATCTAAGGAAACAAGCAGAATACCATCACATGTCGGGTCGAAAGAATTGAGTCAAGGCTGGATTTCTAATTGAAATAAGAAGAAATTTAGTATAATGGTAGAGGTTATAGTTTAGCCAGTTGACCAGAAAATCATATCAAGAAAATATAGTACAAGAAGACGGGTTTTAGTGGGACATGATATACCTACACGAAGGTAAGCTCGTCTAGGTCTTGCATATAAGATTTGTTGGAGGGTAACAGCTAGTATTACATTCCGAATATCAAAGTCACGATAAGGAACGTCAATGATCTCAATTAGAAAGTTGGAGTTCAAGAGGTGGTAATTAATGTACAAAAATAATGAAGATCGAGTTAGTCATCTGCTTCTGATACTCTTAAGTTCATCTGGTCATAACTTGCCAATCATATCTTTACCTCACCAGTCTCCATATAAAAATTTAACCTTTACTTAAAACCTTACCATGACTACCGTAGGTAATTCCCAATTTCCAAACATCACTCTTGAAGCACAGCCCTCACATTTAGGAATCA
Organism: Iris pallida; assembly: GCA_029216955.1. Lineage (NCBI taxonomy): Eukaryota > Viridiplantae > Streptophyta > Magnoliopsida > Asparagales > Iridaceae > Iris > Iris pallida. Next base: position 13,904,579 of record JANAVB010043419.1, on the reverse strand, counting down.
ACATTAACCATTTATTTAAATTTCCAAGTTCTTTCACCTTGTCTTAAATTTGACCCAAAATCTCTAAATCCCGTTTACGAATTCCTTGAACTTGTTCAAATTGTTCTCCTCGTATTATTTAATTTAAATCTCTAGGCCTTACAAAACTTATCTTCCATCATAAAATCAACTTCTGTATTTTCTTCGACATACACCCTTGAATATTATTCTCCTAAAAATATTTCACAACAATCTCTAAACTTCTATAACTTTGTGTTCTCTCTATCCCTAGTCATTTTCTCGCAACATCTTGTTTAATATTCTTATTAAACACAATTAACTTCTCTTTTCCATTACTAACCTTCTACATAGCCTTAGGGTAAAACCTCCCAAGAATCAATAACCAGAATTTCGTGGTTCTCCAATCTAGGTTGACCTTGAATATCCTTATCAGTTTTGAATACACCTATAAACTATCTCATAACCCCAAAATTTTCTCTAAATGTGATTGTTTCCAGATTGGCAGTATACATCTCTTTATTTTATTCGAGACCTTTACCACATTTCTATCTCAAGTTTCCATATGGAACACTCCACATTTGATTTCCTTTAGATCATCATATAATAACCAGTTACGTCTTCTCTGAGCTACATGATTTACGTCACTTCCTTAGCCTTCCCCATGCAAAAGATACGAAGATTCAAGGGTTTCGAAGTACATCTGGTAGGGACGACAAGATATGGGTAATTAATGTAATGAGACAGAGTTTAAGATAAGAGGTAAATAAGAATACAAGGGAATAATGGCGAGAAAGAATAATGAAGATATGTTCCTTCTCATCGGTTCAAACGAGAGGAACCCATCAAGCTTAAATTCAATAGCAAGGAATGAGGGTGAATCCAAACAAGAGGAAAAGGAATTCCAATTGAAGTTCAAAATGAGTTTCTCAGGGATCGTCCCAGAAATCTCTCAAAGAATCCTAAGTGTGATTGAGTACCTAAACAACACATAGTGTGTCCAAATTTGGACACTTTAGCTTCCTTCAACTTTATATGCATCTTCAATTATGAATTGAATAAGTGCACTTATTCAAAATTTATTAAGGGGCTAAGGATTATTTTAGTCGAGTCCGCATGTCCTTCAATTATCAGTTTGAGGGCCCAACTCTTGGATATGTACTCGATGTCCGTACCCGAGTCCAGGTAACGTAGCTACACACTAACAAAAACAAGAGAATTCTTTATACAATCAACACGGAAATATGCTAGAGGAAACTACCTGGAAACTTATTTGTGGAATGTATGGTACCCACGGAATTGTATGAATATGTCTTGTTGTGGCTATAAACTATAAAGCTATCAAAGGCAGGCTTCTTAGTAAGGACAAGTGCAGAAATTTGGCATAAATGTGATGCCTTATGCAGGAGGAAGCAAATAGAACACCTAGTCTTTGAATGTCCTTACTCCAACGACATATGGGAGGTGAATAGAAAAGGATATTATTGACAACAAAAAGCAGTACAAGATCGGAGATGAATATATGATATCAAAAAAATTTTGAAGAAAAGAGACCAAACATGTACTAGCTAGACATATCCTTTATGTTCTTGCCTGCACAAAATCGGCCGCCTAGCCGCCTACAACCGCCTAATCGGCCACCTTTCTTCGATTTTTTTTCTGGCCGTCCAATGGACCGATTTCGACCTATTCCTAGCGGCTACTCACCGCCTAGCGCCTAGGCGCCGATTTTTTCGATTTTTTGAACACTGGCACATATGGCAGAAGAGAAACATGAGAGCATCTCAAAGGGAAGGAATCAGAAATAAGTAAATGAGAGGGAGTTCAAAACTTTGTTTACTATTACCTATTATATATATATATATATATATATATATATATATATATATATATATATATATATATATATATATATATATATATATATTTTTTGGAATGAGGGTGAATTTATTCCTCGCATGTAGCAGAAAAGGTATTACAATACATAATATCACAACTTTCCATGCTCTACATTATAATATTATGGGGCCATTACTGATACATCGAATTCTATATTATGTAGAATTCCAATAGGGGGTAGTCAAGCCCTCAAAAATACGTCTGTTCCGCTCCTTCCAGATGTGCCAAACGGACGCGGCGAGACGAACCCTGGCTCTTCTGGCCCACCCCGGATCCCGGCCGTTGTGATCTCGGATCCAGCTGAGAATGCTCCGGATGTCTCTATCCACCCCAACTCCTCCTCTCAGCTGCGCGCACTGCTCAGTCCAAATGTGCCAGGTCACCAGGCATACAAAGAAGAGATGCCCCATAGATTCATCCTCCTCATTACATAGCACACATTTGGCATCCGGGATCTGCATCCCAAACCTGAGGAGTCTGTCTCTCGTCATCGGTCTACCCCGTAGAAGACGGTATGCACAAAGTTGCATTTTTCGGACAACCCCCTTGCCCCAAATGAAGTCCACCTCCTCAGCCCGGTCGTGGTGGGTCCGAACCAAGTCGTAGCAGCTACGAAAGCAGAATAGGCCTGACCCGCCCCCCGTACCTGGGCCGGCCCAGCTCCAGGAATCCTCATGCTGGCTAGCGTCAATAGTAATACGACGAATCTCCTCGGCAAGCGGAGCAGTATATGGATATCCTTCTGGCCTCCAAACTCCATCTCTGATGATCCGACTGCATGTGAGCCCCCTGCCTGCTTCTCTATCCAGCTGACCTCCCAATAGCTCGAGCAAGGATCTGGAACCCAACCAAGGGTCTAGCCAGAGGTCGGTAGTCGTCCCATCCTTCATGTTCCTGCAGATAGCGTTCTGAAGCACCGGTCGACACCTCAGAATGGCCTTAAACGTGACCGAGAAATTGTTGTCTATCCTACAGGCCCAGAAGTTAGTCCTCCTTAGGTATCTGTTCGCCATCCATTCCGTCCAGAGCGACCCCCTTTGATGAATCTCCATGCCATCTTCACACAAGCAGCCTTCCTGACCGCATGGAGAGGCCTCAATCCCACTCCTCCTTCCTCCCGAGGCCGACATAGCTGGTCCCAGGAGATCGCATGCATCCCTCCCCTCCAGATGAAGTCAGCACATATGGCCTCCACTTTCCGAATAGTAGCCGTAGGGATCTGGATAGACTGGAGCCAGAACATCGTGATGCCCGCAATAACCGAACGCACCAACTCAATCCGTTCGCCAAATGATAGACCCGCAGCTTGCCAGCCTTCCACTCTCCTCTGAGCAAAATCCATCAAGCTGTGACAACCCTGCTCTCTGGCATAATTGACCGTCAGCGGGACCCCAGGTATTTCACTGGAAGCTCGTCTCGGTCCACTCCCAAGGCGAAGTCTCTCTCCTCCTGCTGCGTACACCGGGAGCTGAAGTAGACTCTGCTTTTCTTTCTGTTTAACTGGAGCCCAGATAGCCGTCCGAACTCCTCCATAATATCAGAGAGCGCTCTCATTCCCCGCATGGAAGGCTGGAGTAGCACCAATAAGTCGTCAACATAGATGAGATGGGATACAACCGGACTCACCAACCGGAAGAGGGGGACGATCCTCTTGCTATGCACTGCCGTATCCATCATGCATGTAAAGTACTCCATCACCAAGGTAAAAAGATACGGGAAGAGGGGGTCACCCTGCCTCAACCCCCTGTTGCTCCTGAAGTAACCATGCGGCGCGCCCTGGATGAGGACTGAGAAAGTAGGGGAGCAAATGCACTCCCTCACCCTCGCAACCCACCTCTCGTCGAACCCCATGTCAAGCATCAAGTGGCACAGGAAGTCTCGGTTGACCGTATCATAAGCTTTCCGGAGGTCAAGCTTCACACAAGCCTTCATCCCTCCAGGTTTGCTGAACTCCCTCACCATCTCATGGGCTAGCAGGCTGTGCTCCGCTATCGACCGGCCCTTGATGAACGCTGCTTGATTCTGGGACACCAATCCCCGCATAATCCCCTCCATACGCCTGCACATAAGATGAGTGATAATCTTGTAAAGAAAATTACAGCAAACAATGGGCCGAAAATCTGCAAGTGAGGTCGCTTTATCCTTCTTAGGAACCAGCGTCAAGAATGTGTGGTTCATCTCCTTCAGAAGCCTGCCCTCCACAAAGAACTCCTGGACCGCCGCCAGAACCGGGGCCTTAAGCACACCCCAGTGTCGCTTAAAGAACCCTGAAGAGAAGCCATCAGGCCCGGGAGCTTTGTTGGGATTAGCCTTCATCACAATGTCTTCCACCTCCTCCATCCTCACTGGTGCCAGAAGCAGAATGTTCCTATGGCAGGACACCAGTCTCTTCGTGACAAGGGCTGGGAACGTGCTAGTGTAGTCCGTCTGCTGATATAAGTCAGTGTAAAATCTGACGGCCTCCTCCTGGATCTCCACCGGGTCCCCCACAAGACGTCCCTCAACATTCAGAAGTCTGGGGATGCTGTTCCGGTACTGACGGATGCGGATCACATCGTAGAAGAATTTGGTGCATCGGTCTCCATCTTTGAGCCAGGTACATTTGGCCCTCTGTGCCGCACTAATCTCCTCCTGCAGTCTCATGGTACTGACCTCCTCAATCAGGATCTTCTCCTTAGCTGCCAGCTCTCCGTTCAGAATGTCAGCTTGGAGGGCCACCTGAGTGTCCCGAAGCTCGGCTTCCTTATCCGCCAGAGAAGTCCGCGGTCTCGTCTTCACCCACCCCCTGATGGTCCGCTTGAGCTGTTTGAGTTTGTAAACCACGCGGAACTGAGCCGTGCCTTCACGGAAGTGCTGCATCTCTCCCGTAACCACCTTCTCATATCCAGCCGACAGATACCAGCTGTTGTTATACCGAAACGGCCTCGCCCTCAGAGTGGATCTCTCACATAGGCCAACCCGGATAGGAGAATGGTCGCTAGTACCCGCCGCAAGACCTTCCGCCACCGAGTTCGGAAAGCATCTGAACCACTCACTATTGCCCAAGGCCCGATCCAACTGACAAGCAATCCGATTATGAGTAGCCTTGTTGTGCCAGGTCCAAATATGTCCAGTTCGCTCCAGCCCTCACATCCCTGACATAAGCAGACACCTCTGGAAGTCATATAAGATCGAGTCCTGAACAGGGCGATCTCCCACATTCTCTTGACGAAGCAGCATAGCATTGAAGTCCCCCATGATGAGCAGAGGGAGATGCATGTTGTCCGCCATAAGACCCAGATGCACAATGTCCTCCCACAGAGCCTCCCGGAGTCTCCGGTCATTATGCCCATATACAGCACCCAGGATGAACCAGAACCCACCTTTGTTCTCGAAAGTGACGCCGATGAGTTGTTCTGATTTATGGATCTGTACCCCCTCCCAGCCCCCTCCCAGCTACCTTTGTTCCACCTAACCCAGATCCTTGCCATACCGCAAAGATCTAAGTTGTGAATGTGATCCCAGGTTGCCGGAGTCCTACGCGAGAGCATAGCGGCCCCTCTAATCTTGGTCTCCAGCAGGATAGCAATGTCACATGACTCTCTCCTCAGAACCCCTCCAATCTTCCTCCATCGTCCAATGGAACACCTCCCCTAATGTTCCATGCTAGGACCGACATCTAAATAATAGATGAGGGGTCCCCCTGGAACTCGTCTGGATCGACACTCGAGGGAAGTGTCTCATCCCGCCTGATCAACTACCAGCCGCGCTCATACCCCTGGTCACGATGGTCCTCTGAGGTCTGAACGGGACCAGTGCACCCTGCGTGCTCTCCTATCTCTGCGGTGATCCTGACTCCAGCCTCCTATCGACCTCCATCCCTGTATCCTCCTCCATATGTCTGTCTGGCTCCATCTCCCCAGGCAAGTGATTGGGGGCCGTCTCCTTCCCCGGTGCCTTCGTCCGACCCGCCTGTGGCCTGGCAGTCTCCTTCCCCTTGTATTTACACGCATTAGTAGTGTGCCCAAAGCACTCGCAGTAAGAACACATGGGAGGGACCCAGTCATACTCCACCGCCTGAGTCAGAACCTCCCCATACGGTACCTGATACTCAAGCATACTCGGCAGCTCCGCACCTGCCTTGATCTCCACGAAGACCCTGGCATACATCAGTCTGGTACGAAAAGTAGTGGCCTCGTCTGCTTTGATCGGCTTCCCCACAAGGCTGGCAAATCTCATGAGAAGCGGGATGCTCCAATACTTTACTGGGAACTCAGGAAATCTGACCCAGATGGGAATAGCATTCAGCACCTCCTTCTCACACCTCAGCTCCGACGTCCACTCCTTCAATATAATGAGTCTTCCATCAAATGACCAAGGCCCTCCCTGCAGGATCCTGGACACATCCTCCGCTAATCCAAATTTGACATAATAGAACCCGTTCTCCCGAGAGAAGAATTCCATGCTACCTTTGGGTCTCCAGACACGCTCCGCATAACCCCGAATTTGGCCATAGAACGGCTTGTTCCCTAACACATACAGCACCAGGATGTTCTTCCAGAATTCTGAAACCACCGCTATTTCTTCGGCAGGAAAATACGTCCTAAGACCTCCAACCGACATCAGTGGGACAAACTCCATCGACATCGGACTTTTCGTAGTCACTGGCGTGCAGACCTCCTTCCATGATCGAGGTCTCTGCTCCTCAACGTGCGTCCTGATTGGGGGGTTCACAGGACCCGGGCCTGTCCTGCCGGTATCAGTAGCAATACCCTTAGCTTTCTCGGCCGCCGTCGCCTTTGGTCTCCAAGCCGAAGCAGAGCGCACCGTACCTCCCCCACGACGGCGGGAATCCACTGTGCCAATCGAAGATCGTGGCCCCGCCCGACCCGAAACTTGGGTCTGCGCCCCTCGCCGTCCTCCAGCCCGTCGTCTCGTCACCATCTGCCAGCCTGCATCACCAGTGTTGTCCCCCCCCCCCCGCCCGTGGGTGGGGGTTCCCCTGCATCCGCCCGCTCCCCGACCCCTCCCCGCCTGGGGGGGTCCCGCCGCCACCTCCGCCTAACCCCTCCCCGCCTGGCGGGGTCCCGCCGCCACCACCCGCCCCCCGCCCCCCGATCGGGGGGGTCCCCCTCTTGCCGTCGCCGCCCGACCCCCCCCCCCCCGTCGGGGGGGGGGGGACCCCCTGTGGCCGCCGCCGCCGCCCGACCCCCCGCCGAACGGGGGGTCCCATTGGTGCCGCTGCCGCCCGACCCCTCCCCCCCCGATCGGGGGGGTCACCTTGCCGCCGCCGCCGCCCTTTCCTCCAACCCTCCGAGCCCCACCCGCGAGCGGATCGTGGGGACGGGGGGGGGGGGGGGGGGGGAGGCGTGGTGGCCGCCAAAAGGAAAACCCTAGCAGAGCTCTCCATTATATATATATATATATATATATATATATATATATATATATATATAAGAAAGCTCCAAAAAGAAAAAAAATATATATATAAGAAAGCTCCAAAAAGATACATTCATTTATTCTTCCAATGCGTGTTTACATGGGATATTTGGAATGCTCAAAGAAATAAACTGAATATGACGCATGCGGCGATTATTGACATGATTAGCCAAATTGCCTCCATCTCCTCCCAGCGAGGAAGAGGATCCAGATGGCTCGAATCAGGTTGTCAACGGCTATGTGGCATATCTGGAGAGAGCGAAACAAACGCATATACGAAGGGCTGCACACAAAACCCGAGTGGAAATCCTGCACAATATAGAATATGATGTAAATTACATGATATAAATGCTGAGGTGGAGATGTAACATTTAATTCTAGATTACCTTTTCCAATATATATATGTGTGTGTGTGTGTTGTGTAACATGGATACAAAATTCTTTAAGCGTAAGTGTTACATTTGGTACTTCTTGGTTGATTAGCGTGATTCTGTAGCAGAAAATATCACACTTATTCCAAAAATGGTGTCATCTCCGTGTTGTGTCCATGTTGGACATGGCACGAAAGCTCCAGAATAATCTAGCGACAGTGTCAAAATTAATGTTCTGTCTAGACATATGTACCTGTCATGTTTGTGTGTTTGCAACATAGTTCTAAGTGCAAACATCATTGGGCTTTCTTTCATATCTTGCCATTCTCAAGTTAGAAAAACTCCATCTTTTCTTATCAATGCTTATGTTTTTTTTTTTAATCAATGCTTATGTTTATATTGTTTTAAAGTCATAATAAATTACTCATATTCGTATGCAACTGCATTTGTGGAAAAGTATCTGAATGACTAATTGATGTTGCAGGAAATTGGAAGCAATGCACAGAGGCACTGGTCGGTCTTCCGTATGAAAAAATATTACATGTTTTGTGTAGTTAATAGATTCTTCTAAATACTTAATATGTATGGAGAAATATGTTAGAACTTTATGCTTTTAGATAGAGAATACTCGACAGAGAATGCTCTTTATTTTATTTATTTATTTGGTTACATATACTCTTTCTTTCAGTGGAAGTTTTTGCAAACATTGTTAATTTTGATCATGAATTATCTAAAGCGGATTACTTGTTTGTTGCTAGCCTAATTATGGAAGTTCTTCAACAAATATAAGTTTCCAATATTAACTGATAACCTGAACTTGAATGATTATGTATATATCTTGGGACCATCAAAGATCTATAAGACTGAAATCATGGTACCATTAAAGATAATTTGAACCTACAGCTACTAGTAACCAGACCAATGGGCTATGCAGACGAGTCTTTGCATTTGGCACCATATTCTAGAATTCATGCCCATACAACCGACTCATGTCCAAAAGTGCATTTGAGATGGAAACATTAAGGGATAATTTAGCAAATACCCCCATTCCAAATGTTAAAACTAGCATATACCCCCACTATTTATTTTATTTAGCAAATACCCCCACTCCTATGTAAAAAAGTGGGGGTATATCTTAAATTTTTATTATTTTATATCAAAAATGGGGGTATTTGTTAGATAAATAAAATAGTGGAGGTATATGCTAATTTCAACAATTAGAATGGGGACATTTGCTAAATTATCCCAAACATTAATGATAAGCCTAGCTTCCTCTCTCTGCCCTCTACCTACATCCTGCCCTGATATTGTACGATCATTGTTGGATTGTGCAAAGGTTGTCGGATGCATTGCAGACAGGAGTTTTCCAATGCAGTAGTAAATGAGGGAGACTAATGTCTTGAGGTGTTTGTATGTTCTACTGTACTTCATGGACTTGACTTTTATCTTTCTGAAAGTTGATTTCGCTTGGAAGAGTTTTGAGATGTAAATGTTGAATTCCCCTTTTTGCTTTCCTAGGCAAAGCAATTGTTGCATCTGGTAGGTATAAACTTTACATCAGCAATTTGGACTATGGAGGAACACAACTATATTTTGCACATGATAAATAAAAGAGAAAAGTATTTGTAATTATGTACAACAATCAAGATCAATAAAAGATTTCTATTTGACGGCTCACGTACTTACTCCGTTTTAACTCTCTTACCATTCTGCCTGTACAAGATTGCCGAACAGAGATCAACTCTTACCATTCTGCCTGTACAAGATTGCCGAACAGAGATCAAGTGATGGGTGAGGTAGAGCAAACTTTGGAGAGTTTCATGAATTTGCCCCCTTATTGTTTGAATTTGGCTTCTTCTTTTTGTGTGTGTCTGTGTGTATGTTTTTTTTTTTGTGTCCAAATTTGAGATTTTTCCACATGGACACAACCACAACACAAAGGACACTCCTATGACCTCCAAATGGACACAACAACAACAACACATACATAACAACAACACATAGTGTTTCCAAATTTGGAATTTTTTCACATGGACACAACCACAACACAAAGGACACTCCTATGACCTCCAAATTTGGGATTATTCAATTCATTCATACATAACAACAACACATAGTGTGTCCAAATTTGGAATTTTTCCACATGGACACAACCACAACACAAAAGACACTCCTATGACCTCCAAATGGACACGAAATGGACACAAATGGAGATTCAACCATGGGGGTCATTCCTATGGGTTCAAAATAGACCTATATGCATGAGGAAATAAAAAAGAGAAGGGATTTATACCTCCCGGTAGATCGAATCGAAGAAAAGCCTTCCCGGAGCGACACCGACACGTAGAGATTCCAAAAGGACACGAACGAGCTCCGAATCCTCCCAAACTTGGGGTAGCTTCCTCCTTGGCTAGAATGGAGAAGGAAAGAAGAAGATTTGGTGGCGAAATAGAAGGATTTGGTAGAGAAATTGCTAGGAATTGCTCTCTAAGAATTTGGGGAATAACAAGAGAGAGAGTGTGGATGAGAATAATAAAATGAACTTGAGTCTATCCTCTTCCAAAGTGGCTGGCCATATGGGACTATTTGTCCTATTATGGTAAGGTCCAAAATGCCCCCACTAACCTATTCTGTGAGTATTAGGAAAGGGCTAATTGGTTGGGGCTAAATTAGTCATTCTAAAGTCTCTAATCACACTAACCTTATCCATAATAATTAGTCTAACCTCTAACTAAAATATTTCTATCATGTGGACTAAAATTAATATCATGTGGGCCATGTCTAACTAGTGTGTGGGTCCCACTAGAGTCAAACTACCCCCGGGTCCCCGTTACAAGTCAGATTGAGATGAAATTCGAACCCGACTCAAATAATTCCAAAACAATATATAAATAATAAAATAATATCAAAATAATTCAAACAGGTCAAATGCAAAAATATCCTTAGGCCAAAAATGACATTAAAATATTATAATCACATGGTTAGGCTCTAGGTCAAACAGTCTCTAGGGTTTCACTAGCAAAATGTCAAAACCACAAGTAATTGATTTAAATAATTTTAAAATGATTTAAAATCACCAAAAATCATATCATGAATTAAATATCATTATTAAAATAATTATAAACACAAAATTTTAAAATTACCCTCATTTGGGAAACTGGGTGCTACAATATATATAAGCCTGGAAAGACTACTTTGATAGAAACCAATTTGATGACATCAAAGATAGCCTTAAATAAAATAATAAAATGGGACAAAATCGTCTTCCCAAATGAATGGACTTTGAACTTGGCTATACCACCTAAAGCCACTTTAGATACAAAAATTGATCAGATAATTCAGAGTGATGATGGTGGTATCGAGGTTAGATTCACACCTCAATACAAAACTAAAATAATTAGTCCTAATTTTATACTTGAAAATCCTCGCAATTCTACCAGCGCTAGCAGACCTTCATTCTCTAGCAAACCTTCAACCTCCTATTATGAGAATAGAGAAGGTTCTGAAGTCACTGGGATAACTCTAAATGAGAACATACCCCATGCTATGTATGAGCCAGCAAAGTCTAAATTAGACTCTCTGACTGAGTCGGAAATGCGATATTAGTTTATTTTATGGACTACACGACCTATCCAGAAATCCGTAAAATCCTAAATACTGAATATAAAGAAAATATAGTTTTCAGACAATAGTTTGAAAATAAGTATACTAATGAAGAGAGATATCAATATCGTGATAATTATTATGCTCATATGAGTTTTATAGGAAAAACGGTTTGGTTTGCTGAATGGTTCATAGAAAACTATATCAAAGATGAGTTGATACAGATTAATGTGCTAGAAGATAATTATGTTAATTGGACCACTAATAAGGGAATAAAGCATCGTTCATTATATCCTCCATGTGATCCAATCATTATTCGTGCCCAGCACATGCTTGACCAAATAGAAGCAGTTTCTTTTTTGAAAACTATTGAAAGTAAAGAAAAAACTATAAAAGAGATGCAGAATATAATAAAACAAAATAATTATACCAATAACTATATTCAGGTTATTGGGCAACAATTGACAAGAGTTGAAACTGCGCTTGATCTGGTTGTTGACAAATTAAGGGAAATCAATATTGAAATACCTCAAATTTCAAAGTCTGAAATAAGACAGACTGAGAATGTTCCGATGCAACCTCCGGTTGAAATTCAGGATTACAAATTGAATCCTAAAATTTCTATCAAAGATTTGATAGAAAAAGTTAAAGATATGTCTTTACATATGCTTGATGCTGAAGATTCAGTAGATGGTAATATAACTGAAGCCTCAGATGACCTAGGATATAGATCAGATGATTTGGAGATAAGTCCAATCAGTATTGACGCGATACAAAGATCGTTTCAATCCTCTGATATTCCGGCTTCTTCATCGGGAATGATAAATAAAATAAACTATGTTAAGCCAAGATTGTCTAAATATCATTATAAACGACCCACACCAATGGATGTGCTCTTCGAAGAGAATGATGATATCATTCAAAATAATTATCAAGGAGGTACTATCTATGAATGGAACATAGATGGTCAATCTGATAAACAGATTCATGATACTTTACATAGGATGATTATGTATGCCACAATTGCAAGAACTGGTGGTAATACGGATTCTAGCATTGCTAAATTCATAACCTGCAGTTTTACAGGCATCCTTAAAGGTTGATGGGATCATTGTATTTCAGCAACCCAAAAGGAAACAATATATACTGTTGTTAAAACTGAGAATATGGTTGGCTCTGCTGATGCCGTTTATACTCTAATTTGTACTATATTAGAACATTTTACTGGTGGCATTTCTGATGAGGGGGAGAAGATAAGGACTCTCTTACAAAACCTCAGATGCCCGACTTTGACTCACTTTAAATGGTATAAAGATACTTTCTTGAGTAGGGTTATGCAATTAGGCGATGCTAACAGTGCTCATTGGAAATCCAAATTTATTGATGGATTGTCCAACTTGTTTGCTGAAAGAGTCAAACAAGGAATGCGTAATAAGCACGCGGGAATTGTGCCTTATGATAAATTTACTTACGGATATTTGGTAAGTATTTGCATACAAGAAGGATTAGCTTTATGCAACGATCTTAAATTAAGAAATCAGTTAAAATCTCATAGATTAACTGAGCGTCGTCAGTTAGGAGAATTTTGCAGTCAGTTTGCTATTGATACTCATAAACCTCCTAATGATAAGAAAATTTCTAAAAACTTGGATAGAAGTTATAAAAAAAATTATAAGAAAAATAAAAGAAATATTCCTTATCAAGATAAAGATCATCCTTCTTCTCATAGGAGAAAGAATCCTCCAAAAAGATCTAATAAAACGATCAAGTGTTTTAGATGTGGTAAATTAGGCCACTATGCTAGCAAATGCTACGTGAAAAAGAAAATAGAAGAGATTCAAGATGAAGGATTGCGAAAGACTCTTTTAAAGATTATGATCAATTCTGGTTCTGAAAAAGAGTCTAGATCATCAGACATTGAGTCATCTTCAAATGAAGAAATTTGTGATAGCAATTGTCAATGCAATAATTGTTCAATACAGGAAGATGCTGACTACTATAAATCTATAGTAGAGATGAATGGTCTTTCCATTCACACCCTGACTAAAGGTAATAAAAGAGAAATATTATAGTCTCTTTTGAATAATAATATTACGAGTACTGTTCGTACTAAAATTCTTGATCTTCTTACTGATGAGAAGAATGAAGAAGATATTATTCGGCAACATGAGGAAAATACTTATAACATGACTGAAGTTATTAATAGGTATAAAAACAAAAATTATGTACATGTTACAATTAGCGATCTCAATCAGGAGATTAAAACTTTAAAAGGGAAATAAAGTCCGTACAAGTACAGGGTGAGATTACCCAAGAAAGGCTTAAAAAACTCGAAATTAGCGGTTTTAGGGAGCCGGGAACTCCAATAAATGAATTAGAAGGATTAGCTTCTACTTCAAACATATCCCCAAAGGGTAAAGAATTAGCTTTATCCAATAGACCTAATAACTCTGAGGATGATCCGGATTCATTTTTAAATAAGATGGATCTGTTTATTACTCATAAATGGTTTATAAAAATAAATTTAATCATCAATAATGAGTATTATATAACAGATCTTATTGCGCTTGTTGATAGTGGTGCTGATCTGAATTGTGTTAAAGAAGGAATTGTTCCAATAAAATACTGTGAACGAACCACTCAGACTCTCAGTGCTGCTAATAATAAAGCAATGACTACCCCTTACAAAATTGCAGATGTAAATATTTGTAAGGATAATATGTGTATTCCTTTACATTTTATTGTTGTAAAAGAAATAACACAACATGTTATTCTTGGAACTCCTTTCTTAGAAAAACTTATGCCGATAAGGGAGATAAGCAAGAAAGGAATCATTACTGAATACAAAAACAAACAAATTAGGTTTGATTTTATTACTGACCCGATGGTCAAAATTTTAAATAAAATTAAGGAAGTTTATTTAAAAGAAAATCAAATAAATTTTCTTAAAGAAGAAATACAAATATTAGGTATTTCTCAACAATTGGAAAAGTCGGAGATCCGTCAAAAAAATTTACTAGTTGAAGAGGATTTCAAACTTCAAACTTGTAGGAATATGCCTAATACCTTTTGGGATAGAAAGAAGCATATTGTGTCTCTACCTTATGAAGAAACTTTTAGAGTGATTAATATTCATACTAAGGCCAGACATTGCCAGATGAACTCTGAATATCTAGAGTTATGTATACAAGATCTATTAGATAAAAGACTTATAAGGAAGTCTTACTCCCCATGGAGCTGCACTGCATTTTATGTCAACAATGCTGCAGAAAAGGAAAGGGGAGTCCCTCGCCTTGTTATCAATTATAAACCCTTAAACAAGGTTTTAAAATGGATAAGATATCCTATTCCTAATAAGAAGGACTTGCTTAATCGGATAGCTAGGGCAAATATATACTCTAAGTTTGATCTGAAATCTGGATATTGGCAGATTCAAATAGATGAGAAAGACAAATATAAAACGGCATTTACTATTCCTTTCGGTCATTTTGAATGGAATGTTATGCCTTTTGGATTAAAAAATGCTCCCTCTGAATTTTAAAATATTATGAATGAAATATTTATTCAGCATTCTAATTTCATTCTGTCATACATAGATGACATACTAATATTTTTTAATACCATTGAAGAACACTTCAAACATTTGAATATTTTCAAACATCTAGTTATTAAAAATGGACTTGTTATTTCGGCTCCTAAAATGAATTTATTTCAACTTGAAATAAGATTCTTAGGACATAATATAGTAAATAGTACTATAATCCCCTTTGACAGAAGCATTGAATTCGCTTCTAAATTTTCTGATGAGATAATTGATATTAAGCAACTGCAGAGGTTTTTAGGCGCTCTTAATTATGTAGCTGACTTTTATAAAGATATAGCCAAAGATACAAAGATTTTGTATCAAAGATTAAAGAAAAATCCAGGTCCTTGGAGTCCTAACCATACTAATGCCATTAGAATTATTAAGCAGAAAGTAAAAAATTTACCCATTCACTTTACGTCACATCAAAACTTTATGTCGACTTTATATATATATATATATATATATATATATATATATATATATATATATATATATATATATATTGTTAGTGCCGAGGCACAATTTTCGATAGAAAATTCTGAAACTGAAACAATTGTACACACAACGTTTCAAATGCAGCACCTTAAAGAAGATGTGCAACAGAGATCCTAGAGGATTCTGAATTACGAGGATCTAAAAAGATTCTACGTAATACACAAAAAATCTAAAGAGACTTTGTGCAAACAACTATCGGCAGTAGAGCTTCTAAAAAGAAGTTATTGTAAAAGACAACAGCAGCGATGACAGGCGAGAATGAGATGCTGGGGTGAATGAACCACCGTTGCTCAAAGCTTTATTCGCCCCACACGAGCACGAACAGCTTCCAGGAACCAGCAAGTTCACGAAGAACTTCTGGAACGCTCGTAAGTCAATATTTGAGACTTGAACGGGCTTCCTGGACTTAACAGACTCCATCAACTCTCTTCTTGGTGCATCTTTCAAAGGAGGCCAAGGGGCTCTATTTATAGAGTGGAGTTGAGACTTCACCTCTTCTCTTATCCGATGTGGGACTAAAATACCAATCCTCAAAAATAGAGTTTGATATTTTAGATCATCCCACAATCAGCATAGAAGTGTACCAGTCCACGCCTACCCCCCGAACACTCCCGTGCATGCACGAGACAATCCTGGAGTCCGCGTCCGAGTCCGAGTCCGCACAACAAAAATCAACTTGCATCCTTGTTGGATTTAATCCTTTTTCCTTCTAGGAAAATACTCCCACATGGTACAAACTTGTGCCCCACTACACCTCATGTGCACACCTCAACACAAGCAATGCATTATATTGAGATACTCACCATTTGGTGTAGCCGATGTGGGACTATCTTTTCTAGTCCAAAGGCAAAAACACCAACAATCTCCCACATATCTTAATATATGGGTTGAGCGTTCCCTACAGTGACTGCCCATCATGTATTAGGAGAGATGTCGCTACGACTTGAATCTTCCAGCATAGGTTAAATAATAGCATGATACAAGAATGGACTAAGCCTTGAATTCTGCACCATAACTGCAATTCTTCCTACTAACATAATGACATCAACTGTGCTTCTGGCTGCACATTGAAGGCCTTGTGCCAGCCTGGTTTCAGTGAATAATTTTTGGGCGTCTACAAGTTTACCCTCAAGAGACGGCCTGATATCTCTGTCCATACACTATAGGTGAGTTCTTTATAAAGGGTCATGGCATGAAGCATTACGCTTCTTTGCGGTGCTACGCCGCTATGACATGGCTTAAAGCCGAGGCTTTACCCCACCTGGGTACCTCATCGTAGTGTCATACTACTGTAGCATGAGGTCACAGGCCTCTTTGTAGTGTCAAACTACCCAGCATGAAGCCTTGCGCTTCCGTGCGGTGTTACGTCGCTATGACATGGCTCGCAAAGCCGAGGTTTTACCCTACCTGGTACCTCTTCGTGGTGTCATGCTACTGTAACATGAGGACATCGTCCTCTTTGTAGTGCTGTCTACCTCTCTTTATTATGATTATCATACAACATTAGGCTACCTGCCTATTTGCGGTGCTACTCCGCTGTGACTTGGCTTGCAAAGCCGAGGCATTACCCCTACCTGGGAACCTCATGGTGGAGTCACCCCACTGTAGCATGGAGTTACACTCCTTGTAGTGCTGCGCTACCGTGCTTCCTGTAAAGCACTCCAGGCATTCACTCTGCCTGAGAACTCATTAAGGCATTTAAGCCAACCTTCCCACAGGATCCGTTTTTCGCAGAAAACAATAGTAGACAACAGTGGTTGTAGGTCCGTAACCTCTCCATGTCACATAGGACAAGTACCCACCGTTCCTGATATTCTTCTGGTTAATAGTCCTCCCTTGAACCAAAAGCTAGATGCCTAGTAGATTTCTCTTTGAACTAATAGCATAAAATTTTATGGTAGGAATGTAATAACACAATATCAGAATGCCTTCAAGCCCATTTTACAAGCTGTCATCGACTAGCTGGCGCTTGAGGTCCTTGATGAACGGATCCGTCAGGTTCTCCTGACTCCGAACATCAATCACTGCAATAACACCTCTCTTGATAAGATCGTATACAGCTCTGTGCTTCAACCGCACCGTTCTCTTCTTCCCGTTGAAGAGTTCATTTGATGCCACTGCTGCTGCCGCCTGGTTGTCACAGTATATCGGTATTGCCGGTTTTGAGCCCCAACCACCGGAAGATCATACATGAGCTCCCGAAGTCACTCTGCTTCATCTGCAGCAGCATCCAATACAAAGAATTCAGATTCCATGGAGGAGCGAGATAACATAGTCTGCTTCTTCGACTTCCACGATATAGCAGCTCCGCCCATGGCGAATACGAATCCACCTGTGGAATACTCGCTCTCCATATCTGAACACCAGCTAGCATCACTGAAGCCTTCCACTACTGACGATCTCCGCTGTAGAAAAGTGCATATGTCTGAGTTTTCTTGAGATATCTTATAACACGCTTCACAGCTTTCCAGTGCTCAACGCCTGGATTGCTAGTGAATCGACTCAGCATTCCCACTACAAAAGCTATGTCAGGCCTTGTGGCAGTAGTAGCGTACATCAAGCTTCCGATGATGCTAGCTTACTCCAACTGCCTGACGCTTTCCCTCGAATTTGGCTCCAGCTTCTGATCACTCCGGTACGGTGTATCAATAAAAAGAAGATCTTGATACCTGTAGCGAGTGAGCATCTTCTTAATATAATGAGATTGTGACAGCGCTATTCCAGTGCCTGTCCGGGTGATCTTGAGCCCCAAGATTACGTTGGCATCCCCCAAGTCCTTCATACTGAACTTGGTCGAGAGGAATTTCTTTGTCTCTGTGACGCAGCTTAAATCCGTACCTAGGATTAGCATGTCGTCCACGTAAAGACATACGATTACTCCTCTTCCGTCAGCAAACTTCGTATAGACACACTTGTCTGTTTTACTGACCCTGTAGCCATTTGACCTTATCACCTTGTCAAACTTCTCATGCCACATTTTGGGAGCTTGTTTCAAACCATACAGAGACTTCATCAACTTGCAGACTTTGTCTTCCAGACCTCTGACGACAAAACCTTCTGGTTGTTGCATGTAGATCTCTTCGGTCAGCTCGCCATTAAGAAATGTCGTTTTCACATCCATCTGATGTATCACCAGCTTGTGTATTGCTGCTAGAGCAATTATCAATCTGATGGTTGTCATCCGAGCTACTGGAGCATAAGTGTCAAAGTAGTCGATCCCCTGCTTCTGAGCAAACCCCTTGGCCACTAGCCTGGCCTTGAACTTGTCAATGGTTCCATCTGCTTTCATCTTCTTCTTGAAGATCCATTTGCATCCGATAGGTCTTGCTCCTTCTGGCAGGTCAACCAATACCCATGTGTTGTTGGAGGTGATTGAGTCAATCTCGTTGTCTATCGCCTCCTTCCAGAATACAGCATCTCTGGTCTTCATCGCCTCATCATAGGTAAGCGGATCTGCTTCCACATGATAGGTGATGAAGTCATCTTCGAAGTCTTTCGGCCTCCTCGTTCGCTTAGTTGACGGCTCAGCGAGTTCTGGTTCAGCTGGTGTCTCCTTGACGACAGCTTCATCTTGGACTACTGGTTCATTAAAGACTTCTGCCTGCTTTGTACCCTCATCATTCTCCGGAAGATCCGCGAGAACAATATTCTTGTGTTTTGCAAACTTGTCTTCAAAGTATTCAGCATCGCGAGATTCGATGATATGGTTTGACTCGATATCAAGGAATCTCCGAGCATCACTCTTCTCAGCATACCCCAAGAAGATCGCCTTCGTAGTCCTTATCCCCAGCTTCTGAATCTTCAGATCCGGGAGCTTCACATAAGCCAGACACCCCCACACTCGAATGACATTCAAGCTAGGTCTGACTTTGAACCAGAGTTCATGAGGAGTTATGTCGAAAGTTGCATATGGCACTCTGTTCAGAATGAACGTTGCCGTTAGTGCAGCTTCTCCCCAGTAACACTTTGGAAGACCCGCAGTCAACAGCATGGAGTTCATCATCTCTGTCAACGTTCTGTTCTTCCTTTCTGCTACTCCGTTGGATTGAGGAGAGTATGGAGCCGTTGTCTCATTGATGATTCCATGTTCTTTACAGAATGATAAGAATTCATGAGATCGATACTCCCCGCCTCGATCACTCCTTAACCCCTTGAGTTGTTGTCCAGTTTGCCGCTCGGCCTCGGCCCTGAACTCCTTGAGAACGCATCTCGTCCTCAACATGGATCTCTTGCAAGAAATCTTCCAAGCTAATTTCCATCTTCTTTCGATGCATCCTTGCATAGAAGTTGCTCCATTCTGTAGGAAGTTTCGTGACGATCCCTCCAACAACAAACTTGTCGACGAGGGGCATGTTCTCGTCTTCTAGTTTCTGACGCAACTTCAGAAACTCCTTCACTTGGGGCAGCATCGCCTTCTCGTCTTCGAAGGTCCACTTGTGGTATTTTTCTACCATGAAGATCTTGGACCGGTTCTCGTCATCGTCATAGAGCTTTTCCAAGGAGTCCCATATCTCTTTGGCAGATGTCTTCTTGGAGTAGGACTCTGCCAGAGAGTCTTCCATGGAATTGAGTATTAGTAGTTTGCATATACTGTTTTCTCTCTTCCACTTCGCTTGCTTGGTCGCAGCAGCGGCCACAGCCGCAGCTGATCCAGTGGTTGGAATGATCGGTTCTTCTTCTGACAGCACGTGATCAACATTCACGAGTTGAAGATTTAAAGTGACCTTTCGTTTTCATATCTGGAAGTGTTCGTCATCGAATTTCTCCAACTTGTTAAAGCCGGTATCGATGAGCGAAGCACGAGAATTATCCATCTTCTCAATAAAGCTTTGAGATTTTTAATGCCGAGGCACAATTTTTGATGGAAAATTCTGAAACTGAAACAATTATACACACAACGTTTCAAATGCAGCACCTTAAAGAAGATGTGCAACAGAGATCCTGGAGGATTCTGAATTACGAAGATCTAAAAAGATTCTACGTAATACACAAAAAATCTAAAGAGACTTTGTGCAAACAACTATCGGCAGTAGAGCTTCTAAAAAGAAGTTACTGTAAAAGGCAACAGCAGCGATGACAGGCGAGAATGAGATGCTGGGGTGAATGAACCACCGTTGCTCAAAGCTTTATTCGCCCCACACGAGCACGAACAGCTTCCAGGAACCAGCAAGTTCACGAAGAACTTCTGGAACGCTCGTAAGTCAATATTTGAGACTTGAACGGGCTTCCTGGACTTAACAGACTCCCTCAACTCTCTTCTTGGTGCATCTTTCAAAGGAGGCCAAGGGGCTCTATTTATAGAGTGGAGTTGAGACTTCACCTCTTCTCCTATCCGATGTGGGACTAAAATACCAATACTCAAAAATAGAGTTTGATATTTTAGATCATCCCACAATCAGCATAGAAGTGTGCCAGTCCATGCCTACCCTCCGAACACTCCCGTGCATGCACGAGACAATCCTGGAGTCCGCGTCCGAGTCCGAGTCTGCACAACAAAAATCAACTTGCATCCTTGTTGGATTTAATCCTTTTTCCTTCTAGGAAAATACTCCCACATGGTACAAACTTGTTCCCCACTATACCTCATGTGCACACCTCAACACAAGCAATGCATTATATTGAGATACTCACCATTTGGTGTAGCCGATGTGGGACTATCTTTTCTAGTCCAAAGGCAAAAACACCAACATATATATATATATATATATATATATATATATATATATATATATATATATATATATATATATATATTAGAATTTGGCGGCACGGAAAGGGAAAGGGAAGGATGGGATCCAGGCTCCGATCCAGGAGGGATCTCGACGAGGGAGGGGAAGACAAGAGGAATGGGGGGTGGCCGGAGGTTGGACCACTGTATAGAGAAGGCAGAAGGAACATCCTGCAAGCAGATTCCAGTCCCCAGTCAAAGGAGAAAGACCAAGGGGCCGGCATTTACATCCACGAGCGAGAGGAATCAGCGGTGTGAAGTCCGGCGAGGAGGAAAATAGGAAGAGAACTCAGCTAGGCAAGGGAGCTCAAGCAGAGGTAGGGGAACAGTCAGTAATGAACAGAGGCCACCAATATTCCAGGAACCAAATTAGTGGCGGCAGACCGACGAACGACGAGCACGAGGGAGCCAAAGAGGGAGAAAGGTCTGGGACTATTCATTCATATTGTCCACCCCAAGGAAATGTGGACCCTGCGCTAGGAAGGACGGGAAGGACCTGGGCTGAAATGTGTCGAGCCAACTGCCCATCGATAAGTGATGAAATGCAATACGTCGAGCCTACGCAGAAGGAAGGATGAGCAATGGCAGAGTTTACTGACGAGGACTTGGAGGAAATGGAAGAATACCGGATGAATACATTGGTACTATACGTCATGGGCAACAAACCATTCTATGGTCAAATTCGTGCCATCGCCAACAGAGTGTGGCATCCAAAAGGAAGTGTGGAGTTCTACTCAAGGGAGGATGGATTATTTTTCGTCAGATTTGGGATGGCAGAGGATCTGGAGAGAATTCTTCACGGTGGGCCGTGGACGTTTGACGGAAGGGCAATAATTCTTAAGAGATGGTCGACGGGGATCCGTTACGAAAGAGAGATTCTCACGTCTGCCCCAATCTGGGTCAGGCTCCCTGAACTTCCAATTCAATACTGGAGCATACCGATGTTAATAAAACTTACTAGCCTTCTTGGAGTCCCTATCAAGGCAGACGAGGCTACAGCGAAGAAGATTAGGATCTCTTATGCACGGGTCTTTGTGGAGATAGAAGCCGGGGTCAATTTACCAAGAGAGATCGAATACGTGGTTCCTAATGGCCAGATATTCTCCCAGAAGGTTGAATATGAATGGGTTCCTCCTTCATGTGCGACATGTAAGTGTTTCGGTCACCTTCAGCCAAGTTGCAGGAGAGCAGAGCAACCTGGCAGGGGGGAGGAAGCACCAGCTAGCATACCACCATCAGAGACAGCTATCTAGTCAAGAGAAGAAGAGGCTCAGATGAGGGACTCAGCGGAGGGGATGAAGGAGAGTAATTCAGAGACTCTCAAGCAGCAGGAAGAGTCCTTCGTAGAAGAAGAAGGAACAATCACGGAGACCAGCACTTCAGAGGGTATCAGGAATCAAGCCGAGGAACAAAATTATGGGTAGGAATTGGAGATGATAGAATACGGGGAGGGGGCCAAACTCTCTATCCTGGGTAAGAGACTAAACCACTCCTCTCCAGGGAAGAAACAGTTATTGGAAATTGAAGGGGTCAATAGTCAGGCCCTCAGAAAGGAGGATATAGGAACCAGGAGCGCTCACTCCCCCAATGCAAGCAAAGAATCAAAACTCAGGAAGAGAAATACTCCAGGTGCTACAAAACTTGAGGGGCCAGATAAGAGCATTGTGCAAGCAGGGGCTAAAGAGGATGCTCGTCTCACTAAAGCTAATCCGCATTGGACGTCGATGATTCAGAAGACTGGATCAACTCAACGATGCGAGAAGGGGATTAGCACTCCCAGGCTAGATAGCTCATCCGCTCCTTCTCGGATGAGCGAGAGGTTTTCGAAGGAACTCCCAAAAATCGTTTAATGTCAATCATATCCTGGAACGTTAGGGGAGCCAACTCATTAGGTAGATGGAGAAGTGTTCGGGATATTGCTAGAAGATACAACATCTCGATAGTTATAGTCCTCGAGTCTAAGATCAAGACTCCGACTCTTCTTGAGAGGAGAACTCCTGGGAACTGGGAGGCAGTTCACAACTTATACCTTAACGAAATGGCTAGAATTTGGATTCTCTGGGACAAGAGCATATGGCGAGGAACGCTCAAATTTGAATCTCAACAAGTAATAGTAGTTGAATTCTCCAACGAGGGTGGCATGAAGTTACTGGTGTGTGCTATTTATGGCTTCAATGATCGCAATAAATGCACTGCCATATGGAGGGACATTGAAGCTGTTAGTCAAGGCTTGGGTAAGACTTTGCCTCTGTTAATCATTGGGGACTTCAACGCCATAATGTACAAGGAAGAGAAGAGAGGCGGAAGGAGAGCTCCAGACAACATTCTTGAGGACTTCCAAGTCTGTGCTCTCAAATCTGGCATCTCTGACTTGCATAGATCAGGTGTGGTCTGGACATGGAGCAATCAGGCGTCTGTGAATCAGATCGAGTGTCAACTAGACAGGGCTCTAGGTAATTCGAAATGGTTTGATTCTTTTTCTAACATTGGTGTTACAGGGCTTCCTGCAGGATCAAGCGACCACTCGCCGCTTATGGTGAATATCCAGGATACCATTAACAAAATCCCTCCTCCTTTCAAGTATTGCAACTCTTGGCATCTCATAGGTGGATACTCTGCTGCTGTAGAGGAAGGGTGGAAAATCCAAGTGAAAGGGTTTAGCCAATATCGCCTAGTGTCCAAGCTCAGGGGAGTTAAGTGTAAGATCAAAGAGTGGCAGGCTAGTCTACCTAAATCATCTCTGAAGGAGGCGATACAGGAGTTAGAGGCGATCCAGGTTCTTAATCAGAAGGCGTCGACCATGGATAGCATTGACAGAGAGAAAATACTGAAGATGCAGGTCAACAAGCTTGCGGAGCTCGAAAAAATCAAGCTTAAGTAGAAGGCTAAGTGTGATTGGATCAAGGACGGGGACAAATGCTCGAAATTCTTCCACGGAGTCGTGAAGGCCAGGCAGAGCCGCAACCAAATCGCTCAGCTTATCGATGCTTTAGGGAGGAAAATAGACAATCCTATAGACATTAAAACAGAGGTTGTAGAGTTTTTCACTGAATTGTATAATGAGAAGGGAGATAAGCAACCTCTTCCCCATGTTATTTGCAAGAGAATCATTACGGAAGAGGCAGTAGCTAAGCTGCACGAGATCATTTCTCTGAAAGAGGTCGAAGAGGTGGTGATGAAGGCCAAGCCAAACTGTAGAACCCTAGAGGGGGTGAATAGGGAAATAAAAAATAACTAGAGCAACAGAAGCAATATATGACAAATAAAAGTAAAGAGTAAGAAGATCAAACATAAGATGTATCCTAGTATCCTCGCTTGAGGCAATCCAGTTCCGGAACTCTCTCCGGCTTAAATCTACTATTTAATCAAATAGTACACACGAGTTGGATCCGAAGAATTCGCCAACTTCAACACGAGTTTGGATCCGAAGACTCGCCAACTTCAACATACGAGTTTTCTTACGAAGGCTCGCCAACTTCAAACAAATGAGAAGAGAACTTGTTGATCTTCTAACACGTGAAGATCGAAAATTACAACTCTTAAATACTCTAGCACTTTGGAAGAGAATAACAATTAAAAGCTTGGTATAGTATTAATGGTGGAGCTCTTGATTGCTTGAAAAATTTATGGCAAGAGTTGGTGAAAGCTTAATGAGAGAGAAAGCATTCTTTTATAGAGAAACCAAGAGTGGGTGGCATTTAATGCTCTGGATACAGGCAGACCGGCATACCGTCGGTATGTAGCGGCATACCGTCGGTATACCGGCCAAATAGTAACGGTCATATTAATGATCGTTTGAGAGCATTAAATACGGCCATTAATGCTAGTCAGAGTAATTCAAAAATCAAATATTTATAACCCGGTATACTGTCGGTATGCCGCGGCATACCGTCGGTATACCGACGTTTTATCACAGAACGTTTTCAGGCAAACAAAACGGTATACCGCCGGTATGCCGGAGCATACAGTCGGTATACCGACGTTTTATCACAGAACATTTTTGTGGTCCACTAAGCGGTATACCGCCGGTATGCCGAAGCATACCGTCGGTATGCCGAAGCATACCGTCGGTATGCCGATAATTTGTCACAGCAAGTTTGTGTGTGATAAAAATGGTATACCGCCGGTATGCCGGAGCATACCGTCGGTATGCCGACAATTTGTTACAGCAACTTTGTGGATGATAAAAACGGTATACCGCCGGTATGCCGCTCTGTAAGAAATTGATTTTTGACTTATGCTTTTACTTTGTCATCCGTCCTTAAGTGTTTACAGATATACCTAGACTTTGTACAGACTCGAAGACTCTAAGAAGTAGGAAGCCGTCTATGCAAGGAGCGCCGGTATCTGCTTTAGTCTTCTCTGCAAAGAATGGTAGCACTTGAAAGGAAGGACTTTATGTAGTAGAGCTTCTGAGAAGATATAAATCTGAAGACATAGAAAACTCAACTACGAAGATGCTGTTAATATATCAAAATAAAATGTGCCAACAATCTCCCCCATTTTGATAATTGACAAAATAGAGATATAGCATCTTCAGGGAGTAACTCCCCCGTAGGTAGACAACTCCCCCTCAATACGTTTTCTTCCCCTTTGTCACTTAGTCAAAGATGGGGAAAAACAGAAATAAAATATAGCAATAATATGGACAAGAGCATAGAATAAAAAAGCATGTATTGATATATGGAAGTTAGAGATTAATATATGCAAGACACTCATACTACATAAGACAATTTAAAAGACTCTCCTCTACGAGAGTTTACCAACAAGAGAAAGACAAATACCAAGTCCCCGTAGGACTGCAAACTACTAGATCCAACCAAACATAGGTCCCCGAAGGACCGCAAAAGACAGAATAAAAACAAACACACAAAACTAAGACACTCATTATTCGACACCACCATCAAAAGGAAGCCACCCCTACTCGTCAGCCGGATCATCTCCACCATCCTGAGCCTGGTGAAAAGTGCCATAAGGATCAATACCGTCCGGGTACATGAACCCATAGGCATTGGGATCGGAAATACGCATGTCGAAATGATGCTGAGTCAGCGGCATATAGCGGCCGGAGGCAGGAGGAGTGGATGCGGGAGCAGCAGGAGTGGAAGCTGGCGGCTCTTGGGAAGAAGAAGCACGCAAAGTGGAGGCACCACTAGCGGAGCGGGAAACAGCGAGATAGGATGGGACGTCGTCCGAGGAGGAGAGGGAGAGGTCGACTTGCTTGGCTTCCAGAATGAGAGTGATGAAGGAGCCGTAATAAAGGTTCTGCTTCCCCGCTGGCATGACACCTTTGAAGGCATGAAGGAGAGTCTTGGGGAAGGAGAAGGACTTCCTTGCATAGAGGTAGTACATGCACACCAGGGCATCGCCGATAATGGCGTCATAGTTGCCGCCCTTAGGATAGAGTGTGTGGCACACAATCCTATGGAGCTCTTAGTAAAACGGCTCCAGCTGTGCGAAAAGGGCCGGGATAGCAGGAGGGTTGGAGCCCTTGCAAATGATGTGGCAGAACTCGTCGAAGGGGGACGCCGCCGAAGAGTGAAGAGCAGCCAAGGATGGCAAAGATTCGCCTTTGTCCAGGATGCCGAAGATGTTGCCGATGTTCCGAGCCGTGAGATGGAAATGACGATCGTTGACCATCGACTGGATGGAGCCGTGCTCGTCGTCCGGGACCAAGTTGCAGTAGAAGAGACGGACGGCGGCAGGGTAGACGGGCACTGACGCCGAAGGAGGCAAGATAGTCCGGCCTAGTCGAATAGAGAGACATGGCCGGGGAAGAGATTCTAACTGATTGCTCGGCCCTTGAAGACGTTATGATGGACGAAGTGTTGAAACCAAGTCTCGACCGCCAAGGAGGATGTAAAGACCCGCTGATCATATCCATGAGGGAGAGCCACCGGAGTGAAGGGATTGAAGAAGGTGGAGGAGGAGCGGGGACGCTTGGGATTGGCCATGGAGGAAGGAAGAAAATAGGAGGAGGAAGTTAGGGTTTGAGTTGAGAAGTGTAGGAAGAAGAAGAAAAAAAATAGGGTTTTAAAGGGAAGGAGGGAGGTGAACGGTTGAGGAGTTGGGAATGGAAGGGGTGGGTTGGAAATGAAGGAGATAAATGAGGAGTTATGGGGAAGTGGAGGGGATGGGTAGTTAATGTGATTGGAAGTTAGGGCATGGGGAAGAGGTGAATAATAAAGGAGGAAGTGATGGATGGGAAGGGAATTAATGAGGGGAAGAAGGAATAAAGTGGAAAAGAAGAAAAGTGGGCCCAGATTTTGAAATAAAAAAGCTGTCCGTCGCGAACCGGCATACCGTCGGTATGCCGACGTATGTCGACGGTATGCAGAGTTTTGAAACAGAACCTAATTCTGAATCAAAAATGGCATGTCGTCGGTATACCGTCGGTGTGCCGGCCAGGAAGATTTATAGGTCAAAAGATAAAATGCCTAATTATTGGCAAAGAAAAGTGAAGCGATCTTCCGGGAGCGGTTTGGTGAAAATATCGGCTAGCTGAGAAGTGGTGTCAATAAACTCAAGGCGGATATCCCCCTTTTGTCGATGGTCACGAAGAAAATGGTGTCTAATTTCAATGTGCTTCGTGCGTGAGTGACAAATTGGGTTTTTCGTGAGATTGATCGAGCTAGTGTTATCATATTTAATAGGGGTACAAGAATGAGAAGTGCAATAATCTAACAGTGTTTGTGACATCCAAAGAATTTGTGCACAACAGCAACCGGCCGTAATATATTCGGCCTCAGTGGTTGAAAGACCAACAGTATTTTGTTTCTTACTAAACCACGATACCAAGGATTTTCCAAGGAATTGGCATGTGCCGTTAGTGCTTTTTCGGTCAATCTTGCATCCGGTAAAATCTGCATCCGAGAAGCCGTGAAGCTCAAAGGATGAAGATTTCGGATACCAAAGGCCCATGTTCATGGTACCTTTGAGATATCGAAAAATATGCTTTACGGTATATAAGTGTGATTCCTTTGGATTTGCTTGATACCGTACACAAAGACATACACTAAACATGATATCAGGACGGCTAGCAGTGAGATAAAGTAGACTACCAATCATACCTCGATACTTACGGATGTCAATCGATGTGCCATCTTCATCATGGTCAAGCTTTGTCGTTGTTGCCATAGGAGTCCTCATTGATTTGGATGAGTCAAGTTCGAAACGCTTGAGGAGATCCTTTGTATATTTTGCTTGATTGATGAAGGTCACTTTGGGTCATTGTTTGATTTGTAATCCCAAAAAGAATGATAGCTCACCCATCATACTCATTACAAATTCTTTCTGCATAACTTTAGCAAATTCTACACAAAGTGTGTTGTTAGTAGAACCAAAAATAATGTCATCGACATAAATTTGAACCAATAAGAGAGTGCCATTATGGGATTTGATAAAAAGTGTTGTGTCGACTTTCTCCTTTGAAAAATTGTGTGAAACAAGAAATGAGCTAAGGCGCTCATACCAAGCACGGGGAGCTTGTTTGAGGCCATAAAGGACTTTGTGGAGTTTGAACACGTGATTAGGAAATTGAAAATCTTCAAAGTCGGGAGGTTGTTTAACATAAACTTCCTCTTTAATAATACCATTCAGAAAAGCACTCTTAACATCCATTTGAAAGAGCTTAAAGTCATTAAAACAAGCAAAAGTACAAAGCATACGAATGGATTCAAGACGTGCAACCGGAGCATAGGTTTCGTCGTAGTCAATGCATTCCTCTTGGTTATAGCCTTGAGCAACCAATCGGGCCTTGTTACGAGTCACTAACCCATCTTCATTAAGTTTGTTTCGAAACGCCTATTTTATTCCAATGATGGGGTGATTGCTAGGTTTTGGGACAAGTTTCCAAACCTTATTTCGCTCAAATTGATTTAGCTCCTCTTGCATCGCTATCATCCAAAATTTATCAAGAAAAGCATCATTAACATTTTTAGGCTCTATTTGAGAGATAAAAGCCACATTTGCACAAAGATCACGAGTGGAGGATCTAGTGCTAACACTGGAGGAAGGATCCCCAATGATAAGTTCCTTAGGATGATTGGTGACAAATCTTCATTTTTTTGGGAGATCATTTTGAGGAGGCTCGAGAGGAGGAGACTCTTTTGTTGGAGTCACAACTTCATTGTTAGATGAAGAAGGACGATCTTCAATAGAGGAGTTCTCCAACCCAAACGAGATGTCATCAATATCCTCGGAAGAGGAGAATGTAGAAGAGTTAAATTCATTAAAAAAGACATTGATTGACTCTTCGACAATAAGACTTCTTTTATTAAAAACACGAAAACCTTTACTATGAGTAGAGTATCCAAGGAATATTCCTTCATAGACTTTTTCTTCAAACTTGGCTAGGTTATCCTTGGTATTCAAAATAAAATAATTACAACCAAAAACTTTAAAATATTCAATAGAGGAAATTTTGTCAAACCAAATCTCATAAGGAGTCTTCTTAGAAATAGGTCTAATCAAGACCCTATTTATAACATGACATGCCGTATTAACGGCTTCTGCCCAAAAATATTGGGGGAGCTTATATTGGTTTAACATAACCCGGGCCATATCGCCAAGGATTCTATTCTTTCTCTCCACAACACCATTTTGTTGAGGAGTTCGTGGACAAGCAAAATTATGTCCAAAACCATTCTTTTCACAAAATCTTTTGAAATCGGCATTGTCAAATTCTCCTCCATGATCACTTATAATCTTGTTAATAGAAAAACCTTTCTCATTTTGAACACGTTTACAAAAAGCAACAAATTCACGAAAAGTATCACTTTTGCAAGCAAGAAAAAAATCCAAGTAAATCTCGAAAAATCATCAACCAAAACAAAAGCATAAAGCTTGCCTCCATGGCTAGCAACTCTACTAGGACCAAAAAGATCCATGTGAATAAGTTGAAGAGGTCTAGAAGTACTCACAGAGTTGATTGATTTGAAGGATGACTTTATTAACTTACTCTTCTCGCATTCTTCACACACCATATCCTTTTTGAACGGGATACTTGGGAGTCCTCTTACGAGCTTCTTGGTAGCAAGACGAGAGATGGTATCCATGTTGGCGTGTCCGAGCCTCATGTGCCAAAGCCAACTCTCATCGTTCTTAGCAACTAAGCACCTGTCATTGTTAGTGTCTTCGACAAGATATAAAACATAGATATTATTTTCTCTAATGCCTTCATAAATAATAGATCCATTTGAGCTATCGGTAATGAAGCATTTGAGCTTAACAAACTTGATATCATAACCATTATCGGTAAGATGACTAATACTAAGAAGATTGTGTTTAAGATTAGTAACAAGACACACATTCTTAATACAAGGATAAGGAGGGGAACCTATATTACCATTTCCTATAATGTGACCTTTAAGATGTTTACCAAAAGAGACGTGTCCTTCATTCTTTATCGATAGCGTTGTAAATAATGAAGCATCCCCGGTCATGTGCCGTGAACAACCGCTATCGAGAATCCACTTGCTTCTAGCATGAGAAGGACTCTTCACCTACAACATAAGTTGAAGATGAACATTTTGGTACCCATGATCATATGGGTCCTTGAGTGTTAGTCTTAGGAACCCACATAAAAACTTTCTTATCAACAAGTTTCCTTGTATGACAATAATTGGTCGTATGTCCAAGCAAGCCACAGTAATTGCAAATCATAGAGAATTTAGAAGAAGATATGTGAGAATCATGCATATGTGAATCTCTAGTGCGAGTTCTAACATTAGTATTATGATGATGATAATAAAAAGCATGATGCGAAGTATTTTCTTAACAAATGGTCCTTTCCTTGTGTTAGAAAAGGATTTGTGTGTAGTGTTCATGTAAGAAGTATGCCTAGCATTGTGATGAGTGTGGAGGTGTCTTGGAGTATGCATGTGAGAAGTGTTCTTATTACCTAGTTTCTTACTCTCTACAAGAAGATCATTATACTTAATAGAAGTATCATACTCTCTCCTATTAGCATCTTGAACTTTATGCATAGCAAATTCATAAGCTCTTCTTATGGATTGAATTTCATCATCCTTTTTCTTGATGGTGACAAGAGATTCTTGAAACTTGAGTCGCAAGGACTCTATTTCATCCGTGTCAGAGGCAGAAGATTTTTCTTTTACATCAATAATGATGCTTGAGAGT
This sequence comes from Iris pallida, assembly GCA_029216955.1. NCBI lineage: Eukaryota > Viridiplantae > Streptophyta > Magnoliopsida > Asparagales > Iridaceae > Iris > Iris pallida. Next base: position 13,873,342 of record JANAVB010043419.1, on the reverse strand, counting down.
CTTTCTACTTCAAGTTGAAGAGCATCAACCTCTTTTAGAGATTTCTTATATTTATTCCTAACACCTTTGTGCTCTTCATGTAATTCAAGGATAGCATTCTCCAAATCATCATAAGTAAGAGTATTTAGGGAGAGATCATCAAGTACCTCATCGGTTGCCATGAGACAAACGTTGGCATTGTGTTTGCACTCTTTGTCGTTGTCGGAGTCGCTTGCGTCACTCTCACACCAAATGCTTGTGTTGGCAAATTTTCTGGAGGACAAGCTTCCCTTGCTAGGCTTCTCGTACTTGCTTGAGTCTTTTCTTATCATCGGACAGTCCCTCTTGATGTGTCCGGGTCTTCTGCATTGATAACACGCCGGATCTTTCTTATTGTCCCGTCTGAAGCGGTTGGCTTTGTTAAATTTGAGGAACTTCCGGAAGTGCTTAGCTGTGAGAGCTATTTCTTCATCGTCGTCCGACTCATTGTCATCGGAGCTATCCTTGGAGTAGGACTTTGTAGCTTTGAGAGCAAGAGATTTCTCCTTCTCTTTGGTCTTCTCCTTCTCCTTCTCTTGTATGGAGGATTCCTCTTGATCCTTCATATCGAGTTCATGAGTCATTAGCTTACCCATGAGGGTCTCAAGGTTCATGACTGTCAGGTCGTTCCCCTCAATGATTGCGGTAGCTTTAGGACTCCAAACCTTTGTCAATCCTCTAAGAATTTTTTTGAGCTTTTCATGAGCAGGATATTCCTTACCAAGAGAAGAGAGAGGATTAATAATATCACCAAAACGAGTAAACAGGCAAGTAATAGATTCATCATGCTTTATCTTAAAGGACTCATATTCTTGCGTGAGTCTACTAATCTTGGATTCTTTCACTTGTGAAGTACCCTCATGTGTGACTTCAAGTAACTTCCAAATCTCATTGGAAGTCTTGCAAGTAGAGATTCGGTTGAATTCACTACCGCCGAGAGCACAATAAAGAGCGTTCATTGCCTTGACATCTCGACTCGCAAGCTTCTTGGTGTTTTCAGTAAGTGTGTTCCTAAGGGTGTCAGAAGCAATATCCTCAATAACTCTGGAAGGAGTAGGAAGACCATTTATCACGCAATCCCATAAATCAAAATCTATGGACTTCAGATAAATGCTCATCCTAATCTTCCAGTAGTTATAGTTGGTTTCATCAAATAGGGGAGGCCTATTTGTGGAGTGTCCTTCATTGTGGAAGATGTTGATACTAGGGTTAGAGGTCATGGATCACTCAAAGGGTGTAAATCCAAATCAAGAGAACAAAGCTCTGATACCAATTGTAGAACCCTAGAGGGGGGTGAATAGGGAAATAAAAAATAACTAGAGCAACAGAAGCAATATATGACAAATAAAAGTAAAGAGTAAGAAGATCAAACACAAGATGTATCCTGGTATCCTCGCTTGAGGCAATCCAGTCCCGAAACTCTCTCCGGCTTAAATCTACTATTTAATCAAATAGTACACACGAGTTTGGATCCGAAGAACTCGCCAACTTCAACACGAGTTTGGATCCGAAGACTCGCCAACTTCAACACACGAGTTTTCTTACGAAGGCTCGCCAACTTCAAACAAATGAGAAGAGAACTTGTTGATCTTCTAACACGTGAAGATCAAAAATTACAACTCTTAAATACTCTAGCACTTTGGGAGAGAATGACAATTAAAAGCTTGGTAGAGTATTAATGGTGGAGCTCTTGATTGCTTGGAAAATTTATGGCAAGAGTTGGTGAAAGCTTAATGAGAGAGAAAGCTTTCTTTTATAGAGAAACCAAGAATGGGTGGCATTTAATGCTCTGGATACAGGCAGACCGGCATACCGTCGGTATGTAGCGGCATACCGTCGGTATACCGGCCAAATAGTAACGGTCATATTAATGATCGTTTGAGAGCATTAAATACGGCCATTAATGCTAGTCAGAGTAATTCAAAAATTAAATATTTATAACCCAGTATACCGTCGGTATGCCGCGGCATACCGTCGGTATACCGTCGTTTTATCACAGAACGTTTTCAGGCAAACAAAACGGTATACCGTCGGTATACCGGAGCATACCGTCGGTATACCGACGTTTTATCACAGAATATTTTTGTGGTCCACTAAGCGGTATACCGCCGGTATGCCGGAGCATACCGTCGATATGCCGACAATTTGTCACAGCAAGTTTGTGTATGATAAAAACGGTATACCGTCGATATGCCGGAGCATACCGCCGGTATGCCGATAATTTGTCACAGCAACTTTGTGGACGATAAAAACGGTATACCGCCGGTATGCCGGAGCATACCGCCGGTATGCCGCTCTATAAGAAATTGATTTTTGACTTATGCTTTTACTTTGTCATCCGTCCTTAAGTGTTTACAGATATACCTAGACTTTGTACATACTCGAAGACTCTAAGCAGTAGGAAGCCGTCTATGCAAGGAGCGCCGGTATCTGCTTCAGTCTTCTCTGCAAAGGATGGTAGCACTTGAAAGGAAGGACTTTATGTAGTAGAGCTTCTGAGAAGATATAAATCTGAAGACATAGACAACTCAACTACGAAGATGTTGTTAATATATCAAAATAAAATGTGCCAACACAAACAAGTCGTCGGGACCCGATGACTTCTCCGCCGGATATTTCAAGCTTCATTGGGATAAGGTAAAGATCCTATTGCTTGAAGCGGTAAGGGACTTCTTCCGCACGGGCAAACTCTTAAAGCAGCTGAACCATACGTTCATAACGCTTATTCCTAAGATTGCCGGAGCGTCCTCTCTGAACGAGTTTAGGCCTATCTCATGTTGTAACTTCATATACAAGGTGATTGCTCAGCTGATGAGCAGACGCATGGGTAACATCTTGCCAGGGTTGATCTCATTGAACCAGTCAGCGTTCATCAGGGGTAGGAGCATTTTAGAGAACTGTCTGCTAGCCAACAAGCTTGTCAGAGACTTCAACAAGGCGGGAGGTGATAAAGCTTGCGTGAAACTTGATTTAAGAAAAGCCTATGACACTGTTAATAGGGAGTTTGTTGTTCACATCATGAAGGCCATGGGGTTTGATGAATGGTGGACTAATCGCATTTACGAATGTATCTCTTCCCCCACCTTCTCTATTATGATCAAGGGGAGACCGACGGGGTTCATTCGCAGCTCCAGAGGGTTAAGACAGGGAGATCCTCTGTCGGCTTACCTATTCACCATGGTAATGGAACACTTCTCATGTTTGATGGAGATAGCTGAGCACTCGAAGCAGATTATCCCCATTTTTTGACTCGTTAATCCTTCGATATCCCATCTTATCTACGCCGATGACCTGTTAGTCTTCATCAAACCTACTGACGAAGGGATCCAGCACTTGATCGACATCCTTAAAGCGTTTGAGAGTGCGACATGGCTGTGTTTGAACAAGGATAAGAGCTCGATCATATTTAACCGAACTTGCTCTGAGAAGAAAAGTTGGGCTAATGCTCTGCAGGTAGGGGTTGGGTCCCTCCCAGTCAGGTACTTGGGAGTGCCTCTAGCCTGTACATATGCCAGGCACTATGATTGTAGTAGCCTTATCAAGATGGTTGAATGCAGGCTTGAGGGGTGGCAGGCCCAACTATTATCTTTCGGGGGGTGCGTGGAGCTCGTGAGGGCCGTGGTGAACGCCATGATCTCGTTTTGGCTTCAAGTGTTCATCCTTCCCAAGGAAACGCTGCAGACGATCGATAGGATGTGTGCTAGGTTCGTCTAGAGAGGAGGAATTCAAACGCTGGCTTGGAGGGACCTCTGTAGGCCCAAAGGAGAAGGGGGAGTCGGGCTCCGCTCACTGATTACTCTGAGAGAGATGGCAGCATTGAAGCTCGCATGGAACATGGTAGAGGGGAAGTCGCTTTGGGCGAGGTAGATGCACAGCAGGTACGTCGGGGAAGGAAATATCTGGACTATGAGTAGCAACTCGAACTTCTATGTGAGCTTTAAAATTATTTTGAAGCAAAGACCCAGATTGAAGTCGTGCATTCGGAGGGTCATACACGACGGTACAGATACTAGTGTGTGGCAAGACCCTTGGCTAGATCACTCCAGTGCCATGGACAGAGGAGAGCTGAGCTTCCCTAACAGAAGGGTCAAAGAAGAGAAGGTTAGTAGTCTCATTAGAAATGGGGAGTGGTATATTAACCCAAGGGCGAGGATCAACAGATGGGCGGGTCTCATTAAGAATATCCAGATTGAGAGAGAATCAGGAAATGACCATTGGAGATGGGAAGAGTCGATGACAGGGAGATTTGCACTGAAGATGGCTTATGAAAAGTTCAGAGAGAGGAGTCCTATATCAGACTGGGCGAGCCTCATATGGCTTAAGGTTGCCCCTCCCAAGTACAGTTATTGTATGCTCAAGGCGGCTCAGGGTAGATTACTAACCAAAGACAGAATGACAAGGTTCAGGATCCAAGTGGAGGACGAGGGATGCCCGCTCTGCTCAGGTGCGTCTGAATCGCATGTCCACCTCTTCTTCCATTGTAATTTCAGCAAAGAGCTTTGGCAAGGACAACGCAGACTGCTGGGGATGGGACGGAAGGATATTCTGGGGCTGGAGGAATCATTCGAAGAGATTAAACACCTCAAGGGGAGTAATAAGCAATGGTACACGATGGCGAGGCTGAGGTTGATGAGCGCGGTGTGGCACATATGGCGCGAGAGGAATAGAAGAGTTTTTGAGGGTCTTAATAGCACTGTTAAGGGGTTAGAACAAAGTATTCAGGAGGATATTTCTATCCTCATGCCAAGTTAGAATTCTAACTCAGGATGTAGGTGAAGAGGGAGAAGTTTTGTAAGTCGCAACTATTTGTTTTATTTATGAAAGAAGTTACCGTTCCAAAAAAAAAAAAAATTAGGATTTGGATTCGAAATTGATCGATGTTATAATTTGGGTTCAGTCAATTTCGGAATCCAAATCCTAATATCCATGTATATGACCCTAAAACTAAATATCCCTTTTCTTTTTTCTTGAAGCGACTGCAATAGTAATCCTCGTCTGTCCCATTCTCTTTATTCTAAAATCAGAGTTTTTTTTAATTTCTTTTTCCAAAAAAAAAAAACATGTCGAAATGATCGGATCTGTGGTCCTCCTCTAGTTCACCCCATTCCTGCACTGTAAGATGTTTCAACCATATTCCTTTGGAGTTTTAACGACAATTCTTTTAATATTTGTTTCTATTTCTAGATGTTTATTCTCAGTTTTTTTGAAGTTTCTCTATAGATCTAGACTAAGTTGTTAAATAACATATCTATAATGTATCTACACTGTTGTAGATCTACTCAAATCTACTACAATACAATATATAACCCCTTTTTGAAGGATTTGGGTTTCAATTATGTCTCATGTGTGTTCAATTATTTTAAGGCTGTTGTTAAAAGCACTGTTTGATCACGACATAACAGTTTTCATCTACACCAAGTTATTAAATAACATATGGTTTATTAAACTAGTAATTTTTATTGACTTCTTCCTCTTGCCTTCTTCTTTTCCGTCCTAAATATTTCTATATGTTCTCTCTAAAATTCTTCTTGCAGTACTTCTCGAACGAAATGGCTCTCAACAATAAAGAAGAGGCAATGAAGGACCAATTCAAAAAATTAATCAGCTCGTCGAATCCATTATAAGGTATTTGGGAAGCATACCAATAATCTCATATGGTTTATCCTCATTTCCTTCTTCCATATTTTGTATTTTTCGTAAACGATGTGAGAAATCTGCATGTAGTCGCAACGGAACTGTGAGAATTTTGACAATCCTAAAGACAGAACTCTCTACAGACTGTACTGTCAAAATTACAAACTAGTTTGGCAGTCCTCGTAAAACCAAGGAAGAAAGCTAAGCACCCTGCCGGCTTGTCAACATGGTCCAACCATGGAAATCCTGGCAATCATTCCTACCCCATTTATCCAGCTGCCTGACAATTGGCTACACATTTCCAACTAAATTGACAAATCCTGAAAATTACATTGGATCACAACAATTCTTCTATCATACAATTACACCACTTTCCAGAAAGGGGCTACAAAAGAGGACAGTACAGCCTAGTCAGAATGGACTATACATACTAATTCACAAAAATATGGACACAAGAATGGAAACCGCCACAAAATTACAACATATGAACAGTCTACAAGAACCACAACAATGTCCATCAGAGTTCCGACAGTATGGCAGGAATATAATGCGAGAGTTCTGCCGTAAGGGACTGAAACCCATTTACAAGCTGAGTATGGAAGTCTTGATCTTCTTCGCCTATCAATCTGAAATGGACGCGGATTGCACGCTTGCAAACAGCCATGAACTCCAAAAGTGCTGCAATGAGCTGCTGCAGTTCCTGTGAACGAAGCCTTGTTGCAGGCTCACCTGACAAGAAGGCTGTGCAGACGCTCAAAACTCCACTGTTCACCTGCATAACAAGGTTTCCAGGTCAAGAGCCAGTTCATGCTATGTTCCTTGAGTGTACAAAATTACTCAAAGCAGAAATTGGAGTGAACATTATCACAAAGTCCACACATTTGACAATATTCGATGAGTAGGCAGGCAAAATTTCATCCTAAACGATTTCTTACCTGCACAGCAACACTGCCTTGGAGTATTCTCTGTAGACTTTGAAGCCTGGGTAATTGGTCACCTTCTGAGCTTCGAGGTTCTTCCAGTTCATTTCGCAATGCAGCTGTCCTGGTTTCGATCATTCCAATTGCATTCTCTACTGGTGAAAATTCCAAGGATTCGGACTTAACAACCAACAGTCGATTCACCAGTGCAGGAAATGATCCCTCAGTCTGGAGCACTGTGCGTCGCTTCCACTGATCTTCAAGTCCACCCTGCGTCTTTCCATTTTTGGTGAATGGAGTGTCAAACAAAAACCGGTCGAAGACCCTAGCTCTTACACCTCCAGTAGATAAAGAGAAGATCCTCTCTCGTCTACTTCCCAAGTCCTCATCTTCCATAACAGGGTCCACAGCAGTTATCTGCAGGTAACACACACCGGGCTGTAAGTCCTCCGCATTCACTTGCCTGGAATCAGGTATTATATGAAGAGTCTGATTGTCATCCATCCTGGACTCGTATATGCGGCTGAGCTTTTCCATTATGTCACCCAAGCGCACATCTCTTGGCTCTCTGTATACATATTCCTTCCTGTCTAGCTTACCAAACCGATCACCATAAAATCCGACCCTGTAGTAAGTAGCATCTGTGAACGGTATTGGAATTGATTCCTGCTCAAGAATTGATTCGTAGATGTTAGTGAGGGATGTGTGGCATTTTGCGAGCTGCCCAAATGCCCTGCGGCTCTTGTAAACTGGGATTATGAGTTCCAAGATGCTAGCACAGAAGTGATAGAGCTCTGCTTGGGAGAAAAGCTTATTTGCAAGCTGTAGGTACTTAACAGCAGAATCGACAGTCAGTTTCGATGCACCATATCCTTCTACTTCAGCGGCAGATGCCTCAGCAATAACTCCAGTGCTAACCATGGGGCAAATCTTGCGCAATGCTGCAACATTATCTCTGCTCCAAACAGCATCATTCCTCCCTACAAGGGCCTATATAGAACAATTGAATTAAAATAACCCACTCAAGGTGGAAGCATCGCATAAACATATTCAGACAATTCAGGGGCAACTCACCTGCATGATTACGCCAGCAACAGCAACTGCACATTGAGCAGCTTCAGCCCAGGACTGCATCTCCTGATGTGCATCACATAAATGCAACAACCACATTATATGAAGATCTGGAACAGGAGCGTAAGCCATAGCGAGCTTATAAAAGCTTTCACCAGCTGCATATCTGTCGATAGTCATTACAGAAGCCTGCATAGTACCAGTCTGTTACTTCAGCATCAGCAACATGAAAAAGAGGTTATATCTTCAGCACAATGCCAAAGTAGCCTAACAAAAATCATCCGGTTAGTTCAAGGCTCACTTTAGTACACGACTATTCAGAAATTCAATATTATGTCAGTAACCATGCATAGTTCAAATTGTATTAAACTGAATTATCATTTATCATCAATATGGCCTGATAACTTGGTCCTCGAATATTATTGCCCAATATAGCGGAAATATGTTATAACGATTTGTACTTGCTCATGCTAGGCCATATTTGTTTTTGCGGAACATGATGAGCTACATGCTTATTATGTTGGTTGCATGCTACAATAAAGCAGAATAGGCAACAGAGACATTGCAACACATGGAGTCTATAGATAGATGTTTAGCTTAAGAACTCTAGATAAGAGTGCATACCCAGTCTTTTCAAAAGACAAAAAAAGTGTTACTATGTTAGCACAGTGAAGTTTGGAAAAACAAAATAAGATATAAACCTATTTGATATGGAAAATATAATCTCACATTAAAACCGTAACAGTTAGAAATTAAGAAACATTTGTCTATAAAGATAGAAATACCAGATAAAAGCTACTTTTATCCTTACCAAAAGAGCATGCTCCAGTCCTGCATCAAGGGCCTGTAAGAGACTGTCCGAAAGATGTTTGACTTCGGACCACGACCACCGGTTATCAGTTGAACCTTCAGGAACTGCCTCAAGGGCATTGAGGGGAAGACCACAATCTGTTATTAATTCTGTGCTCCTAGTTTCATCTGCCATTTCCTCTAGCGACTTCCGAAGACGCCGGGCTTCACCACTCTCTTCTAGAGAACCGTCAGACCTCATTTGAGTTACTTGTACATCCGACATCAACTCAGATAACGTAATAGTCAGCATGGCTCTCAGACGTGTGGTGTGCAGAAAATAATAAAATGAACTCTGTAGAGAGAAGTTAAAAGGTTAAGACTTTGAACTCGTATTGTCATATGAAGTTAGAAGTGCACCACCCTGAAAATAACAGCCTACCCTAACAAGTATCTGCAAACCAACAACAGCCCGTCTCCTGATGGAATCGTTACGGAAAACAGCAAGCCGTAGAAGATGAAATGCGACTTGCTTCAAGAACCGATCATTCTCCCTTGCCATCAGTGTTGCACCGTGACGAGTAAATATGTTATTGAAAACAGGACATAAAGCCTTCCAAAATGCTAATGGTTGATTTCGAGAAAAGAGGCCCATCAATATAGATGTGATGCAATCAAGCTTTCCATAATCTGTAGCAATAGCAACGCTGTGGGATGCTGCAGCAACTGAAAATTTTTCAGTGACCTCCAAAATCTGGAGACTGACAGCAGTACTCAAATTTTCTTCCCAAAGTTCCTGATTGAAGTATACATGTTATCAAACCAACTGTCAGAAAAGGGACATCAATAAACTTTAACTGGGACTAACCAGAAAACATACCAGCTTCTGCCTTAAAATTGGGTGCAGTGATTCTCTTAAAACTCTTGTTGATGAACCTATTCTAGAAGACTGAGCCTGTGCAAGAGCTTCTCTTAAAGAATAAGGCTGGCTAGGCGAGCTTAGCTGGGGACTAACTCTATGCCACAAGTAGCCATTTTCAGGTGTTCCTTGAGGCTGCAAAATAGTCAAAGAACACCATAGTAAATAATAAAGCTTGCTTCAAACTTAACCAAGAGACTGGGTGGGTTTTTTTTGTTTTTTTTTGTTGGGGGGGGTAGTCAATCATGATTTTATAAATACGCCGTGATTGTGCTGATTTCAGAATCACAATCACGGTGATTTGAGACAAACCACATTGATCACAAAATCCCCTGTAATTTTGATTATCAAATTACACGTTTCTTACTTGCCATCTTTTTGGATATAGATACGAAAAAAAATTATAAATTAAACTTTAGGTAGTAATCTGATTAACTTTTTTGTAGTTTGATAATATAATATAATTAATATAATATTACCATTAATTAATTAAACATAGACAATATTTTAAGTTGGCAAAAAAAGTTCATTGCCAATTTAAATGTTTATCTCTCAAAAAGAATGTCATAATTGCTCAACATGATAGACAAATTGTATTTCTACGAAAATAAAGTATCCCAAATCATAAAAGTAGCATAAAAATTAGAAAAATCACTTGTAGTAAATTGGTTAGAAAAATATAATTTTGTGAAAGTAAGTATATATGATATTAGAGCATGTATAAATACTTTCAACCTTTTATGAAATTATTTTATTAGTAATTTGAAGGTTCCCTGAAATATAAATAATATACAAATATGTTTAAACAAAAAAATTCAAAACATGTATGTCTATAAATTAACCTTTCTTTATTATTATTTTTGCCAATATTCATTTTATAGATATACATTATGTATAATTATTAAAAAAATAAATGTTATTTTATGTTGTGTTTTTTCTTCCTCCTTCCTTCTATATTTCCCTGTTCACACGCCCTTCCCATCCTCTGGTGTGACTGTCAACAATCTTTATGGACCAAAAATTCACACACGTCACCACCACATTGTTAAATCTTGTCGCTTGTTCTCGCAACCATCTCCTTTCCCACATCCGAAAGATGTGGTCGACCAACACGCCGCTTGATGGCACCGAACAAAGTCTACGGTGGGAAGCAATTCTGAATGGGAGGGAGGAGGGGAGAAGACAGGAGGTTTTGGACACTTTGTTTGAAGAGATTGATCATACTTGGAAGAGGTAGAAGGAGAATAGGGGAGTCATGGTTGAGAGGAACGGGTTGGAGAAGAAAGACTGATCGTGATGAGGACAACAAAAAGAATTGTGGTTTCATAATCCCACCTCCACAACGTGGGATTTCATCCCACTAAAAATGTATTGAAGTGGATCAGTTGTGATTTCCAAATCCACAATCAACACGACTATCGAATCCGTAATGACTATCGGGTTACTTTAGAACCACATTCCAAAATCTAAAATCCCATCCTGCAGTTGTGAAATGTTGTTTGACTAACCCCCTTAACAAAATGTTTTGGAAAAGCAAACACCCAATAGTACTAGATTCCATGACATCCTGCAGAAAGTACTGTAGTTCTTGGAGAGCATAGGATGAATTAGTGGAAGAATAAAATGGCAGTCTATGCTAGCTCTTTGGAATGATAATTAAATTATACATGTATCATTACTGAACGACTTCTAGGGAAGCATGGAGAAGATTGTAGGTGAAAGTCTCTCCGGCACACAAGTCACCCTGTTGTAGACACCACAAATTGTATAGACACCAAAATCCATGTCTGCGTGTCTGTTTCGTGTTGTGTTCGCCTTACTAACTTCTCCACAATTAACTGCATTATGCTAGTCCAGGACTTCTGAATTTCGAAGAAGACATTTTTATAATTATTTTAGTATATTTTGCCAAAACATATAATGAATTTGACTCTCCACTACTCAATTCATTACCAAATAGTGCTCCATTTGGTAAACTAACTAGTTTTACCTAGCAAGTCTTGGTTTGAAGTTTGGTCCACCCACGTTATAGGTATTTTACTATTTCTTTTTCTACTTTGCGAGCCCCCACCGAATAAAATTTTCAAGCCCCCACTGAATCATATTTCCGGGTTCGCCCCCTTTGCTAGTCCACAGTTATATCTCAAGGTACATAATCGTCCTGATAGGAAAATTGACACTCCATATGAACAAGGCAGCCTTCTCCAATTATCCTCACGTCTACCCTCAGGGAGGTTGATCTCAGTCGTTCTTCCCGTAAGTCCTGGTAGATGATGATTATAATGTTGGCTATCACTAATGAACTCCTAGCAGCTGAGACATATTCCTATCTCATTTGAGCATCCCTTTTCAAGTATATTTGGTGATTGATAGTCCTATATCATTAGAAGAAGTGCCGAAAATATTGAAATCGACGAGTTAGTATGGCACAAATAGTGGAGGACTAATGTCAAGCAGTACTAGCTACTTCTTTTGTATATTTATAAAAAAGTTGCAATAATTGGATCGTGGCTTAAATTCTCCCGAAGCCCGATGGACCAGCTTTGGACTTTAGGTTTTGTAAGACTAGAGACGGGCTTTGGACTTATGTTTTGTAGACTAGGGCCGGGCTGGGCCAATTTTTTTAGGTACGAAGTATTTTTAGGCAGATTATTGACCTCCCTCAATCCGACTCCATAAGACCATTTATTGTTCCTACACACAATCAAATCCAAATATCTTATTAGTCTAACTAGCGGGTATGAAACAAACAAATTCATGCACAGGTCGGATACCCATGTTGAGCCTAAGATGTCTTCTGACCAAGATGTTGGGACCTTTATAGACAATTTCCACAAATTCTGACTGGTAACTTCCGGGTCCAGAAACACGAGTTCCCCATTCAGTTCATTCTTGTCAGCTCATTTATTTTTGGTATTGATCTATTGGTTTGTATTTGAGATAAAACAATGAAAATCCACCATGTTTCACTAAAGTTAATTATCCTAACAAGCCCTTATCACAAAAGGAGATTCCCAAGTAACAAGAAAAATAAAAATCTATTGGTTTGTTTTACATAGCAAAATATTTTTTTAAGTAAATCAAAATGTAAAGTAAATTAAGTTTAAAGGTCTCCAGTTCATGTTGTTTTAAGCATAGCTCTTGCAAAACTCTACATCCACATTACTTCCTCCCTCCCATGTGTTCCCTCCCTTCTACTCCAGCTCTATCTGCTATCATATACATTATTTCTGACTCCATCTCTCCCAAACAAACTCTTAAAACAGAACTAAAATTTTGAAGGTGGCAACATTCTGGCAGGAACTTTTTGCTAAAACATGGGCACTGATACAACAAAAAATCATTTCAAAACTAACCCAATTATGTTAAAGTCTGGTTACGGAGGCCATGTACGGCCAATTAGATTTACATGCAGCTTTAATAACTGGTGGGTGGATGGGTATTGGCCACAGGATATAAAACCAGGTTACAGGAACAAACTAGGTCAGGTCACTAATTATACCTGTCCCGCACTATATAGTCAGGTTCATGTCAGAATTAGTCTTTAATAAGACCGATGCCGACACACTTATGATAAGATTGGGATGTGGTATGTACCAGTTTTGGGGTCTAGTTACGAGTAGGAATCAGATGGGTTAGCATAGCAGGCGCACTCGGTCCAAAAAGCTAAATCTCACTACATATCACAAACAACATTTTAGTAGCTAAATTATCCACTATGAGAGAGAACATGTCTGCAGAGTGCAGACATGATCACCTTTATTATCCATTGGAGATAAAAAAGAATCCAACAGAAAATCCTACTATTCACTGAAAACTAGGTTCTATCCATGCTTTCCTCACGTCAACCTATCCAGCGTGCACTGGAATGTTGTTAGTATCTTATGATACACGATATGTAGATATGATAGACTACCATTTCATTATGTATGGGTTGATCCAGTACGATACATATAGGCTGATATGTAGTATCGATTTTTTTAATTGGGTCATGTAATGTATACTTAAGAATCTGAATCTTGGAACTAGATACACTTATAAAGATTGTTAAGTATTAGTAGTATTGGGCTTTAGTCCCACATCGGGTAGAACAATAATGAGAGGGGTTAGCCTCTCATATATATATGTAACTCTATTAATATCAATAATAATCACCCTATTATTCTAATTATAGAAGGTATCAGAGCCAAAATCCTAGCCGTCATCCACCCTCTCTCTCTCCACTAAAAATCCTAACCCTGGCTATCGTCTCACCGCTGCTACAATACCGTCGGCCCACTACACCCCCCCCCCCCCCCCCCCCCCCCGGCTACAGTAGAGGGTAAACAATAGTTTGTTTGCTGAAACCTCTGACTCTACACATCAACTTCAGAAGAAGAAGAAAATGTTGGGATCCTCAGAGGATAAACAATGGTTTGTTTGCTGTAACCTCTGACTCTCAATATCGGCTTCAGAAATTTAACAAAAAACAGACAAGTGGTTTGTTTTGCGTAAATATGTTTCTTTTATTACTTGATCTTCACATCAGGATCTAACAGAGAGTAACCTAGGTTTCCTCTCTGTCCTGAGTTGTGTGATCCACATTCAAATATCTGCTCCCTATGCGCGTGCCGGTTCTGGCCACGTTTCGAGCATATTGGCGAAGTTGATGTGTTATCAAGTTGGAAAGATCAAACCGACGGTCAAATCAGGAATCTTGAAGGCTGACAGGCACTTAGGCGAATAACGGTACTACAGTCACTAGTGTCGAAAACACAATGGGGGGACCAACGGACACTGACATGACAATTTTATCGATTCGACTTGTCGATCGACGATTGGACGGACCAGAGAGCTACTCGACATGGCGAAAGAAGGTCGAGAACACTCTTCTAGGAATGCGGTTGTCCAAACATCTGACTGACAACCCTCCAGCAGAGACCGATCCCATATTTGAGCAGTGGAAGACAGATGACAATCGACTGCTTACATAGTTAATAAATTCAATGGAACCATCGGTGGAGGACATGGTTCATAATACGAATTCAGTAAAGAAATTATGGGAGGTACTAACGGCGGCGTTTGATGGAACATGTGATTTATCTCGTACCTACGACTCATTCGTTATCGTATACCGAGCAAATCAGGAAGACAAATCTCATAAGGAGCACTTCCGGACCTTTAAGGCTATGACTGACGAGATCGACCGCATATTACCTCTAACGACAGATATCAATGAAGCTAGAGCTCAACGGGAGCAGTTTTATGTCATGGCATATCTTGTCTCTCTCCGTCTTGATGCAGACTCTACTCACTCTCAGATCATTGTTGGATATGATGTTCCGTCTCTGATGGAAGCTCACTATCGTGTCATTTGAACAACGAAAGTCGTTGAGACCACTCCGGGTGATGCTCCTGCTGATCGATCTGTTATTGGTGCTGCTCGTACTGGATTTCATGGTGGTCGTGGAGGACGATGTGGTGGCCGAAATGTTGGTCATGATGGGGGACGAGACAATGGCGGTTGTGATGGGGGAAGACCGCGCACATGATTCAATTGTGGTCAGCATGGCCGTTAGTGGCAGTGTCCTAAAGCTCCTGCTATCAATGTTTCATCAGATGCTCCTGGTGATGGTGTTCGATCTGTCCAAATGACTACAGAGTCATATACAGATTTTCTTAACTTCCAAGATCAACGTTGTGGTGAAGCAACCACATCTGGATCCACCGCTGGATACTCAGCGGAATGTGTGGTGAGGTCAAAATAGTAGATGATTGACTCTGGTGCGTCTGCTCACATGACTGGCGACGCAGGTATGATACGCAATTATGTATCAGTGTGTCATGTTTTCGATATTACTGTTGCCAATAGTGGTTCACTAACAGTCCGTGGACGAGGAAGTGTCCATTTCTCTTTCGGACAGTCACTCAATTCAGTATTACATACACCAGGAAACCCGTTCAGTTTGCTTTCAGTTAGTCAACTTACTCGCGACTTGCATTATTCGGTAACATTTTTTTTCTATTGGTTGTGTTTTTCAGGACCTGAAAACTGGTAAGATAGTCGTTAAGGGACATGTGGCTGGAAGCTTGTACTTGTTTGATGTTCCTTCTTCTGTTGCTTGTGTCGGCATGAAACTCGATCCTTTCGAGTTACATTCTCAGTTAGGCCACCCATCCATCCCATCTCTCCAGAAAATGTACTTATCTTTAGATGTTCCAGTTACTTTTTTTTGTGAATCGTGTCGTTTGGCTAAGCATCACCGGATTCCCTATCCGGTGAGTCATAATAAAATTGCATCATCTCCTTTTGAGTTGGTACATTCTGATGTATGGAGACCTTGTCCGGTTGAATCAATGATGAATTTCAAGTACTTTGTTACATTTGTTAATGACTACTCACGTGTCACTTTTGTCTACCTAATAAAAAATTGCTCCGAATTATTTGACATTTGGTACCATTTTTATGAAGAAATCAAAACACAATTTGGTGTTCTGATTAAATGCTTTTGAAGTGACAATGGTCGTGAGTATCTATCTCGTGAGTTCAATACTCATGTCCCGCAACGGCATCATCCACCAAACTTTCTGTCCTTATCTCTTGGAAACAACACGTGCTCTTACGTTTCAAGCACGTATTGTCAAAAGATTTTGGTTGGATGCGGTGCTTACAGCTTGCTATCTTATTAAATTGCATTCCGTCGTCGGTTTTCAATGGCGATACTCCTTTTTTTGGGTTATATCCCGCACGAGAGTCATTTCCTCTACCTCTCAAAAATTTTAGCGGGATACCCGGCCGAGCCTTTCTAAATTAGACCCTAAGACAATTCAATGTATTTTCCTTGAGTATCCTAAAGATCAGACAGGGTATCGTTGTTTGTTCCCTACCTTGAAGAGATTTTTTTCCTCTCGAGATGTTACGTTTCTTGAAATCGAGTTTCCTCCACTCCCACAAAGCACAGGTCCAGTTTTCCAGGTCTACCCAGAAGAGGGTTTATTGTTGTTTCCTATTCAAACACAACAGCTACCATAAGGGTGCGCTCCCTTACCGAGCCAGTATCCCAGTCCGACGACCCCCAATCATCGGTTAAGTCAGTATCGGCGTCGCCTGAGCAACCACCACGGTCATGGAGTCGTCCTCCTTTAGCTCCACTGGTTCGCCTCCGCCTGTTCCACCAGCTCGACCTCGCCATGCCTGTCGTGAACATCCCTTGTATGTAGACAACTTCAAAGGGCTCGCGAGCCACACTAAGTCCTTGGTGGCTACTATTTATGGGATTCAGATTCCCAATACTGCCGAGGAGGGTCTTAAACATCTCGTATTCACGATCAAGGTGAAATCGGATGACACTCTTGAACGTATAAAGGCTCGTCTGGTGGCTAAAAGGATTAGACCTATGGTGACGATTATTTTGAGACCTCCAGTTGCCAGGATGACATCAGTGTGCGTACTCTTGGCTTTAGTTGTTCGCTATGACTGGCTATTGTTGTAGTGTCCCGTCCCAACATCGTGTCCGTTCCTCGTCGCGACACGGAGAACGCGGTTAAGAAACATTGTCGCTACCGATTGGTCGGGACCGATTGAATTAAGATTATTTTCTCGTTATGGAATGACTTCTTCGGATCAAGTTCCATATTCAGCGGGTTGCGCCTCGAGGATGGACTCTGCGGCTGAGTCAGGAGAGCTCTGAGTTGCTCTGCATTTTTGCCGCACTTGCTTCTTTGGCTTTGGCTTTTTTAATGCGTTTTCGTGAATGTTTTCGATGGATTTCATTGTTTGCGCTCATCGAACTTCGCATTTCATATCGAACTCGGAATAGAAGGGTAGAGTGCTGATACATTGCTTGTGGGATTTCAAGTGATCGCGTAAGCGCCGTCTAGCGCAACAAGACATTCCCTCTCGCCTCAAACAATCAAGGTGAGTGGCTGGACCCTTTGAATATGCAAGGACACGAATGCTTAATTCCAATGAACTGTTGCACGATTTCTGACGTACGCTCGCTATAGAACTGTTATGCAACGAAACTGCTACATGCTTTCTTATGTACATCTGCTATAGAACCGTCACATCATAAACTGCTAGATGCTTAATATGTTATGCCTGCTATAGAACTTTGCTAAACAAAGTATGAGTCATTTGTCTAGCCTTGCAACGATGAAAATGGTTAAGTTGCTCACGAATTAAAAGATCATGCTTGAATAACTAGTCTAGCCTCGCACGATCACGGACAACTTATGCACAAGGAACGGCTTCCTCGAACGATACCCCGGGACACGGGATCGATTCGACCTAAGAGGAAGCAAAAGATAGCTATGGTAGATATAAGCAAAACTGGTTATTCGGCGAACTTTCAGCAGAGCTCGCTACTCGCACTGAAAGGAACGTCGTCTAAACCCAGCTATACTCCAATATGGCTTGTGATGCCAGTAACCTTCACATATGCAAACTGCACACACATTATTCTAGTAAATGATGACAATTGACAGGAAAAAACATGATAAGCTTCGCATTGCACGGCACACTCTGTCGTGGGTAAGTTCTAGTGTAATTTATGTTTATGCCTATCAAATGCTTGCATGAAATTCACTAGGATGCCTAGAAAGATCACTGAATATATATAGCACGTTTCACATAACTTCTTGAACCAAATGAGAGCGTAGAACTAATTAGTCACGCACCAGTACACGACAATGCACTAATCCACGCTCTCCATAGGTGCTCCGGACAAAGAAAGACGTGCCACCTAACTCAAAGCGACGCTAGCTCATTTTGAAGCCTCGTCCGTGTGCCAAGGCTTGTTTCAATCCTTTGAAAACTCCACATTTCAGTCCAAAAAAAAGATGGCTCAACTTCCCACTATAGTAGGTGTTTTGAAGTGTTTTGGTTGTATAAAAGGGGATGTAATGTATGGAACGACTCTCTCATCAACGTTCATTTTGTAATCGAGTCAAGTTGTAAGCCCGCACAGCAATCGTTGTAATAGAGTCTTGTAAATGATGTTTATTATCAATGAAAAGAAAAGTTCCTTCTGTTTCAAATGTGTTGTTCAATTTCTTTGCGTACTCTATTAAATGTGTTTCGGATAACCTTATGACTATGTCCTGTGTGAGCGCAACTTAGGTTCGCACGGCATCACGTCCGGGGGACGACTATCGATTCTTCGAAATCGGGACGTGACAATTGCTTCAGCTTGATATCAAGAATGCATTTTTCCACGAAAATATTGAAGAAGTGTATGTGGTACCACCTCCCGGGTTCGTTGCAAGGAAGGTAAAGTGTTGCATCTGCAGAAGGCCCCCTACGATCTTAAACAATCACCGCATGTATGGTTTGGTCGATTTACACATGTTGTTACTCAGTTTGGCATGTGTCAATCAAAGAAGGATCATTCGGTGTTCTATCGACAGACATCTGCTAGAAGGATACTACTTGGTGTCGATGTTGATGACATTATAATCACGGAAGACGACAACAAGGGTATTGCAGGACTAAAAAAGTTTCTGGAAGGACAATTTTAGACCAAAGATATGAGATCGTTGAACTACTTCTTGGACATTGAAGTCACATGGAGTAAGCGAGACATTGTAATGTCTCAGAGAAAGTGTGTTGTACATACTAAATGATGGAGGACTTATGCAAGCCAAGGGAGCAACCTCGTCCATGGATCCATGGACAAAGTTACTCCCAGACTGGCAGCAGATTTATGGCCTCTCCACGAGTACCACACTGGCAGGCAATTCTCATAATTCTATGCTATCTAGTCCAGAATCCGAAAAAATGAATTCAGATAGAGAATCATGGACAAACTCGTGTTGAGTGCTTTATCGATGCTGACTGGGGTGCAAGTCTGACAGATAGACGGTCAACATCTGGCTATTTGATTTATTGGCAAAAATTTGGTATCGTAGAAGAGCAAGAAACAGAGTGTGATAGCACGATCAAGTTCGGAAGCAGAATATCGAACAAGTGCTCATGGCACACCAAGGTGTTATATATGAAGAATCTTCTACAAGAGATGGAAGAAGAAGTAGGACCTAAAGCAGCAGATATGTGGTGTGATAACTAGTCTGTTATCCATATTGCTAAAAATCATGTATTTCATGAAAGGACAGCACATTGAAATCGACATTCACTTTGTCTGTGATGAGTATAAAAAGGAGATAAAATTTCACCACGTTAGGACCGATGATCTGATAGCCGATATCTTCACGAAGTCTCTTTTGGCTCCTCGGATTCAATTTATGTGTAACAAACTAGGCATGATTGACATCTATGCTCCAGCTTGAGGAAGGGTGTTAAGTATTAGTAGTATTGGGCTTTAGTCCCACATCGGATAGAACAATAGTGAGAGGGGTTAGCCTCTCATATATATATATAACTCTCTTATCAATAATAATCATCCAATTATTCTAATTCTACAAAGATGAAATTAAAATTAAAAAAACTTAGTAGAAAATTATATTAAATCATGTTCCTATAGTGATTTAGAAGTATAGACCTAAACTTCTAGAGTTGATGTATATACGATACACGATAGGATACTTGATACACAAAACGATACACAAGCAAATCAATACACGATACGATTCATGAGTTGACAACCTAGACTGGAACCATGGCTTCCATATATAACAAAATTACTATGTTAGCACTGTAATTAACTTAACTTTTAAATATCAACTCTCAGGCACTGCTTCTCTGCTTCTCTATTTCGTGTTAAACTACCTCTATAGTTGATGGATCCTTGACAAATGAGGCTAATCAACTTACAAAATGACATCTTGCAGCCTATGTTCTTGAATTCACCTAAAATCCCTATAAATTTGACGGGTCCAAATATAAGAAAAAAAATATACCGTCCTTCCAAGGTTGACTGATGCAGCCTGTTATTTAGGGACGAACTCACTAATGAAATAGGACAATAAGCCCTTTTGCCAGACTCTTGGATCTGATTTTACACAAATCTCCAATATGAAATGGGACAATAAGCAACCATGGCGATAGCAAGTCAGGATTTAGGATCTTCTACATAAGAAAGAAACACCCCAGTTCAAATCTCTAATTATAGAGGCGTTCAAACTTCAAAGAAACCCCATTATATCCATCAGGCAAAGAGCATTACAAGCATTGGATTTCCTAACCACAAAATATATTTTATCTTCTTCCACGACTCTAGGAAATCAAGTGCTTAAAGACTACAGCAAAAGATTTCTAGTCTACAAATTGAAATTGATAAAGAATTCCAGTTACTGCTCTTTCACAAACTTTATATCCACTATAGCTTTTTATATTATAGTAATCTTCCCAAAGACTTGGCAATCCACCTAAATCTCATACCAGCATAGAACTTGGAATTTCTCTCATCTAACAGCAACCAGTTACATTTAGAGTTTCCCTTAGCAGGTTTCATTCTCTTCT
Source organism: Iris pallida (assembly GCA_029216955.1). Taxonomy (NCBI): domain Eukaryota; kingdom Viridiplantae; phylum Streptophyta; class Magnoliopsida; order Asparagales; family Iridaceae; genus Iris; species Iris pallida. Next base: position 13,852,593 of record JANAVB010043419.1, on the reverse strand, counting down.
GATAAGGACTAGCTCCTAGATTAATATTTCAGATCCAAATTTTCGTCCAAAGGATACCTGCTAGTCGCAACCGACTACTGCTCAATTGATATCCCAACTTCTCAACACCTTTTGCTGGATTCCACATGATTCATAACCCATCGAAGATGGTCTCAAATCCTCCACAATGTTGTCATGCATTGGATGCAAGGTATCCTTCCAACCACAAAAGCAGTTCTCTATGAAGAAGAGCTTTTTCTCATCAAGAATGATATGTACATCACTACATATTGTAGTACTTTACAAGAAAGCATTTACATGCAAAAAACAATTACAATGCAAAAATCAACGATAACTCTATTATATATACGCATGGCTTTAGCAAAATGCTTTTAGTTCACATGAAAAATTGAACATAAGAGGAAACCATACTCTAACTTCTTGACGTGAAGCCTCAGATAGGTAAGTATTGACTGCTGGAGAAAGACGATCAGAGTACTCAGGGGATGCTGGTCCTTCAACATCAGGGCTACGAGAACTACAGCTCATTAGCAAGCTGTCAGTGGCTTTTTTGTGCTGTAACATAGATGTATGACAATAGTCAGAAAATGCAAGTATAATGACACAAGAGCCCATATATCCAGAGTATTGACTGCTGGAAAAGCTGATAAAGAGGCAATATCATGCAAAGAGGAAAAAAAAAAAGAAGGAAGCTCATCAAAAACAATCCAGTGCCTTGGGTGTTTATTCATCAAAGCAACTAAGGACGTTGATAAGCCTTTTAATAGCTTTTGTTTTTCCTAAATACAAACCTCAAAAAGAACAAGACATTCTTCAAGGAGTTTGAAAAATAATCTGGTTCGAGCAATGCTTTGTTGCCATGCCTTTATAAGGGATGCATCATCTAGATTCCTTATGATTTGCATCATGACAACTAAGACTTCACGTTTCTCAGTGGCATTTAGATTATAGAATACTGGCATCTCATCTAGTATCTGCAGTAAGAAGCCAAATAATAAGATTAAACAAGTTCAAAACAAACAAGGAAAAAAGAGAACAAAAGCACATTATTAACAAAGATATAACCAAAGCCTATACAACAATTTGGGTAGTTTAGTCCTTCTAAGTGTTACATTTGCTGTTATTTACTTAAATACTTCCATAACTGTATGTCTGTGGACCCTTAACCACACACAACGACAAACCAGTGTACAAACCACTCGATTAGATTAATTATGGAATAAAATATATGAATTGCAGAGAGTAACATGTCCCATACACTAAAGGCCCAACTGAAATGACACATTAACCTTTATCTACATCGACTATTTTGAACATAAAAGGGAGAAAGGAGAATTGCAATCTTTAGTAACTTTCTACGTCCACGCTAGTTCATGTAATCAATCTTTGCAGGAGAAAAAAAAAATTTGTTAAGTAGGACGTGAACATCAGCTATACCTGCCCAATGAGAGAAAAGTAAAGCTGAGCTATATATAACTTGTCCTCACGCTTTTGATAACGAGAATCAAATTCATGTTTGCACATAAGGACTACCAAGATGCGAGCTGCCTACGACATCAAAAGTAACTGTTATAGTCAAAACACGAGGAAGAACAAACTTCATATTCTACATAATTTAGTTGCAAACAAGTTAACTAGTCAAAGAACATAATCAAACTTCTGAAATGAGGAATAAGACTATTAAAGATGGACTCACTTTCGCCCGTTGTGATAAATCATCATGGTCCCAAATAAGGAAAAGCTCCTGAATCAGAACTGATGAAAGATAATTTCTGCAAGATGAAAGCATTGCATAAGAATCAAAAGGAAACTGCGAGCAGTTCCTCGTGATGAACACAGTACATAAACGTGATGGTAGACATGAAATTATATTATAGTCGTGTTCTAGAAGGCTGCCACCTACATGGAGATGTCCCACCTCTGCCCCATCCACGTCCTAAATGGATGGGCAAAGCTGGTGGGTCGTCACTGGCCCCTCAACACCTGTGCAATATATCCCAAGTGAAAATAGAGAAGAATTGGTTTCTTTATTGAGGTAGGAAGCCCGTATTGATATGAGAGAGGGCTGTGGTGGGAACGTGATGCTTGATGGACACAGGAATAGGATTAGGGTTAGAGTTATAAGGGGTGTGGTGGGAAAGATATTTAGTGCAGAGTTAGGGTTAAAATTATCCTTGGTTTGATACCATGTAAAAAAAGAGAAGAATTGGACACTTTAAGGTAGTGTTGGTCCATATTTATGTCAGTGTTCTAAATTTCGCTAGACCGGAGGGCCGCCTAGCGCCTAGGCGCCGAACTGAATTTTTTCTACATGTAAACAGACATTAACTAGCATGTATGTATTATTGTGACACAAAACTTTATGTATTCTCCTGGATAGGAGGATGGGTTTAAATATGTGTTAGGGGTTGGTCTCAGGTCATGAGTTCAAATCATGCCTCTACTTTTTTTTCATTTTTTTTAAACTTTTGGGTGTGAGTTATGGGTTCAAATCCTACCCTAACCCGTGACTTGCCCCCTAACCTACTCTCCAGCCTCTCTCTCTCTCCACTCTAAGATTTCCACTCTCCCGCCTCAACAGAAACATCAGCAGCAACAACGACAACAGCAACATAACAGCAGCAACACAATCGCAGTCACAAGTGTTTAAAATTTGTATTTTTTTTTTTTAAATTTTTAAATCCGCCTAAGGCCAAACAGCGCCTAGAACCGCCGCCTAGACCGAAATCGGTGCGGCCGGTGGCTGCCTAGGCCGAAATTTAGAACATTGATTTATGTTATATTACATTATTAAATATGCTATTAAAAAGACTAAGGGTGTGTCTAGTTGCAAACATGTGAAGTGAAAGCGGTGAAAGTGCTATTTTTTTTGTTTAACTCTCACCACTTTTGTTGTTTGATTACAAGCAAGTGGAGCAAGATTTACACTTTCATCTCTGGTGTGAAGTGCGTCAAGTCCCCCTTAAAATGTGGATTCCCATCCTCTTTTCCAAGCCTGAAGGAAACATGAAAGTGGGATTAAATAAAAATTTCATTTACTTCTCACTTTTTACTACGTGACAAATGGACAAGTCCATACTTTAAGCTAAGCCACTTTCACACTACCAAACGGGTAACGTAATGAAGGTGGCACTTTCATGGGCACAAAAACTTCATAACCAAACAAGATTTTTCAAAACTTGCTCCAAAAAATGGAGGTTTATGAAACGAATTTTTCACTTCACTCCACATGCTTGCAACCAAACTGATGGAGAACTTGAATTTTTGGTTATTTCGGATTTTTTTTTTAGTTTGTTTGTTAGGATAAATCAAAATAAAGAGAATTTTTACTATACATGACAAATGGACAAGTCCACACTTTAAGCGATTCCACTTTCCCACTACCAAACGGGTAATGTAATGACGGTGGCACTTTCATGGGCACAAAAACTTCATAAACAAACAAGATTTCTCAAAACTTGCTCCAAAAAATGGAGGTTTATGAAACAAAATTTTCACTTCACTCCACTATCTTGCAGCCAAACTGATGGAGAACTTGAATTTTCGGTTATTTTGGATTTTTTTTTAGTTTGTTTGTTAGGAAAAATCAAAATAAAGAGAATTTTATCTCTCAAGTTGGTTGGGGTTGGTCAGGAATTGACTTATGGATAAGAACTTCGATATTTAGTTTATCTTCTTTCGATTGTTTTGTAGCTTATAAATAGTCTATAATTTCATAAGTTATTGATCGAAGAATTGAGAATGAGAAATCTATTTTGAGTTTATATGGTGTGATGCCAAAATCTTATAGTGTATCTCTCTATCAACGTTGCTTCTTCACTTTCGACGTTGATGTCTTCAACATAACTACTCCGCTTTCGACGTTGACGTCTTCAACGATGCTTCTCCGCTTTCGACTTTGACGTCTTCAACGGTAATCATAGTATTATTTTGCATTTCTATTGTAATTTTTGAGACAAATTTATAATAGTTGTTGTTCACTCTTCAATTAAAACTTCTGCACCCAAATCTTCTCAAATCCCTAATTTCATACTAATAATTTATTTTTGGGTCTTCGTCCTACGTCAAATTGGAATCAGAGCCAAACCCTGGCTTAGAAATAGTTATATACGAATGTAAGTAAGATCCATACAAGAATGTCTACACAATTTTTTGCAACAATTTTGTGCGATAATCAATAATATATATGATAAAATGCTTGTTGAAATGAAAAAAGTATTTGAAGAATTTTCCAATCGAAATAAAGTAAAATCTATTGCTAAGAGCGATCCTATATACATAAAAAAAATTATTAGTAGAACCTATCGAGTCGGGCATAGACGAATCAGAAGTTAAATCCAAGTCCGAGTCTAAGTCTAGATTTAAACCAGTAATAAATTGAGTTTTATAAGTCTAGATTTAAGCTATTAATAAATTTTGAGCATTGAAGAATTAAATAAGTTATTTGATGAAACCAATAAATTTAAAAAACCTATTAAGCACCTAAATATTTTGAACGTGTTCCAATAATTGAACCTGTAAACAATTTATATTATATGTTTGTTACAAATAATTGTAATAGTTTGCAGAAAATAATAAATGATTGTAGAGACGATCATTTTGCTTATCTAGAAACATCGAGACATCCACAAGTTGTTGAAGTGCTGGATAGGTCCATATTCAATATTCTACTTCTTTTACTTCCACAACCCCCAGTACCACCATGGAGTTTTGTCTTGTCAAAAACTTCAATGTTGACTAAGTTGTCAAAGCAAAGGCCTCGACCATGGCCGAATTGGAGGACATCAACATGAGCATAATTCTCGAATTTCACACTTGATTCACTAGGAGGTTGAATTTTCAAAGCCGAGGAGAATGATGGAGAACAACTTGGATTTTCGGTTATTTTGGATTATTTTTTTAGTTTGTTTGTTAGGATAAATCAAAATAAAGAGAATTTTATCTCTCGAGTAGGTTGGGGTTGGTTAAGGATTGACTTATCTTATGGATAAGAACTTGGAGATTTAGTTTATCTTCTTTTGATTGTTTTGTAGATTATAAATATTTGTAATTTCATAAGTTATGGATCGAAAAATTGAGAATGAAAAATCAATTTTGAGTTTATATGGTGCGATGCCAAAACCTTAAAGTAGATCTCTTTATCAACGTTGCTTCTCCGCTTTCGATCCGCTTTCGATATTGACGTCTTCAACGTAGCTTCTCCGCTTTCAACGATGCTTCTCCGCTTTCAACGTTGACGTCTTCAACGGTAATCATAGTATTATTTTGCATTTCTATTATAATTTTTGAGACAAATTTATAATAGTTGTTGATCACTCTTCAATTAAAGCTTATGTACCCAAATCTTCTCAAATCTCTAATTTCATACTAATTTTTTGTTTTTCGGTCTTCGTCCCGCGTCACAAACACACCCTAAATAATAGAGATATATAAGATTCTATTGCATCCCAAAATATGCACTTAGACACTTGGCGGTCTGCTTGGTCAGATTTCCCATCCCTAAAATATAACAACAAAAACTAAAAGGAATCGTGGGCCAAACTTGTTTCAGGTAGTCCAACAAAAAAATTAGCACAAATTTCATTGAAGGCTACCGAACACTAAATAAGACAAAAACTACCATTTCCCCTCCCATCTTTTCTTCTAATAGCCGCAGTGAGAATTTGGCAAGGTCATGAAAACAGCAGACCTCCAGCTAGCAGGTTTCTTTTTTTTCCAAGGGAAATTCTGAATAACCGCTCAGACACTTCACTCTTCAGTAACTGCCTTCCTGAATTGACAACGCTGTCCTAGTTGTTACAGGATGATAAAGTCCATGTCCTTGCACCAAAAATCCAGAGTGTTTGTGAGCGATGAGGGTTAAACCTTTATATTACTCAACACGCCCAACACATTCTGGCAAGGCCCTCTCTTGCTCATACCTAGCTTGGTTAGAATTTGGCACCGGCACAAGGCATTCATTGGAATATGGATTGACATCTGGTCATAAAAACCTTGTGAATCCTTTTATGGAGCTTTGTGATGCTCCATAACCAACCCCATTCTAATGGGAAACGAAGATGCCCCTAAAGTAAGAACTGGAGAACTGTACACATGAAGCCCAAACAAGAATGTATCAAAAGTAACAATATTTGTTTCTTTGTTTGTAAGATAATCAAGGAGAACATTCTCTTAGCAGTCAAGAAATATTAAATATGTATAAAACATGGAAAAGCTTACAGAAACACTAAGAACATATTTCATTTAATATAACATTCAAATTGAATGGGCAGCCAAATTCGGTTCATGTTACCTATCAGAAGGATCTCTTCCTGGCATTTCCACAAAAAGGTCATGGTCACAAATTATCTGCAAAAAGGTAAGCTTGCACTCGTGCAGGACAGATTGGCAGACCCCAGCAAATTTGTCCATATACAAGGATACCTGCAGGCAATTAATAGCAATTTTTATGTATGACCAATTATTCAAGAAAAGAACCAAGACAGGCTTAGAAGTTAGAAGGCTAGTTCGCTGGTAGACAAACCTACCTTGATATCATATACTTTGAATAGAAAGAGTCAAGATGAGGGTGAAAGGTTCTGCAATAGAATTGCATTTCAACTGACGAAAATATGACCCGAAGACCCAAAATAAATAACAGCCCAGTTCTCTGACCCATCCAGATTTGAGATTTTTAATCAGTAATTGATGTCACAAATATGGATCCTAAACATACATGGAATAATTTTTATTCACTAAAATACTGTCAAAAGTAATCAAGAGCCAACTGATACTTTATGTAACTTTCCTAATTGATAAAAGGATGAAAGCAAAAAAAATATAATAACACAAAGGAGAATGTATACGTCCAGTAAATTACCAATTCAAACACTTGTCGTGGTTCAATGATTGACAACAGATCATAACAAAAGAAGGCTAGACTGCTGTTTAAGCGTTTTGCCAAATTTAAACCCTTCTTGCAGCGATCATGAACCTCTGTCAGAAGGCAATCATAGAGCTGCATGATACACCGAAATACACCCTCTTTTAACTGCAACGGCGGAATATCTTCACCTGTATGCAGAAATGACAATGCCAACCTTAATAAATGACTCACATCCACTTTTTCCTAATTAAAAGTCGAGTAATAATAAAGAACATTTATGTGTGGCACTTATGGAGCTGTGGAGGAATATTCAGTACTTACATACAGATAACAGCTCCTAAACAAGGATTCAGAAGAAAACAAATCAACAAATAGGATGTTTGCATTCTTTATACAGTACCGATGAAAGAAGCCATCTAATACAAGATGATAGCTATTCATGCAGTGTGAACAAGGCACACCTTGAGGCATTTCCAGGGGTGAATGCCCAAGGTACTTCAAAAAATGTTGATACCTATCTGCTTCAACCATGAGGTAAACGCCAGATGAAATGGCATTTAAAGAAGGGGAGAAAATGTCAGCGTTTAAAGCCAAAAAACGCCTTCCTGTTTCTTCAGCATGCCAGTAATGAGGGCGTTTTCTTGTGTGTGTGTGTGTGTGTGTGTGTGTGTGTGTGTGTGTGTGTGTGTGTGTGTTGGGGGAGGGGGGGGGGGGGGGGGGTCCTCTTGTTCTGAATGCCGGTAATGAAGGCATTTTTTTTCTCTTTTTCATTTGTTCTGGAAAAGGTTAATACGGAAAACGCCATTAATACTGGCGGGGTGGTAATAGGGAAAAGGTCACTAATAATGGCGTTTCTAGTCACTTCTGTATGCGTGTAGATATTTGGTGCTCACACCTACTAGCCATTTTGCGTCATTAATTAGCAAGTTGTTTTTTATGCGTCCAGAACAAACAAGAAGAACGAACCAAGTAACATGCACAATAAGGTTGTAGTCACAAAACAATGAATGAAACGAACAAAGAAGCAAACAAGAGAACACACGAAGGAAATAGGACTCTTGTGAGCAAATTTCCATGTGTTATCACCGCCTATGTCACGGGAACATCGCGTGCAGATTTTCATCTGAAAAACAAATCACATGCATGATGACGATGACGAAAAAAAAGGGGGAAACGCCATTATTATTAATGTTTTCCCTATTACCACCCAACCACCCCCTTTTCCCTATTAACTATTTCTAGAGCAAACTAAAAAAGAAAAAGAAAAAGAAAACAAAAACGTCATTCTTATCGGAGTTCAGAACAAACTAAAAATAGAAAAAGCATCATTATTACTGGCGTTCAGAACAAGAAAAATAAAAACAGAAAACGACATTATTATTGGCGTGCTGAAGAAACAAAAATAATAAAAACGAGGAAAGAAAAAGCCCGGTGTTTTTTGGGCTTGAAATGCCATTATTAATGGCGTTTTCCCCCTTCTTTAAACGCTATTTCATCAGGCATTTTGTACCATTACACCAAAAATTTCAACACTTTGACCCTCTAGTACAATTTCAAAAAAAGTATAAGCTTTTACAGTAAATTTTCTGAAAATTTTGTTTACGTATATATAGTGGTGGGTCACATTTTCCAAGAAATTAATTTATGCAAGTAATTGATTATGTTTATGCTTAAATATTTGTTTTGGCTGTGCCTCTGCAATTTAGTAAAATGGATATGGTTTAAGATATTCTGATGTTAAAACTTGCCAAGTTTCTAATTTATTTCCCTATTTCCATATATGATTTCCACGAGGCTTACACCTATCATCACCAAAGGACCCAGACCTTAACCTCGTGCTTCCACCTGATTCGGGATAGAGCATAGTTGGACAGCAATGCCCAGTGCTAGCACCAACAATTTTTTGGCAAATGCCACAGTGTGTGCATGTGTCCAACACAGCTCCGATATGAAAGGACACCACATCTCAGAAGTTTCCTTGAGTACAAGAAAGAAAATATCCTATAGCGGGCAGGATATATTCTTGATAGTTGATAGAAAAGAGAGACATTTCTGGCATGGCTGGTTAAGTACCAAAATGCACGATAGATATTGCAATTTGTGCAATTTCCTAGTTTCCGTAACTGTCAATAATAGACAAGGATAGACTATTCAACCAAAGGCACTGCGGTTTGCACAGAAGGTTGGCAATTTGTAAAGAAGAACACAAGATCATCGGATAAATTGTATATTTTCATCATTTATTTGATGATGAGGGATACTGATACAACAATGAGAAGGAACTTATATCCAATATCCATTCATCTAGAGTAGATCCCTTAATATTAATTTGGTGGACTTTCCATCATAAGCAATCACCTAGCTTCTTGGTATGATCCTTTGACATAAAGCATTTAGTTTAATGCTTCTCGTCTGTAAATATTCCAATTATAGATCTACAAACTCTAAACCTGAGAATTGGGCTCAACCAATTCTACTTTGTCAAATTCAGCCATATTCCTATATTCAAGGGTCTTCCCAATCAGATTATTTGTCTAATGTACCAGAATTACCTATACTTTCTAGATAACCACTTTCTCATTCATGCACCAAAATATAAGAAGTTATATAGTAGACCGAAATGTAACTTTTTAAGATTCCCCTCATTCACAAGAAGGATATAAATTCTATAATGCTTACGTTAATCTAGCTCAGTTTTGTAGTACACTAAATCCTACTTGCACCGAGCTTTTAACCAAGAAAACTATTGAAGACTTTGACTGGAGATGGATTGACCTCTAAGTTCTGATGGATCAATAATGTATATAGCCTTTAACGTGCCACGTGTATATTAGCCAAAGGTATGTAGCCAAACTTATATCAAGTCAACAAATTCGATTCCAAAACCCAAGATAACTCAAAATCAGTAGTAGACTAATCGTGTTCTTAAACTAGTTTTTGACATAGTCTAGGAGGATTTGGTATCATTCTGTTCCGAGATCAGCTTTTTAAGATACCCCTCATTCACAAGAAGGATATAAATTCTATAATGCTTACGTTAATCTAGCTCAGTTTTGTAGTATACTAAATCCTACTTGCACCGAGCTTTTAACCAAGAAAACTATTGAAGACTTTGACTGGAGATGGATAGAGTACCTCTAAGTTCTGATGGATCAATAATGTATATAGCCTTTCCAATACTCTGATATCTAATGGGACACGTGTCATTGGCCAAAGATCTGCAGCCAAACTTATATCACAGTCAACAAATTCGAGTCCAAAAACCAAGATAACTCAAAATCAGTAGACTAATCGTGTTCTTAAACTAGTTTTTGACATAGGCTAGGAGGATTTGGTATCATTCTGTTCCTAGATCAGCTTTCAATGTTGTCAAAATTGGATCGAATCGTAAAACCGTAAATGATCCGGTTTGGATCGGGATCCGGACCATGATGTAAGATTCTTGGTGAATCTATAAAAATAGAATAAAATGAAGAAAAAAAAAAATGGACAATTCAAATATAAGAGATATGATGCATTATTGATAAATAAATCCACAAAACAAATAGGTTTTGGCATATATCATGCACAAAATAGGTCAACCAGCTCAAAAACAATAGTAGGATCCCCAAAGGTTAAAAGCCCAAAAGCCATAATATATGCATTGTAGATGTTTCGGATCCTTGTCTACAGCCATGTGAAGCTCCCATGTCACATTTTTTTTTCCTTTCAATCTTCCAAAACCTAAGAGAAAAGGAGTAGGAAAGAGAGCAAAATTTAAAATTCACCTCAAACGGAATTCCGTAAGTCACAAAAACCATGCTTATATCTTCCCTATGCCATAGAAGAACACAACAACAAACATAAATGGATTCAGACAAACAAGAAAGAATTGGAAATTTTTGTCTCAAAGTCGTAGTTTTTGGAGGAGAGAAAAAACACAATACAGAGATTTGATGTAATAAAATATGAAGAGTGGCATAGGAAAGTATATAACTTAATATTCACAAAATATCTCTTAATTTCAAAAGAAAAGTCAAAATATGTCTCAACCACAAATAAAGTCCGCCTAGGTCGGGAACGTCTGATTCGGTCGAATCCCGATTGCACAACCCGGATTGTACAATCCATATACGATTCTTCTACAGAACGATCCATGTATGGGATGAGGGATCCGGATCGCGAAGAATCAAAAACGGATTGGATCGGATCGGAAGATCCACAATCCGGTTCATAAGATCATGACAACAAAGGATCCATGTATGGGATCCAGATCGCGAAGAGTCAAAATTGGATCGGATCGTAAGATCCATGATCCGGATAATAAGATATTGACAACAAGGAACCCTCTATTTATGCCTTCAAACTTTTCTCCTCTCTTCAATTCAGATAGATAAGCTTGTATTAGAAGAGAACTATACTAAGAAAAATGTGCCAAGTTATATCATAAGTAAAACTAAGATTCTTATTTTTTTTTTTATCTTAGTTAGTCATAAGAGGAATTTTGGTTTGTAAACTATGTAATTTAAGCTCAAAAAAAAAGTTTGATTCCTTACGCAAAAGTACCAAAGACTTGTATATATGTATATATATAGTTATATACACATACACACACACCAAAAGACTACTAAAGCCTAATGACTTCATAAGTAAATTAAGGCCTGTTTGGCAACAAGAAAGTAGAAACCTAATGGAAACTAGGTCTACTTTCCATCCAAAGTGTTCTTTGGCAACAGGAAACTCATTTTAGAAAGTCCATCCCGCTTAAGCATATTCGGAAACTACTACCCTATTTAGTTTCCTCTCCAAACATGGAAAGTCACATAAACTCCTTATGGTCCCATTAATATTATTATTTTATTTGACTCTTGGTTTTTTTTTCATGCACACCATACTTTAATTAATAGTCTTTAGTGTTGTCATTTTTATATTATTTTAATAGTGACATTGTTTTACTTTCTTCCTCTAGTTTCATGCAAACAAACAACCTTTTTGTTTGGAAACAGTTTCATTATTTTGCATAAACTCTACGGAAAGTATGTTTCCAACTTTTTTCTACTTTCTTGTTGGTAAACAAGCCCTACGAGTAAATTTCTTCCATCATAGTCATCAAATGAATTTTGGTCTAAGAACTAGATAATGTAAGTTTAAAAGTAAAAAAAAAAAGATTCATTTCTTAAGAGAAGTACCTAAGCAAGTTTCCAAAAAGGCCCTATGACCTGCACTAGAAAGTACCCACAGAGTACCAAAGAAGTACCCAAAAAATACCAAAATTAAAATATGAAATAAATTAAACGAGATTGGAACGTATGTGGTAACTATCCAGGAGTACCCTGTACGCCTTCCTAAATGGTTTTGTGGTAACTATCCAGGAGTGCCCAAAGAGTACCAATACCGTGTACACCTTCCTAAATAGAGTACCGTTGATGGTTAAAGATAAGTTTCAAAAATGATTTTCCATTTACTTAAACATACCTGATGGAAGATTATGGTAGAAAAGGCGGCTTTGCTCAAGGGCCATTGATTTCACAATAAGCTCCAAGAAAAACCACGCCATTGCCAAAACATCATCATAAACTGGTCCAACACGATAACCTTTAGCCTGCAAGAGAAGTCACAGTGTTCATATATATATATGAAACAACCACCAGGTTATCCCATTATGGCCATGTAAGAAGTACTAAATAATCAAGATCGAAAAAAGGCTCAAAGAGAACTTTCAGTTAAAGGGAAATGTCGTATCTTACCTTGCTCCGAGCCAAACTTCCCCAAACTGTTGATAGCCCAGGATAAACTGGTGATTGCCGACCACCAAAATCATCAAATGCATAATCAACATAAGTAACAAGAAAACGATTTCGTTCAGCACCATCAGATGATTCCTGTTGTACACTGCATGAGCATTTTGTTGTGGAAGTCATAAATTATTGTTTGAGAAAAACTAGCAGTATTATGCATCCATTATGGCTTTAAGCATAGAAGTCTGAACCATTGCACTACAAAAACAGACCCTTTATCCCAAATTTTAGGGTCGTTTACATGAATCATTTTTCTTCCCTACAGCTCTGTTAAGGAAAAAGCATCATACCAGTCATGCTTTCATTCATAAGTCCTATCACAAAAATAAATTTTGTGGACAAAACGACATATAACCATGAGCATAAAGGAAAGCATATTCTTTTCATCTCTTTTGACAAAAAAATAGTTGATGCACAAAGTAGTATAAATTCTCTGATACAACAAACAGAAAGTTGTACTCCTGGCCATTCACTGAAGATGGAACCAAGATCAGACTGTTAAGGAGAAGAGTTGTATTAGGTCATTCAAGTTATGATCAGTTACAACTTAACACTGAAACCCATTATTACCCTCAATAAATTTCTCTCCATTCACAAGTACACCTTAAGTCAAATTGCCTACTTATGTGATATGTGACCTTATATATTGAAGCTTGTGATTAATACGCCTCCGCTTCTGCTTTCAGACAGTCTAGGTACTATTACTTTTTATTTTGCAATGCATTTGGTACTATGACTCTCAATAGACATGAAGGTTATTTTCACATTACATTAACAATGTTAGCCAATGATAATAACAACAGATAAGGATGTTATGATGCTTTTGGACTTTGGTATAGATACTTAAGCTTTTCATGTATTCCTTTTTCACGGCCTCAATCAAAGTTTGTTGAGGCCTACCCCACACTTCAAGCTGCTTTTCTATTTTATTGTCTAAAATCCTACGACTCCTAACTGGTTTAAACCATCCTATACGATTTTTTCTCACCTTACCCTCGGTCGACACAACATCCAATTTCCCACAAATTCTATCATTTATCTCTATCAATAAAGCTTGGAGGATTTCCATCCTTTTATCTGTATATTTAGAATAAAAATTCTGCTAATCAAATTTCTTAATTTTATAATTTGCATCAGACACTAATTGTTGGTCTAATAGTTTTTGCAGCAACAATACCATGAATATAAGAACTTAACCATGTAGTGAAATTTTGCATCTACATCAGCAAACATGGAGAAAAAAAAAAAAGATAATTAACTTAGAACTTAGAAGCTTACCGGGTTAGAATATTGACCATAGCCCGAAATGCTGCAACCTGTAAGAAAGTATGCTAGCAACAATGAAGATGTGTAGTAATCAAAGTTTAAATAAAAAAGGCAGGTGAATGCAACAAATAAATTAGCATAAATGAGTGCCCGGATGAGGCTTCGGTGAGCAAACTAATTATGCTTGTAACCGCTCAAGACTCATAAAAGCCAAAGCTATCAGGATAATTTGGAAAAAAATCTGTTGATGCTGGTCAGTAGACCTGAAGGGTTTCGCCACCATCACCAATGAGATGAAGAAGCATATTAAGGATTGGCTGAAGAAACTGCAGCAAGGCAGCGGATTCAACATTCTTCAAACTGTTGATAGCCTGCAGATGAAAGTAAGCAGTTACTTATAGCATAATATTATAGTACCATTATAGGTATACAATTTATAGATAAGAATCACAACAATGCAAGCATATATACAGCAAATTCTCAAAAATATTCAGAAATATGGAGAAGCATACATATACCAGTTTTAAGGATATGATTGGAATCAAACATTGGTTATACTTAATATTTTGGACAGCCTACAAAGTCCCCATCTGCAAAGTATCACATTTCAAGGTTTTTCACAACGAAATACTCAACAATTAAACAACTCACAGATGATTCTTTTCAATGTTTTCATGTTACAAACACATCATTAGACAACTAAACCCACTGTTAGACCTACTGTGCGTGTAGTCCCACATTGGTTAGGAGACGTCAGAGATATGTCAAGACTGTAGCTCGGTGTTAGACATTTGTTGTTACAGGCTACACCTAGGCGCGCCTAGGCGGCCTACATACAGGTTGAGGGGAGCCCGCCTCGACCAGGAGAAGAAAACGCCGTGTCAGGCGGTGGGTGCCTAGGCGGGCACCTAGGGGCGACCAGGGGAATACATAGGCGTGCCTAGGTGGTTATTTAATGCCTATTAGTTATCAACTCGTTATTACTTGATGTTGAATATTGGTTAATGCTTAATATATTGCTTAATGCTTACTTTAGGCTTATTATATTGCTTACTGGTTAATGCTTATTATATTGCATATGTTGTTTTGTTTTCATTAATCATTATTTGAATTCTTTTAAATTGCTATGGTGTTGCTCCTTATTGCTATGTTGTTGCTTCTTATATGAACTGAACATATTGCTTATTGTAATACTAATTATACATAATTGCATATAGCTGCAGTTTTTTCTGCAAAATAACATGCGTGTCCTGGGCGGGCGCCTAGGCGCGCGCAGGCAAGGCGGGTGGGCTATCGCCTCGCCTCGCCTAGCGCCCAGCACAACATAGTGTTAGACCTACTGTGCATTCCTTCGATCTTATTTGTATATATACCCATAGCCTAGAGCCTAATAGAACTCATGGACTACACGTTCTTACATGGTATTAGAGTCTACAAATTCAGGGTGCAGATTTGGTTCCACATCAATAGTTGATCTATAACTTCATCAACATTTAAACAATCGATGATTTTAGTAGATTACATACAACGAAGCATATTATCTCGAGATTGAAGCAGTATAGATTAAATAGATAGAAGCAGCAATCAAAGAGACAGCAGATCATGGAAAGCAATATGTGCTCAAGAAATCAAAAATAAACTCATACACCTAAAGGCATGGATTTAACAAGTTGCATTATTTGGACAAATTGTGCGCTGTACATCCATCAACTAATGTCAAGACAACAAAACAAAGATTGAGCAAAGAGAAGCAACTCAAGGATAAAAATAATTGAGCATGCAGATCATATCATGACTAATGACTGTACTATATACTACTTATCCTATTTCTAAAAAAAACTGTCATCACTTATAGGTCAGATCATGAATTATGATAACAATGTAAAATTAGTACCTCTAGAAGTTCGGATCCCCAAGGAGGGCTTGTGCGAAGGGTGTGTCGATCATACTCGAGAAAGAAGTCTCTAATTCGTTCATTGAGAGGAAATAAAGTAGAACATAATCTTAGCCGAAGCTTGAAGACACTTTTCCCATCTTCCAGATAATCCAATCTCTCCTAAAATATCATTTAAAATATCACACATTGTCAAACACCAAAAGCTAATGTGGTTGAGATCTCACAAGAAAAAAAAGTCAGACTGAAACATGAATTAATTGTATGTCTTGTCTAAATGTTACCTTCCCAATATCTTGCATATAATGTGGAACTAGCTCCCTTAGAAGTGGTAGAGATATGTCAGACTGAAGCCTGAAATTAATAGATGCTCGACAATTAAGAGGATTTGAGTGCCAATCAGCAAATCCTAGGTTGTCAAATCTAGATATGTATCATATCATGTAACCGCAAGATATTAGGAAACTTGATTAAATACTATTAAACAGTTTATATATGGATAACACATTTGAGCAACAATAAACAAATGAACAATAATGAGGAGCATTATCACGCAATAAGTGGCAAGTTCATCAGGAAGTCCATAATTAGGACGTCCCGGGGTGCCACGGGGCTCCCGTTTATGCAAGATCCTGCATCATCCAGGAAGCAAGTAGCAAACCTTACAATAGCGCCAGGCGACGCCCTCGATAACTTAGTTAAGAGCCAAAAATATAACATATAGTAGTATACGGCGGCATTATTCAAGAGGCATCAACAAGAATTTAACTCTTAACAGGAATTAGTATGTTGACTTCAAACAAGGTATTGTTGTACATTCTAGCTTCTAAACAATGTATGACTTGTACAAACCCTAGAAATAATAGATGAAAAAACTTCTAAAACACAAACAAAACATAGACAAAGTTCATGAAAACTTCTAAAAGATATACAAATATTAAAACTAAAAAACAAAGTTATTTCTTTAGAGAAAATAAGTTGCATGAGTTATAGGTTATTTTGTTCTATTACTCCAGCCCTATTTGTAACCAAATTATGAGCCCCCAGTGACTAAATGTAAGAGAATGACTAGGTTAGGCAAAAACTGAAATACATAACGATCTAAGCTATATCATGTAAATATGAAGACATGGCTTTATAATTATATCATGTAAATATGACAAAGAATGAAAATGAAAGAAAACCAAGAGTTTCTGACCTCGAGAAGATAGGGTTCCAGAGCAGCAGGCTGCTTCTGATTTTAAAGTTCACAAAAATAGTCTAAATACAACGCTAATCGACTAAATGGCAACGCACTATAAATGTTGAGCAGCATTTTAGGACCATCAAATTAGATAAGTAACCTAAATCTTGACTAGGATCATCCAATTAGGGAACTTACGTAAATCTTGGTTCAAAGGTCTATACAAAAACAATAACGTTTAACTGAAATGTATGCATAATAGCTTCACCATATGAAAAGAAAATTATGTGAACTAGTATAGATGACATACATTATTCTTCATTCAAAATTCCCTTGATACAATTTGCATATCTAAAGATCTAATTCCAACAGCAGACTTCCTTGAACAATTTATTTCTCCTAGTTATACCATTCCTTAAACAAAATAATTTAGTCAAGCTTAGATGGTAAACACATACTGGATGTTGGTGGACAATGGCAGCACAGCATATCCTATAATCACCTGCAAACATGATAGACATATCAAATAACATTGTGGGAAGATTGGCTTTATACAATAATGCTATAAGCCATGCAAGAAAGATAGCATAGGTCTCCATTTATTCATACCGAGTACTTATTGAATCTAAAAAAGAATGAAAACCAAGAAAAAGCATTATGGCAACTTACAGGCTTAGGAGCTTCTGGTTTAGTTTGGAGGTCCACATGAAAAAATGTGAAAAGAAGATGGTGTTGAGGTGTCAATAGAGCAGGGGGAGAGATTTTAATCTCATCATGGTAGCAGGCGATCCTAGCACCCACAGCTACCTGTGTATGAATCCATTTTTGAAGAGCTGCACCCTTACTCTTTGGGCATATAGCCTAAAATAAAAAAATGGCAATTAGCAGTTAGCAACTCGAAGCCGGTGTATTAAGCAAAACTGAAAATAGTTGCAATCACGCAAATATAAATACAAACCTCTAGTGCTGGTTTACGAATGTCAGTATCATCCTTCCTCATTTCCACCCTTATGAATAAATTTCTTTTCCGGCTCAAACTAACGGTCAAAGGGTATAAATAAAGAAAATGTAAAAGTTGTGAAAACGGCTCACTTCTTGTCATCATGCGGAAATCAAAGGCTTGGAACTGCCATTATAGAACAAATACATTTTGAGTAATTCATATACAACTCAAAAGTTGAGCTAATGATGTTAAGTTATAAACAATAGAATGTAATACAGACTGCCTATTAAGTCCAAACTATGAAACACTAGTATATATGCACGTGCATTGCACGTATTTTATGCTACTTGGAAAGAGCAAATAATAGTAGTATATTATTATTAGGAAGACTAAAAGTCATCCATATTATTATTATATTATTTTATACATGCATGTAAAACTATTTAGAAAGACCATAGGACACCTCTCGTAATTATCTAGTTACCCCTATTAACTTTAAGTAATATTTTTAATTAGTAAATATATGTAAGGGTATTTTTGGAAATAAAACTTTCACGGTGAAGCCTAACTTTTGGCATTATATAGTAGTATAGATAAATCAAGGTATCCAACAAACATAGAAGACGATAATATCTGATTGATACGGTTTCTTCCAAATTGAGAGGCCACCTGATGGGGGATCAAAACGTGATAGGTTATATTAATTTTGTTAAGATTTTATTTCTGATTTTGTAATAAACAATTTGAATTGCACTAGGTTAGAATAAAGATTTAGATATATTTATCCCTAATTTGGATAGAGTTTATCTAATTAAGTTTGAATATGATCAGGATCCCATCTCATCCTTTGGGAAGCCTATATAAAGGCCTAAAACTCTTGTATTTCTGATTGATGATTAAAAAGTGAAGAGTTTTTCAAATTTTGATATGACGTTTTCCTCCTTGGTGTAATTCCAAGAACTGAACGGTGTGAGATCCTTGATCTTTAAACGAGTAAATGGATATCATTCCTTCTTTTCCTCCTCCTTGACATTAAGCCCATACATAATAGTTGTTTTACATATTGAAATTCTAATCCCATTTTTGTTGCTTCAGCAATAGAAAACCCTTGAAATACTTCAAAGCATCTTCCAAACTATGACAAAACAACCCACCTTGTCTACCTTAAGTTCTACCAAATCTCAACCCTAACCCTAGGTTTTTAGTCAAAATTGTTTTGTTTCCAAAAGACCAATTTCATAAATCTTTCCAGTAACATTACTTTTATCTAAAAACCCTAAAGTTGTCCATTAAATCATTTTCCCTCAATTTTTCCTAGGCTTAAAACCTAATATCTACAATATTTATATCTCCAGATTAAGAAATATCAATCTATTTGTTCCCAAATTAAACTCAGTTCAGTTGCTTACGGTTGTCCTAGATAACCAAATCTTTCGATCATTGTAACTATATCAGATAGTGCATCATGTTCACTCTCAATATTAAACAAAAAATAGCACAAGGATAAAGGTATTAAAAGGTAGAGGTTGTTCTTCGTGCTTAGGAAAAAACATGGAGTGATAGTCAAGTTTGTTGAAAAAATAACAAACAATAATACCTGGGGATTTTCTCATCTTCACACACTCCTCCAATCCTCTTTGTACTTAGAGATATATGTTGATAACTTACCCGGTGTTCTAGCTTTCTAATGAAGGACAATGGTACAAATGATTAATGATGTTATCATCCATCGAAAGTATGAAGGTTGTTTTTCAAACAGGAAACAAATGATTAAAAAATAGGACTTGATTATGGATGCATAGAATTTAGTGCTAGGGATTAGGGAAAACTGGGAAAGATTGATTTTAGGATTATTTCAGGGGCTTCAACAGAGGAGAGGGACTCCTGGACTATAGTACACCAATCGGGATTTAGGGGATGGAAAGAGGTAATCCTCAAATCAAAAATCTAGGCTTTAGGATTCAAATTTGATTTGATTGAAGTTATACAAGGTTTGAGCAACGGAAAGGTTATTGATGTTTAAGTTAGATGGTGCACATAGGATCAGATTTTAGGGTATAAAAGCAATTGTTGGACGGACGAGTAAGAAACTATACGGACATGACGACACGGACAGAGAATTGATTTTGGCATGTCCTAATGTATATTAAAGTGTGCGTGCCCAAGACGACGACAGACATCAATTTCCAGAGTGCTTGTGCTTCCTGGGGAATCAGGATGGTTTTTATGGTAGAGAAGAAAAGGAAAAGAAAGAAGGTAGAGAAGAAAGCTTCACAACTCACACCTTTAGTCAAGGCTTCAGACCTGGAAATAAGGGTTTCACACTCATGTGCACCACATACATTCATGAAGTGATTCTCTCTTTTGGATGTACAACTCATACAATTTTTTTAATCAGCATCCTTACAAAAAGTTCCAGCCAAAAGAACACAAGATCCAATAGTAAATACTAGGAGTACAATTATGTTTCCTAAATTAATTAGGGTTTGTACTCCTAATGTAACTATGACTCGGATCAAGGACCTAAACTCACTCATGACTGACACCGTACACTAATGTAAGTTGGACTCAAATAAGAAAACACATCATCATGCGATTTACGTAGAAATCCTGTTATAGATGTAACATCTGAGTTTCAAAATGAATAAATAGTTTTCGAACAGAAATAAAAGCATTCAAAAGCTAATTAAACCATCTAGATTTGACTCAAACTTTAAAACATAAAAATGTATGTAACAATCCCCTCCGAGGTTGTAAGCAATCAAAATCTCTTTAGGCACCAATGTTGCTCGTTCAGAATAGTCACTGAGTTGTCATTGTCATCAACACGAGCAAGTCGTCCACATCGTTCACGAAAAGTTGCAAAATCAAAAAACAACTTAAATTGAATTTATAAAACTCAATTTCGTTTTATTTCTCAGTTCGGTATAGTTTTCTCCAGAAAGAATGCAGACAGTACCATCAGAGAGCTATCAAATGCAACTCCCCAGGAACACTTACAATATATCCTTAAAGATACCGTATATTGATAGATAAACTTTAACTACCACTAACTGGGATAAACATTTCATTTGACATAGGTGTGGTTAGTATATTCAAGGATTTTTCAAGGGTTCATAAGAATATAGCAGGTTGTATTGTTGGATTATTTGAATACCTATGAAATATCCCAAAAATTAAGATGAGGTTTACCAATTCGTGCTAGTAAGTATATTACAGGTTTAGTTGGTATCACAAATACAAGGTCAATAAGTTGGTATTGCATGTTTCTTGTAGGAAACTTGGTATAAAGAAAGTAAGAAAAACTATTGTGGCTCGACCAAGTAAAAAAGCTAAAATCATTCAATATCACATACTACATATTTGCTGATTTGGACCAAAAACTCATGCATGAGGTTAGCTTTCGAGTAGCTCTTTTAGATCATCTTTTTTAGAATCGGGCAACCATCTACTTTCTGCATCGAATCAGACCTCCAAAAGAAACAAAACATATTGCAGTCAATTACTATTTTTTGAATAAGGTGTCTGACTAGTCCTTGTTACATTCCATATCTGAGTTGGTGGATTGATTCACCGAGTTATTTTTCTAGGATATCCTAAATTTTCTACAGCAATGAAATTGAATACAAAGGCTTCACTATGTGGATTCACCTCTAACAATCTAAAATCAAATCGTAAGCTCGAGATAGAGAGGGAGAGAAGCGAAAAGAAATGCTTCAATGATTCTATTTTTCTTTGGCGGATGTTATGATTCTTGAAGAAGTCACCAGAGTTGTTGGAAAAGTTGTTTCATGTTGGTATTAGATCTGCCAATAGCAAGTACAAGCATATCAGACTTTCAGTAACAGATGCAAGAAACTGCTTTTGTCTACCGTCTTAATGGAATGACCACAAGCACCTTACATCTATAAACCCACATTGTCATCCATTTGAAAAGGGAAGATTTTACCAATGATTGCCTGCACTTACAGCCCACCAACGGTACTGTTCTCAGTCGCATGTCATCAAATGCCACTATGCCAGAGTGTATCATCTATAGCCCCATCCAAAAATCATCCAACTTATGCTAATAGATAAAGAGAAAAATTACAAATCAAGGCTCAGCAATGGATTTTAACCAACCTTAATAACTCGTGGTTATCAATCGTCTTTATTGGTAATAAATATAACCACCAGAGGACTTGCTCATCATTAGCATCCAAATCTTATCCCGTCAGAATAGGTTCAGCTATGGAGCATGAAAAAGCTCCACAAATGAATAAGTTTCAGGACTAGCTGTCAATGAAAGATCAACTCGGTTTTGGCTTGCCATGAAACCTAGATGCCAGTTGGTGTGTGCATAGGCTGACGTTTTGGCCATTGTAATCTAAGCTCATCCAACCAAGGAGCCCCTTCCAAATTCCCTTAGAAAAATCAAGTTTTTCGAATATGACACAGGGAAAGATGATGTCATTTTGTATAGGGAACTGCATTCATCTCCATAGCACATTTAGGCAGAGCGAAGGAATTGGCATTCCATATAATGAGCTTGTTATAAAGCCTAAAATAACAGTTATCGGCGGATGACCTATCTTATTCACATTGCAAGAGGTACATAACTAACTAACGCTTTCCGCACCTAACAAACATTTTCACACAAAATAGTAAATACATACAAGGGACTGCAAAT
Organism: Iris pallida; assembly: GCA_029216955.1. Taxonomy (NCBI): domain Eukaryota; kingdom Viridiplantae; phylum Streptophyta; class Magnoliopsida; order Asparagales; family Iridaceae; genus Iris; species Iris pallida. The sequence continues at coordinate 13,829,996 of JANAVB010043419.1, read as the reverse complement.
TTGTTAACCGGGATCACCAATGCATCCCCACCTAATAAAGAGTACGATGAATCACAATGGATTATCCAATGGCCTCGAGGTGATATTTAAAAATGAAAGATAACGTGTTAAAAGTTTTCCAATACAACCACCATCAAAGTGGTTTCCTTAGCCCTATCATGAAAAGATAGTTCAATTTGCATACTTAATGCATGAATAAGAAGTCCCCAAAGTGTAACACCTAAAATTCACAAAAGTTTCAAGGCATACATATAATTATGAACAGTAAGAATCATCCTTCTTCAGGGTCAACTATGCACGTCATTCTATGTGATTCGATATCAAATCAAATTTACTAATTTAACCTTCATGTTCCTTTTCAACACTTAATTTAACCCATGTTTTCAAAGGTAAAATATTCTTTTGACAATGTTGCATGTTCTCATTACTACTGTAGTATTATGTCGTGTTCCTAGATTATCAACCATTAGCATGGATCCTTTCTACAAAAACTATGAACATTAAGTATTGTTAATGGTGTTTCCATAACAAAATTGCAAAGTGGAAATTAGTCTTACTAATACAACTATGCTCAGGTATGACAAGAAGATTTAGGCCACTTACTTCATCATTACTGTTGTCATGATGATTTCCAGAGATAACATTTGAGCCATTTCTGTGAATTTCTTTTTTATCACTGACATTATAGTTAAGATTACCATTCTGTTGTCCTTCAGAACCATTACCATGGTACTTTCCCGAAGTAGACTCGGAAAACCGATCACCAGCATCATTTAATTCATTTGTCACACTCCCACTTTCTGAACAATTTTCAGCATCAACATGTGTTGTATGGAGTTTTTCGATCTCTAACCTCAGTACTCCTTTCACAGGCTTGTGTACTTTCCTTCTGGGATCCTGCAAATTTAAAATAATAAAGAAGATAGGTATTGGGTATCATGCGGATTTAATACTATAAACATAACACATTAATCAAGAATTCTTAGGTAATGAAACTCTCAGGCGACATGGTGAATAAATTGTTTACTCAAAATAGATACACCATTGAGATAATGTAAGCTACTAGATATTCTGAGGATGAAAGACATAAATATGAAGGTGAGTTTGGTTAGCAAGCAGATTCTTAATCTACAGAACTGCACCATAGTTTCCAAATTTAATTACTCCAAGAAAAAGAATGTCATACGTGACCTTATGCAACAACGTCCTAAAAATGTCACTGTGCCTAATAGCTTAAGCTTTTGAATAAGCTGTTATAACATACAAGTTTTATCTAATTTCCCATTCCAGGAGTAAATTCATGGGGACGTGTCTTATCTTCCATGGGTGGGGTGTCATGATGCCTTTATATGAATTGTTGGGCTACTAGCTAATAACTTATGGTTTGCCAAAGTGATAACTAGATAGAGGCAAAAGAAACATGTGAGATTTTATTTCATAAAGGGATACAGAAGTTACAACCATCCAACAGCCAGAGTAATAATTAATTCCATGCTTATTACCAATAGCTTAGCAACAGCTACCTAAAAGCAAGCATGCTGTAATGATAGATTTCTGCAGGAATTTGTCATACTAGTGATAGTATGCCAGAAGCAGCTTTCAAGAACATAACTGCAGGACACGACCCCAAAGTACAGGAGATATAATAGAAAAACGTTTAAGCAAATCGCAGCCATTTATGCAAGATGAGAGTTAGCTAGAAAATAAATAATGTGTACAGAACTAGACATGTAAATATATTTGAGTTATAGTATTTGGATCCTCAAGGTCATTAACAAGTGATGATATGTATACTGAACTAAGAGAAACTTTAGACGTGTGACAAATCAAGAAGTTTTATGGTGACCTAAAGAGAGTGCATGTTCGATTCAGGGAAACAACCTCGATAAAAAGGGGTGATACTGCACAAATCTTGACCTTTCCCAGAGCCTGCATTAGCAGGAGCAATGACACTAAACGCCCTATTGAAACAGGTAATCACTTAATCCATCTTGCTTGGATCATGCAGAGCGCTAGTATAGACTAGCTTATCTAAACTTCTGTTTTGATAATAAAGTTTTAACTGATTGCCTTCACTAACCGAACTACCAGTTGCAACTATAATATGATTATAAACCACTCTTACTACTACCGAGTACCGACATTAGGATAATAATTTGCATAATAGGCCGATAACAATACAATTTTGGCATGTCCCAATCAAATACCGACCACTACCGCTACCGACGTTGGGGATCTCTTTCCCAGTCAATTCGGCAAAGAAAAATTGAATGAAAAAAATAAAGGAAAACAGTGTCAACACAATGATTCAGTTCTGCCAAAGAGTGACAATTCTACAATGTATCAATATGATTCCTTATTGATAAACTCTAATCATTACCATTTGTCGAAGTCGTATATCTATAAATTTCACAACATTCATCCATACGAATATTATTTCATTCAGAAGTATTTATCATGGTTGCACTATGTCTAAACGCATATAAATAAACAACCGTATCTATCAAGTGAATATGATTCCATTTAAAACAACCAAGATACAACATATAATATATATATAATTATGCCTATATGTATAAAAAAAAATTAGATTATAAAAGACTTCTCATCATTTTTGGCTTTCTAAAACAAAGAATCCGATGCTTCGATCCAAAAGAGCCGATAAAGATACTCCTATAAGGGTCCGAAACTGATTCCGATACCAATATTTCGAACATTGATTAAGATACATAGCACATTGTGGACTTAAATGATAAGATAACATACTGTGAGGCATAACAATTATGGTATAATTGCAAATATATTATGATTTATTATTAAATTCTCTTAACTTTGCTGATAAGACAACATAATAAGCTTTCAATACGAAGTACCAAGTAACTTGTCCCATGTGCAAAATGAGGATATGAATCGGTTTCAATACGTCACCTGAAGTGAGTCCTCCGTGTAGCTTTCTTTGACCTTATTTAAGTTTGATATCTCAACGATAACCGAACTTCCACTTGAATATTGTGCCAGCTTCCCATCTAAAGTATTTCTTGCAACAGATTCCACAATACTGTCTTGGGAGCTTGAGCCAGATACGCTGGGAGCTTGGGGGCTGCTAGGAGAGGCAGCACCTCCTGCAGCCATGACACTGTTGCTCTCAAACAGCGGAATAATAGCCCAAGCAAATGACTCTCTGTAAGGCATGATCCGTGACCAAACTTGCAGCTTCTGTTTTTCTCTCTCGGTCAAATGAACCTATAATGGTGATAGACCTATATAATATCAGTAACTCGATTCTTGCACATAGATGTGTAATAAACACCAAAATAAAATACTGAGTGAAATAACCATATATCGTAGAAGTACGAACGGAGAATAATCCAAAGCCATCATGCTTGATGCTTTCGCACATGGCTAATAAATTTGTACAATATAACGTGGAAATTGAGTAAAAATTCTTTTAAACAACAAATCAGATATGTTACACTAGAACAGATGACACTGACATGGAAACTTAAGTAATCAACTACACAATAGATATAGAACAGATTAAAACACTAAATGTCAAAAACTTACAGGTTCTTTTCGTGAATAAACAGATGAAGTAACACCTCCTTCTTCTGTAGCAGGCTTCTCAAGCTGAATTAGCAGGCAAACTGATGCTGCAGGAGCATCTAGAGAGAAAACTCCCCGACGTTCTGAAGAAATACTTGCCTAAAGTGAAGAACAACAAAGGAATTAGTTTTCCTGGAAATTTAGAACAGTAAGATGTCATCCACGACAATAAAAAGCTGAAGAGAAGCACAAACATAAATCAAAGGAGTAGGATATTGGTTAGAAACACTTTTCCTCTAAAGTTCATCTAACTGAATGTAAAATATGTACTCATAATCCCCATAATTAGATCTTACATCTTGCCCCTCTGTTGGTAGAACATGAAAACAAAAATCCTCAGACATTCTTTCCCTTCTCTCCCTATTATACAAGCAAATTGTACCATGAAAAGGCTCTACAAGATAAAATGGTAAAAATTATTAGCAAGAAATATACAAATAACACAGAAAGCAGCATGCTCCAAATGAAATACTCAATTGACAATAATTCAGATTGATACTCACCAATTAATCCAGCTTGGAAAGACAAGGACAGAACCTTCACGGTAATCTTTAATCCGCTGATATCCTCAACATGATTGAAATCATAAGAAGAATCAGAAAGAGAGAAAAAATAGTATGAAAAAAATATGAAGCCCGGTAAGTTCATACAGGCAACACTAGTACAATGAACCAACATATCTTGGAAGTTAATCAAACCTGCAGTACTCAGCTGGAAGAGCTTCAGGTGTCCTTTGACCAAAAATAAGAGATCTTTCATTCTCCCAATCAAATGTTGGCTCATATGCCGGTAATGGAGATTCACCGAAATGCTAAAACAAACATAATGACCTCACGTCACACAAAATGTGTGGGTACAAGAATGTACTCATCAAAATAAATTAAACAATAAAAATACAATATACAGAAAATTTGTAATACGGACAAAAAGAATCACCGATAATCGAAGTCCTAGCATGTCAATACTAAGGTCTTATCATATAAACAACCTTTTGCAAATCACAATGGTCCCACTACATATCCAACTCCCAGACACAGACTCAACACACTTACAAATTACTCAAATATTAATATGATGTTTGCCTGAGACATTTCAAGGGACAGGTAAGATACGCAAGCAAATGTCCCTCCATATTCAGACTTGATCAAATCTAGGAGGGGCAACTTGATTATATTTAAGAGGGAACGGACTCCCTTGTATAGGTCCCATGCTACATATATGCAACATAAACGTGTTAAAACCCAAAATATGAACTCACATAGGTCAACAAAATGCTCGTAATGGTTTTCCTGTTCAGTTATTTGACGATTAAGCACCACAAGGAACAAAAAGAAAATCACGTAATACAATAACTTAAACTACAGAAAATGAAGAATTAGTACTAAAAACAAAAGTAACCTATTAAACAGAGGTGGCAAACTGAAACTACCCATGCAAGGATTCGCATTACACAAGTAAATTATTGGAAGATGCCAAAAGTTAGAAGAAGTACTTCTTTAATGCTAAAGGGAATTGTACACTACACCCAAGTGAAGGCTCCAATTGTAAGGTCAATTTACTGTACATGAAAAGTAGAAAACTATATTGGGATGCTTCGTTGATGTAGTATATATTCTTTTAGAAATGGTAAATCCACATCTACTTCCTCGCTTAAGCTCAGGCCTTTTTTATTATAAATCATTCTGGAGTCGGTCCAGGTCTATTTCTTTGCACGTCTTTGCTCGATTCGTCCAGATCTATTTCTATGCATGCCATTGCTCGATTCTTGCGGTTGTTGCATCATTCCTCAATCACAGATCGAACAGATCTTCGTCGCATGCTCTATGTAATGCCCCGCTCCGAGTGGAGCCATTGTGTTGGTTGGTTTGCTTGAATAAGCTGACCAGATTATGTGCAGAAAATAGTAGAATTTGAGTGATGATGCGGACTTGCTTAATTGGGTCAGATTTGATGGCTTATTGAGAAATGCTCACTTGTATGGTTGTACTAATTAAGAAAATTATGCATCACATCAAATCATATCTTTGAGGAATCGTTCGGTATCTACATGATCGGGACAGAAAGACAATTCGTTAAATGGTGAGTGGTGTTGGTTTTTGTTACCTTTATCTTCACGCTTAATAAAAAAAAAACTATTTTTTGTTTTCCATATAATATAATCGATAATGTCTTAATAAAAAGATAAAGGTAAAAGAAATCTATGATATTATTGTAATTGCTTGAAATGTTGGATTGTACATGTTGTGCACTTATGCACGAGGATAGACATTAGGCACTCGAATAGGAATTTTCAACGATGTTGTATTTGGATCTTTCACGTGAAAGCGTTACGAAAATCGTTTGGAAACATTGATTGGCGAGTAATATTTTTGGACCGATAGGTCGCCAGTTGTGACAACACTGAACAGGTAGATGAGTTGCGATCATGGAGCTCGAGAAATGAAAAATGTTATAGAGATCGAATTGCATTCATATTTCATATTTATATTACGATATATATTATGTTTTTGTAGCTAGGACATACACATTTGCATGGTCATGGACAACTTGTACACAAGGTTTGGCGGTACCCGGAACACCGAGACCGTGTCGGCCTAGGAGAAAATAATGAAAGTGCATTCTCCCCGCCAGGAGAATAGGCACAGGTGTCTTCTTTGAGAGAAAACAACGGTATGGATTCATGTCTTCATGAGAGAAGGACACGAGTATTAGAGTCCTCCAGTAAGACCGGCTACCTGTATTGGGGAAGTCGTAAAACCATAGATAGTTCAAAATGGTGTATCAATAGTAACCGTCATGTAGTTAGGTAACATACTAATGACAACTATTATGGAGGCCTAACCAATCTAATGCATAGACCACATTGTGACGCATATATTGTGATCTCTAATACTTGTTTTGCAGGAATAAACAAGTCGGATGTGGGTAAGATATCATTGTACAAGTGATAAGTTTCATATTATACTACATTGTTGATTATGAATTGTTGATAAACCTAGCCCCAAGTAGAAAGATCACAGATAAAAAATTGTATGCTTCATACGAATATTGTGTTGGTTTAGGTGAGTTGGGTTGATACCGCTCACCAGTACATTCTCCAATGTGATGACCTCACCTTCGCATGTGCGAAAAGTCGTTTGGACGTTCTGAGGTGTTTGAAGCTCGTTTAGCAACTTTGAGCCTTTTTGTTGGAAGATGTTATTGTTTGTAATAAATAACATAATGTATGGAACATTATATATTGTATTAGTCACATGAGTTGTAAGCCAAATTGGCATATTTCAGTTGGATATTGGAAGCCTTGTATTCCACTGCAAATCTGCAATTATCAATAAAGATATTCTTTTCATATAATCTGTTGTGATTTCAATTATAACCGTGTTTTGAGAGCAATTATCAAATGTGCACAACCATGCCTGCATCACGCCAAGTGGCTATTTATCGGTTCTGCGGAACAGGGGCGTTACTCGGACTTCATCGTCAGTACCACGATCCTCTCGTTGGGCAAACATCTCCTCCAGGTTTGGCTCTTAGTTAGTCGCTACCTGAATATCTCGGTCCACGCCCACCCCCCTTAATATTAGGGCATATCACTTCCGGGGGATTCGAACCTCCGACCCGGTTTCTCGGATCCTTGTCTCTCCAAATTTGACCACTTATATATATATATATATATATATATATATATATATACCGCTTCAAAAGCTGCTACAATCTGGTACGAACCTCTTACGCCAGGATTGCGGACTTTGACTTCATCTGGGGAAAGGGGATCGCACGAAAAATGCAACTGTGTTTCTACAAGCTATTATTAGGTCGGTTGCTGACGAAGGACAGGCTTCTCATATTTTGGGTGCAGATCTCTAACCCGAAATGTGTCATGTGTGGTGTGGAGAACGAATCCATGGGTCACCTCTTCTTTGAGTGTCTTGTGGCTTGGCATATTTGGTCTGAACAGTGTGGGAGGTCGCTGGGCGGAGGAGGCATCATTAGGGATATCCAGGGGATCATCACCTGGATCGGGGAACGGCGGGGAATGGAGCAGGGTTAGGCCAAGACAGCCAGAGTCCGCCTTACAGCATCGGTCTGGCACGTTTGGCGAGAACGTAACAGACGTATCTTCGAGGGACTGAGAACCCGAATTCTACATAATTTAGAATTCGATGTATCTGTAATGGCCCCTTAACCGGGGCAGAAGAGGTGGGCAGATAGTGTATTGTAATACTTTTATTGAGATGTTCGTGGAATAAAATTTACCCTTATTCCAAATATATATATATATATATATATATATATATATATATATATATATATATATGTCATAGCTAATGTATATATATAGAAGGATAAGGTTTTTGTTAAGTTTTACAAAGTACATGCCCTTAAAGGAGCCAAATGGAAGAAGATGATTTAAACATCCACCACATAAATTGGAATATATATATATATATATATATGCCAATGACCGCTAGCCCAAGTGGTTAGTGTGGAGGCATGTGGCCCTTGTGGGCGGAGTTCGAGTCACGGTAGGAACGATTCCGGAAAATAATTACCATTAAAAACCTTCCTCGTACAACTCTATCCATTGTGGCAATAAAGTAGACTGCATGGCCTCACTAAACTAACAGAAAATAAATAAATGTGACTACAAGTTTTCTGGATTGATTAACAGGTGTGTTGAACCACTCATGTACACCATACATGTTCCTTTTGTGTTTTTTGTGTGCCTTACCCTTTGTTCTTATCTAGCTAGGGGTCATGTTCAGGTCCTCTTTATTTGTAGGCTTATCCTCTTTGTGACCTCCTGGACTTCATTTTCTTAATGAAGTGGTGGCTACAGTCAGTTGCATATTTCCAAAAAAACAAACTATTATGTAGAACCTCTAAATCATGCGACTTTATTAAATCCAGTGAGAGATGATTACCAAGTATACCTCTAAATTGGAAGTCGTAAAAACAGTTTTATAGGTTTAAACTAGCATAATATTGAATTGTGAAAGTTTACCCTAAGATGCAAGTTGTTACAAGGCCTTTGTAACACCTTTGAAATTTAGAAATGTACTTGGTAATCACCTTATTTATTGTCATGGCAGAGACATTAAATCAGAAGTCCAAATCTGACTTCTAGAGTTTCATCTTATCTTTGAAATTGAACTCCAACTAAGGCAGGCCATGTGGTTTGGTTTGGGACTTTTATGGTAACCATACATAAGATTTCAGGTTAATATAGTTGGAGATTTAAAGTATCAAGATGGTAATAAAGTATCATTTATATTATTTTATACGCTTTGGTGCATTTAGAGCATATATGGCATGTCCTTCCGTAGTTAACTAAAATATCTGATCTCACGCAGACAACTGCTATGCAAAGAACCTGACGAGAAATGGAAACTATGAGGGCAAATATATGAACCATCTGACCTCAGGGCCATGACAATAAATATGTGGACTTCTTATTTCATGTCTCAAGTGAGGGAGGCTAAAGATGTGGACAATTTACTCCACGTAAGGCGACTGCTACAGGTAAAAATATGTCAATCATTGTAAAGGAAATATGTTAATCATTGTTACGTCTTACCTTGATAAGAAACTTAGGGCAGGGATTAGTGAGCTCCAATTGAGATGTCTATGTAGATTCTACAACTCACAGTATAACCTGACCCCAATTGGTGCAATTTGAAATTTGTATTATCTGATCCTTCAACAATATGGTAACTTTACAGCATCTGCTTCAGCCTTCAGATTCTGGAATTCCATAGATATCGTGAAGTTTGTTCTATTTTGGTCAAATGCTATACAAGATGTATAAAAAATTATTTATATGGAGTATGGAAAACTTTAATCGTGTTTTCTATTTTGGGGTTTTCATGCATGTCGTGCCTTCGCACTGAACTTTGGTGGTTCAAAATTCCAATTTGAACTATATATGTTTACATATATGATATATATGCTTTGCAAGCAGTGCAATTCATAAGCTTCTCTTTTGTTCTAGTTAGACCCTAAAATTCTTAGGTCGTTTAATTGCTTGTGAGTTGTATAATACATCCTATTGCATTACTGTTCTATTTGAGTAGATCCTTACAAATTGTTGCATTTAACGGAAGGACCTAGAGATGGCAGCATCCCTGCTGACAGCTGTTGTAATGTTTCCGGGATCCAAACAAGACTCCAGGCACACACCTAGTTGCCATTGTGTTTCCCAAGATAGTCAAGGGATTCCCATCTAAGGCAATTTCTGTGATAACCCAAGAATTTAGTCATGTATTGGATATGAGATGAGAGTTTGATTGGTATATATATATATGACTTCTTGAGTCTCATCTGTACATCCGGATTAACCATATAGGCAAGTGGGCCGATTGATGATGCACATGAGGCCCATTCATGGATCACGAGACTGGCTGGCCCATGGGTCGGGGTGTGTCAAATGGCATTAGATCTATCTAGCAAATTTGTATTTCCACTGGGGTGGGACTAGCCATCCGCACCGCCTCGACGTGACGTCACGTCTTTGAGTGTGTGGTGGGGGGTGGGGCGTGCGGGGTGCGAAAGTTGCTATAAGACGAGAGTTTAATTGTCTTATATATGAATGCTTGAGTCTCTTGTTGCAACCGGTTAACCAACTTGTTAACCATTGTGGCAAGTGGGCCAATTGATGATGCACATAGGGCCTATGCATGAGTCATGTCCAGACGGATGCATGGGCCAGGGTGTGACACTTCATCCCTTTAAATTAGATACCCAATTTAGGGCATCATTCCTAGAAGGTCAATAACAAATCAAGTAAAGTTATCTTAAAGCCATCCCTTTAATCATGTCGATGGCTTCTAAGTTCTAACATGGATTGACTTAACTATGAATTCTATTTTCTAAGTTATCCGTGCATTTAAAAGGAGTTGACTACAGCAACAATGAAAATGCTGGTGATGAAGATGACTATAACAAATGGGACCTAAACAAAATTTGACACGACGTAACAACCTCATCTTTGTGCATCCTGTTAGAAATAAAAAGTTGGTTGGCTACTGCCAGGGCCGGATAGAAGAGCATCCAAGTTATGTGATTCTAAATTTGTTAATAGACAAAGTGTCGTTATCCGTGCATTTAAAAGGAGTTGACTATAACATAAATGAAAATGCTGGTGAAAGATGACTATAACAACAAATGGGACCTTAACAAAATTTGTCACAACGTAACAACCTCATCTTTGCACATCCTGTTAGCAATAAAATGTTGGTCTGATATTGCCAGGGCCGGATAGAAGGGCATCCAAGTTATGTGATTCTAAATTTGTTAAGAGACAAAGTGCCATTTACATATTTAAGTCTTCCTTCTCAGCAGTGTTTAGACTAGGAGACAGCATCAAGATTCGCATCGCAGCATAGTTGTTCCTCTATAACAAATAGTCTGTAAGCAAAAGCCTCTAAAAGGTGTGCATTAATGGTATTCCACGAGAACAAACACGACTAGATAGACACAATAGAGACAACAGATACAGTGAAACAAACACCAAAAACCGATTTTGGAGTTTCTGTGCTTCCTAGAATGGATGTTACCAATGGTTAGTCACCCAACCAATTACTTCATCTTACTGCAGCATTTCACAAATATGGCAAATGGGATAAGACGAACTTGACATGAGCAGCCAAATATAAAATCATCAGTAATTTTACATATTTCTAGATATTCCAAATTTTTGCCAACTAAATTCAAATAAGTTTCACGAAATACCACATTTAGAACTTCTGAGGTTGAAAAGTAAGAGCCACTCCCATTGATCTGTCTTCCTGAGGTGCTTGGAACATCATCCTTGGTAGCATCTTCCGTCTTAGACTGCCTCGCAGTGGCAAGTCGCATTTCTGGATGAGAACGACATGCAAGTAAAAAAAATATTAAAATATGCACATTTTTAGCACAGCAATAATGATGAAGCTAGTTATAATGTCACTACCTGTTTCTATGTCAGTATCAGGGCCTTCAAAAATTTGATCTTGAAACGACAAAGGAGCAACACTTTCATAGTGCCCATACTTCATTGCATCCTTAACCCAATCAGCTTTATAGCATTCCACCAACTCATTCAGGTGTGGCCACTGCTCCAAATTTTCGTTTAGCTAGAACAAGGAGGGTAAAAGTCAAGTCTATCATTGATTCTTGCAACTTCAATAAAGTAATGTTTCCTAGATTGGAAATCTTTTTGGACTTAAGTTCAGAGCTCACATGCCCACAAATGAAAATCATGTATATATGCTCATGAAAGAGCAATCAATACAATTATCATGATAATTCAATGTTGAGATGTACACAACCTTAACTCCATTCCCACTGGGTTATTTCCATAACTCGAGCGGACATCCACAAAGATGCAAGCACCAAACGTAACGTCATGTTAAGCAACATCCTCAATTTCTCATGAATAGATAGACATAATGCTTAAATCTTATAGATGTATAAAGTAGAACACATAAATATGATAAAACTGACAAATAGTTAAACTCGATTCATTATTGTTCATCCTTCTTTTAACAATAGTAAATGACTTCACCATTCAAATATTTATGGTCAATAAGGATCCGAAGACAGGGAGAGGATTATCCAACACATAGAATAGCAAAAGTCTATGGAATTGGGGAATTCAAGAAGGAAACACAAACCACTGGATCATGCTCAAGACTAATAGCCCATCTCTGGCGAGGAATTCGTCTAAACCGCTGCCCGGTACATGATGAATCTTCCATGGCCTGGAACAGCATTTAATAAACATGTTACTAACATCTCAAAGTCAGAACATGTAACAAGTTAACTTTGCATTCGGACGAGAAACTACAACTTGAAATATCAACGTAAATTCACGCAAGCATAATCTCTTTACTCTCGAAGTACCAATACAACCCTAGTAATCCCACATAACGTATGCAAAACACTGATTTTCTTTGAAGTAAGCAGAGAATAATAAATAAAAGATATTTCCTTGACATTCATGTTATTAGCGTTTATAATTCAAAGAATATACTCATAGAGTAATTTGCTGAGTGTTATCGGATAGAACTGTGTGTGCCAATGTGTGTATATATACTCAAACCACTCAGCAAAAAGTATCCCAATGAGCCCAGTGTAATTTTTCTACATAGTATAAGAGCATGGCTCATCTTGGCCCTAACTATCCACCAAAATAAATTCCTCCACCCAAGAAAAAACCTTAGACATCAATCTCAGTCTAAAATTAATCATATCCTTCTGTCTACCAAAACCCTCATCCTACCCATCATCAAATCCTAGCCTCCATCTAGTATTTTTTAGGTAACCCTAACTTCTTCCTCTTCTTCTTTAAATCTCCACTCTCCTCTTCATCCTTCCTCACCAAAACGAAACTCATTCATTCAATTTATTATTGTTGTTGTTACCATCTTAACTTCTCTTAATAAAACCCATAAAGAAAGAAAAAACCCAAAAGCCCCCCTCTTCCTCCACCAAACCAGCCACCATCAATGCTCTCCAACAAAATTAGCTCCCATTCTTACTTCAGTTCTCTCTCCACCTAAACTCGAGGCGAGAAAGAAAGGAAAAATCATAAACAAAATATAGAAGGCAGCCAGAGCGAGGCGGGTTCTATGAAGTGATTTTGGCTGTTGGTAGCATTGTTGGTTGTTTCATTAATCCATGGTTGTGTTTGTTGGAGTCATACAGCATCGGCAACCGCAGCCCCACCTGACCTAACCTTGATCCACCCTACCATCACATAACCCAGCCACGATTGCCAGCCCACTCTGGCCTGTTCCTGGTCCCCACAGCCTTGATCAGCATGCCTGAGTCTCCATCGCCGCCAGGCATCCAGATCCGGCCAAGCGACAACATCCCCTCTTCATTGCCTCCATTGGTGAGTCACTCTCATCCCGGCACCGCAAGCCCCACTGCAGCCCTGATCTCAGTCAACATTGCTGACCCTGGTGTTCTGCATGCATGTTCTTTATATTTTCTTTTAGTTCTTCTATTACTGGTTTACAAAAGCCTTTCCTTTTAAAATTAACAGAAAAGTTGTAACCAAGACACAAAAGAAAAGAAAAAAATTTTAAAGAGAACAAATTTTCCTTTCGCATTGTACTCTCCTATTACAGCTATTCCTTGCATGTATTCCTCGATTTATTGTTTGAGCGTAATTGTAAAAAAAAAAAAAAGCAACAAAAAATCCTTGCTTCCAAGTTGAACATGCTAGTAAGAGTATTGGCCAGATTCCGGTAGCAAAATCTGCCCATATACTACTTTGTTTGCAGTCTTGATCATTGTCAGGACTCTCTACCATTGCTGTGCATCCTCGTGCGCTAACCTATATACTGTCTCTGTCAAGCATCCTTGAGTCCCGATCTCTAGTATTGCCTACAGTCTTCCAACTGGCTACTACTACTGCTCTCTTGGATCGTGATATGACCTTCACTACAATGACCATGTTGATTATGTTGTTCTCATTGTGTTTCTTTGTTCATGTTCCTAGTTCTACTATGGTGTTTAACTCTTCTAGTTTTCTTTTATTCCCCCCACTAGGGCATAACAAAACTAAAATCATTGATCTAAAATTAAAATAAGAGCTGAAATAGCAAGACAACAAGAAGACAATAGACCTCTAAAGTCTAAACTGGCCTTCTCGTGCCTTATAAGCCCATCCGGAATAGAACCCGTTTGGCTCGCGCCTTGCTTTGGTACCAAATGGAGTCTCAGATGAAAAGTAACTGCAATCCAAACTGAACCTTAGCTAAAGTAATAAGTTTGCAGGTTTTCCCTAATTCTGCTTGCGACATGGTCAAAGTCGCAAAAAACTAGTCTTGTCTGCAGTATGCAGTCTGACCTGACATAATTTGTTACAAGATACCCCAAACAAAATTCTTATGTTTCAAGCAAATCCAAGAACCCATCAAAATCCGTTCCCAGTCCCTTCATTCCATATTCCACCTCGTGAAAAAAATGGCAAATGACAATGTTATACCAATTTCTATGCCCAACAGCCTACAATTCCAGTTTCACGGTTTAGACTTTCAAGTCCGTAAACCGGTAAATAATGCTAGCAAACACTAACCAATGCAAGTGAACATATCTGCAACTCAGCAAACAACTGAAACTATTCAGATGGCACCCACGTACTAATTTCCTCAACCGGCTGTCACACACACAATATTTTTTGCCCCGCGCCCACCGAGACAGATCTGCATAACCCTCACAGAGGTTTAGCTGGAAGCTTCCGGAATTCTCCAGAATGTGGTGTAGTCTTCTTGAAATCTCCATAGCCTTCCAGAAGTGTTAGAATCTTCTTTGTAAATATCTAGGACCTAGAATATTACCGAGAATATTATCTAGAATATTACCTAGAATATCCTGCCCTATAAATAAGTGGAAGACTTATTTGCTCCTCGCCACCAAAAAAACTTGTAAGCTTTCTTCAATATAGTAAAGTCTTTCAAGTTCCACTCTTGCATCACTACTCTCTATTTTCTTAGCAGTATAGCCAAGTTCGTTCGGGAAAGGCTTGGACGGATCTTCGAGGAGGAAGCATGTGTGCCGCACGGGTCATAGTGTAGGGAAAAACACTCAGTCCGTGACACGGCGCTCTCTCTCTCTCTCCATGCATGACGGCTCTGACTCGGATTCGGTAGTTGCCCTACTAAAAAAAAATCCACACAACTATCTATCGTACATTTCCTTGCCTACACTCCCATTCCATGGAAGCCCAAGAAAACAACACACTATCTCAAAATCGTCTGCAGAATCTAAGTACAAAAAAAAAAAAAAAAAATTCAAGCTAGATTTTCGATGGCATCTCTCAGTCCCGTCCACCACTTCAACTCAGCCGACATCTTCCTTTCCATTATACTCAGACATTGGTGGTACATTGTGCACGCACAGACCGAGTCTTCAGAACTATGCATTTGATCAAGAACTTCAAAGAATAAAGTAAATGTACTGAAATCAGAGGGATGGAGCTATACCATGGCTGCGCTGAACTTCTCTAGAGCACAGATCCCTCGGATCTAGGGCTAGGTCGACCGAGTCGGAAGCCCTGGAAATCTTCAAAACCCTAAAATCGCCATTTTTTTAGTTGCTCCAGCAACGAGCTCCCCCTAAAAAGAAAAATATTTATCGGATGATTTTTGGGAAAGATCCAAAGGAATTTTTTTTTGGTGCGAGAATGGAAACGAGTGGAGAGAAGGGTTTTTCTTTTTCTACAGCAGCCGGCAAACAAACTACTACTCGAATCTGTAGCAGAGCGAAGGATATTACTATTTTATTATTGCTATTTCTATTTCTATATATATTTTTTATTATTATTTTAACTGTACAGAGTGGAGTGGAGTGGAGTGTACTTGGAGTTAATTTTTTTTTTTCCTTTGCTTTTGCGTCAAACAGCAGCAACAGCACCTCTGTATCTAATCACTGGTGGGTGGGGACCACGGCTCGGTGTGCCAGCGCATGTGGCCGGGCCCACATTTTTTTGTTTTGGACTTGGGGGAGGGTCCTGGAGTGCCAGAAGGACTTTGATGCGCACCTGCTTCGGTTGGGACCCATTCATTGTGGGGCCCACATATAACTCATGTGGGACCCATCGTCTAAGGTTGGAAAGCGTGTTCCGGTTTAGTCAGAATTTGGGCTGAACACCCAACCGACCCGTTTACGAAGGACTCCTTTATGACGAAAATTTTCGTATTCCGATAAATTTCAGATGTAAAATATATTATTATATTTGATTTAGATTATAAAATTTTATTTTTATGAATTATAAATATTCAAATAAATTATTTATCCATAAAATATGGAAATCATATTATTTAGGTGCCTTTTTTTTCCTAAATTTTTCTTTCTTCTATACTATTTTTATATTTTATTTCTTTCTCTCTTTTTTTCATTTTTCATTTTCTTCACACAAAAAAATTCCCCATTTTTTTTATCCCTTTGAATATTTTAATAATTAGTTTTTCCATTTTTATTTTATTTTTTCTCTTTTTCCTAATTTATGTTATCTTTTTTTTAAAAAAATTCTCAAACACATTTATACATTCTACAAACATAGTAATATAACTTTCAAACAAAATTGATTTACGAAAATATATAAATTTTCAGCTATATGATATTCTGTGTACCAAACTTTCCTTTAGATTAAATCCAAGTCGGGACCAACATGCATGTCGACTAGCAAAAGGTTGCTAAAAAACTTTGGGTCCGTTTGGATATGTTTTCTGAAAAATATTTCTGAAAACAGTTTTCTGAGAGTAAATTATAAATCTGTTTTCTGAGTATAGAGATTCTGAGTTTGCATTTGGTTAGTTTCATTTAGAAAATAGTTTTTTGAAACAAAAAAATAAAAAATCTGTTTGGTAAAATATTTTTATAAAGTAATTTTTTATTGTGTCCATATTATTTTGTATCCTAACTGTGTCCCATAAACAAATTTTTATATCCGACATTTTTGTGTGTGTCCGCCACAGATCTGATACGGTGAGTGTCACGTCCCATAACCAGAATACTGGAGAGCGGGGGCAGACATAGCCAGCTACGTATAATGAAATGGAACCCACGTCACTATACGGTCACGGCTGTCTAGATATATGAGGGTTTAACTACAATCCATCAGTCTCCTATGGTCAAGAATAAGCCTATTGTCTCAATCACAAACAAGTAGTAACAGTCACAAGATATTAGAGCATCAATATACAATAGTAAGGCATCCCATACATTACATATTGGATGATCATGAAGCTAGTCGTACAAAATGTCAGGACTAGCAAGAGTTTTAGTCAATACATGATCAACCCTAGGATTTGTCAATCATGTTACAGCCCGTAGGCAGACAGTAAATAAGGATGCAATACGAGCTAACACGTGCTCGCCGGCTAAACGCCTCAAAAGAATAATTTTACAATAAAGTGGGAGAACAAAAAGAAACCCACTCGTTGTCAGGGTTACGCCTGGTGGTCATCATCTGGCTGGAAGGTCGGTAGATCCTCTGGTGCTGCTCCGATATCTGGCCATACAAAACCAGCTGGGTCAGACCCCAGAAAGAGCAAGTGCCACAAAGGAGGCTTCACTTAGGAACTAAAACCAGCATATCACAAATAATAGTAAAGGTAATTAAAAGATACTGATAATAACTAAGATAACAATAATATATTGAGCACGAAGAAACCATTCAAGTAGCCAGACTGCAACCCTTAAACCAAACAAGGACCGGGGTTGCAATCCTTTGCCTGAATAGAAACCCGCCTCAATTACTATTGATAAGGTAACAAGACAATAAATAAAGAGAGGACACAGAACTGCTCCGGGAGCCAGGTTACAATCCTTAAACCAAACAAGGACCGGGGTTGTAACCCTTCGCCTGAACAGAACTGGACCCCTGATCTTTATTGTTAAGGCCAGTATAAATAATCATGGTATTGAAGTAAGGTAAAACATGACGAGCATGACAGGGGTTGCCAATAAGACAATAAACGAAGAGATGACACAGAACTGCTCCGGGAGCCAGGTTACAACCCTTAAACCAAACAAGGACCGAGGTTGTAATCCTTCGCCTGAACAGAACTGGACCCCCGATCGTTATTGTTAAGGCAAGCGCAATAAGCAGGACGATATATGATAAGGTAACCATGGAACTATTCAGATAGCCAAGTTACAACCCTTAAACCAAACAAGGACCGGGGTTGTAACCCTTCATCTGAACAGAACTTGGTATCTCATCATTTATCAATACAAGAAATCATGTCATGTTACAATCTTGTACAGGATCAGGATAAGACTAAGCTGGAATAAACTTCATCCAATCAATCACGGCCAATCAAGAGTACGGCTTGATACTTTTAACTAACTAGGGTTATCACAGGTCTAGTTACTAGCAAGATGCAATGAGATTATCCCAACAGTCACAAGCCCTGCAGACCATCCGGTTATCCAGGTCGAACGTTTATGAAAAATGCAACACGTGACTGTGTGCTGGAAATGTGCCCTACTCG
The DNA here is from genome assembly GCA_029216955.1 of Iris pallida. NCBI lineage: Eukaryota > Viridiplantae > Streptophyta > Magnoliopsida > Asparagales > Iridaceae > Iris > Iris pallida. The sequence goes on along the minus strand of JANAVB010043419.1, from coordinate 13,811,403 downwards.
TCGGTAGGCTACAAGTCCACTGAATGCGCCCAGATAACGGGATTGCCTGTAGCTGGGAATCTCTTCATGACTACTGAATCATTCTAGTTAATTAGCCTTAGTCAATTTCAGTAGGTATCCCTGACTGTGGAACTCAGGGACCCCCATCCTAGACGTGATGCAAGACAGTACCAGTTTATTTGTACAAACACAATCGTCCACGGTCTCCAGGTCCTTCATACTTGTCATGTCAGGCTAGCTGTCATAACAGCATGTCGAGATATATCATGTCAATTTACTTGTCAAGAGTGCGTCACAGCGGGCCACTATCGTATTTTATTCTTACATTATCATGAATGAGAAAAACTTGCATAAAATAACTAGTGACATATTCTTGAAACCAAGGAAAAGATCTACAACTTTCATGTTTTGAGTTTTTCAAGATTCTAGCTACAAAACAACTTAAACAGACAAAAACAGCGAAATAGAGCAATTCCGGCGCATGGGATTCCTGCACAAATCGGCGCATGGGATTCCTGCGCAATCGGTGCATGGGATTCCTGCACAAATCGGCGCATGGGATTCCTGTACAGATCGGCGCATGGGATTCCTGCGCAATCGGCGCATGGGATTCCTGCACACATCGGCGCATGGAATTCCTGCACAATCGGCGCATGGGATTCCTGCACAAATAGGCGCATGGGATTCCTGCACAATTGGCGCATGGGATTCCTGCACAAATCGGCGCATGGGATTCCTGCATAGATCGGCGCATGGGATGCGTTACCGGGACTTCACGGCGCATGGCCTCCCGGCGTATGGCTTCTCGGGCGTATGAGGTTCCCGGCGCATGGCTTCTCGGGCGCATGAGGTTCCCGGCGCATGGGGTTCATCGTCCCCAAACAGCAAGTTCAGCCATGAAAGTTCCGAAAACTTGTAATGGCCATAACTTACTCATCCGGAGTCGAAATCAAGCGAAACAAAAGCCAAAACTAAAGAAAATTGAATTCTCTACAACATAGAACCATTAGTTTTTGGAAATACCAAGTTTTTAGAGATCAAAACCAAGAAAACTAAATAAGAAGGAACTTAAAACTTAGATCTACAAAAATATAACCATAAAAACGGAAAATGCCAAGTTCTAAAGTATCTTAGAATCAAGTAAGGAAGAGAATGGAACAATAAAACTTGAGATCCATCATGAAGCAAGTTTGCACTTGCCTAAGCTCTCTCTCTTCCTGGTAGGTGGAAGAGTAAATGTGGAGAAGAAGAAGAATAATGAAGAGAGAGAATGAAGGAATGGGTTAATAAAGGATGATGGGGGTGGTAGGTAGGGGTTCTCCCCTTGGTTCATGATGAACCAAGCAACCCAACCCGAACCAAGCCAACCCAAACTAAACCGAGCCAAGCCAAGAGATATGTAATACAAGATGAAATACGTACACGTATTCTAAGATACATAATACGAACTACAGGCATTACAATTCTACTCTCCTTAAAAGAATTTCGTCCTCGGAATTTAATCGAGAGGCTAGAATTGCGAGGACAAGCTATAATAATCGTAAGCTATAACAAGCAGTCTATCATGCAGTCATTTATTCAAGCAAGAAATTGAAAGCATAAGGCATAAGGAAGACATTATACCTTACGAGTCAAACAGGTCGGGATATCGCGATCGGATATCATCCTCACGCTCCCATGTCGACTCACCCAAAGAGTGATGACCCCAAGCAACACGGACTAAACTAATAGTCTTGTTCTTGAGTATCTTCTCTCTCCGGTCCAATATAGACACGGGCCTCTCCTCATACGAAAGGTTGGTACCAACAACCAATTCCGAATGATCCAGGATGTGGCTCGGGTCCGGAATATACCATCGTAGTTGAGATACATGGAACACGTCATGCACCTCTCTTAGCGATGGCGGAAGAGCGAGACGATATGATACATCACCTACTCGCTCCAGAATATCGAACGGCCCTATATACCTATGACTAAGCTTTCCCCGTACGCCGAAACGAATGACGCCACGGTTAGGCAAAATCCTCAGGAATACATGGTCGCCGACTGAGAATTCAAGGGGTCGCCGATGGGAATCGGCCCAATGACGTTGGCGATCTTGGGAAACTCGAAGATAATCTCTGACTCTTCTGACTACTTCAACGGTCTGAGCAATCATTTCCGGACCAAGCATCTGTCTCTCTCCAACATCGTCCCAGGCTAGCGGGGATCTGCACTTCCTACCATACAGTGCCTCGAACGGTGCCATCTGGATACTAGCTTGGAAACTATTGTTGTACGAGAACTCCACTAGGTACAGGTGATCTTTCCACGAACCACCAAAGTCGAGTGTACAAGATCTCAACATGTCTTCGAGAGTCTGTATCGTGCGTTCTGACTGGCCATATGTCTGCGGGTGATAAGCTGAGCTGAACTGGAGGTGAGTTCCCAAACTCTCTTGCAGGCTACACCAAAAGTGCGATATAAATCTGGAATCTCTGTCCGAGGTGATACTGACTGGTACACCGTGCAATTTGATAATCTATCGGAGATACATCTCCGCTAGCTGAGCCGTCGACTGACCAACTCTGAACGGAAGAAAGTGAGCCACCTTCGTGAGCCTGTCTATGACAATCCAAATAGCGTCTCTGCCAGCCGGGGATCTAGGCAATCCAGTCACAAAATCTATGGTTATATGCTCCCACTTCCATTCTGGAATTGGCAAGGGCTAAAATAGTCCAGCTGGCCTATGATGTTCAGCCTTAACTTGTTGGCAAACCAAACATCGAGAGACAAACCGGGCTATCTCCCTCTTCATGCCATTCCACCAAAAGTGCTGACGAATATCACGGTACATCTTCGTACCGTCGGGATAAATGGAATACTGCAAACTGTGAGCCTCCGTCATGATCTCCTGTCTGATATCTTCACTGGGTACACAAAGACGCTTTCCATGTCGAAGTGTACCGTCTTCATGGATACATAACTCTGGTCTTCGTCCTGTCTCACACTCTGCTCTGAGTCGCTGAAGCTTGGAATATGCTGACTGCGCCATCCGGATCCTCTCGACTATAGTGGACTGAACTTGCATGCTGGCCATCAATGCCACACTGGAAGGGAGGACAACTTCTATACCCATCTTCTGAAGATCGGCTAACAGTTCTGGTTGTGCTGTCAGAAAATAAACTCCGGCTCTCATGCTCAATGCATCTGCAACAACGTTGGCCTTCCCTGGGTGATACTGCAGGTTGACATCATAATCCACAAGCAGCTCTAGCCATCTCTTCTGACGCATGTTGAGATTCTTCTGGATGAAAACATACTTCAGGCTCTTGTGGTCGGTAAAAATTTCCACCCTATCTCCGTATAGGTAGTGCCTCCACAACTTAAGTGCAAACACTACTGCCGCCAGCTCCAAGTAATGGGTTGGGTAATTCCTCTCATGATCACGAAGTTGTCGCGACGCATAGGCTATTACCTTCCCATGCTGCATCAGAACACATCCTAAACCTCTACCCGAAGCATCACAATACACTGAGAATCCTCTAGTTCCATCTGGAAGCGTGAGAATAGGAGCCGTCATCAAGCCTCGCTTCAACCTCTCAAAAGAATCTTGGCACTCTACTGTCCAAGCAAACTACACATCCTTGCGGGTCAACTGGGTCAATGGCACAAAAATTCGAGCAAAGTCTGAGACAAATCGCCGGTAGTAGCCGGCCAATCCAAGAAAACTGCGAACTTCTGCAACCGTTCTAGGCACTGGCCATGTTTCAATGGCCACGATCTTCTGGGGATCCACTTCAACTCCTCCTCGGGTGATGATATGACCCAAGTACGAAATGCGATCGAGCCAGAACTTGTATTTACTGAACTTGGCATACAACTGGTGCTCTCTGAGAATCTGAAGAACAACTCTGAGGTGCTGCTCATGCTCCGCTTCACTCTTGCTGTAGACCAGGATGTCATCTAGGAACACAATCACGAACTGATCCAAATAGGGCATAAAGATGCGATTCATGAGGTCCATGAATACAGCCGGCGCATTGGTTGCTCCAAATGGCATACCAAGGAACTCCCAATGTCCATACCTAGATCTGAAAGATGTCTTCGGGATGTCCTGCTCTCTGACTCTGATCTGATGGTATCATGATCGCAAGTCAATCTTCGAAAATACTGCTGCCCCCTTGAGTTGATCAAACAAGTCATCTATCCTCGGGAGAGGATATCTGTTCTTGATTGTCACTGAGTTCAAGGTACGATAATCTACACATAATCTGGACGTACCATCCTTCTTTTTCACAAGAAGCATCGGGGCTTCCCAAGGTGATCCACTAGCACGAATGAACCCTTTGGTTCTGAGTTCTTCAATCATCTTGTACAATATCTCCAGCTCTGACGGTGCCATCCTGTAGACTCTCTCTGACACTGGGGCTGTTCCGGGAATCAAGTCGATGGTGAACTCGATCTTCCGTTCTGGCGGCATCCCTGGAAGCTCTTCGGGGAAAACATCTGGAAACTTTTCGACTATCCGAGGTAACTGCACTACTGCTACTGCCATCCGCAACACTGGAAGAGAAGGTTCAACTTCGCCTCGGGAGAAGGAAAACTCCGGCTCGCCTGGAATGCTAAAAATAACTCTGCCAATGTGGCAGTCTATCATAGCATACTGGTCCCTCAACCAATCCATCCCTAAGACCACATCATAATCGGCCATCGGGAACTCTATCAATCTAGCAAGGAATTTTCTATCGCTAACTACGATCCGACACGAGGAAAATACTCTATCTACTCCCACAAGTCCGTTACCAGTAAGTATATTTAGCCTTACTGATAATGACTCAGGTTCCAGTCCTACCCGTGTCGCAAATCGTGCAGAATAAATGAATGTGAGGCACCAGAATCAAATAATACTGAAGTTGGAAATGTGTTGACGAGAATAGTACCTGCCACTACCTCACCTGGCGCTATTCCTTCTTCTCCCATGGTCAAAGCCAGCACTTGACCATGTCCTCTGGGTGCGGGTCCCCTCTGCTAAAAATTCCTCTGCCTGCTCTGGATCAGGGCTTGGGCTTAGGCATACTGCTGCGGTCTCTGCTGCTGGAATGCCTGGGCCTGCGTCGGCAATGGCCTCGGGAACGGGTACTGCAGCTGCTGCTGCTGCTGGACTGGTACTGGTCCTCTAACTGAAGGACTAGAGAAGGCCGATGAACTCCCCCTGTTCGGGCAGTTCCCAATCCTGTGGTCCGGGGCACCACAAACCAAGCACAAACCCTGTGCTCTGCGACGCTCTGACACCACATGCCCTGGCTTCCCGCAGTGTGAACATCCCACTGCGGAAGACTGCTTTTGCTTCTGCTGCTGAGGGTGCGTCGGGGCGGAATGCTGAACCGACGTTACTGAGGTCGCTCGCCTCGGAGCTCCAATGGTCAAAGCCCTGGCCGTCGGGGCTGGTGCTGAAGACTGATTCATCTGGCTGTGGGATCGCTTCCGATCTCCGGTCATATCTACGATCCTCTGGGAGGTATATTCATGCCTCCGGGCTGCCCTTAGTACTGCATCAAAAGTCTGATGCTCAAACTGCTCCACTGCTGTAGCTCCCCTTCCTGAAATTTTTTAAAAAAAAATATTTTGATTATTAATTATTTCATTTGAATAGTTATTTTCAGAATTATATAAATAATTGTTTTATTATTAGTAATTATGTGAATTAAATGGTTAATGGTTTGTTACCGATAATTATGCAATTACCATATTATAATTCAATTAATAACCAAAGCCAACAGAGAATTACATTAATAAAGTTATGCTTATAGTTTAAGCTTTCATCTTCTTCTACTTTGATAATTTATGTTCGGAAAATAAATACGTAGATACTCCTCTCTGAAACTGTTCGAATGTTGAAACTAGTAATGGATACTCGCAAAGGTTCTGGTAGCAGATATGTTGAACCTTACTGTTTAGTTGGACAACGTGGCTTTCAAATTCAAAAGAATGACAACAAAAGATTTCAGAGAGGGCTGTGGATTATATACAAATTCGATGAAGACAAATTTGGTAATACACAACCATGAAACATGGGGGGGTTGTGGGATCACAACATTGTTTATGTTTATATTTCATGCTACTAATAGTTAGCTCTACTCCAAAACCGACCCATATCCGGCCTAGCTATACACAACAGCCCCTTTTGGGAATTTCACACCTTTCCTCTTATTATAAAATAATAATTCATTAAACCCTAAAACCTATTGTTGTTCCATCAAAGATGGCAGCGGCCACCTCTTCTTCCTACATCAAACACACCAACATCACCACCCTGCAGAAGTGCAAGCGCTGCTCCTCCTCGTCGCCAATGGTTAGGTCACCGATCTCGCCATCATGAGCCGACACCGTGCTAGACACCGCGTGCGAACTGCCCCAGTCTTCGCCGCTGTGCGAGCTTCCTCGTCGCGCCTCCGGTAGGCGCATAGCCGCGCGAGTCTCGCCCTATAGATCCGGCGAATCGCCGATCGTTCCGTCGGTGCCACTCCCTCTGGCGCCACCACCACGCGAGTCTCCCTCGCCGGGCCTTTCCTCGGTGGTCGTCGAGACCCCAGCGCCGCGCAAGGCCAGCACGGGCGGAGCAGCACCAAGTGAAAGCCGCTGACGCCGCGAAGCCCGTGACCTACCCCTCAAAATAGTTCGACCGCGGATTTTGGGTTCGAGCACCTTTCCACAAGACGTCGTCGTGCCTCGCCACCTTGCTTCTCGTGGAGTAGTCGAGCACCGGACGAGGGTCACAGAAGCCAAACTGCACGGGTCGCTAAGGATTCCCTCCTCCCTATCGGAAAGGTAAAATTCTTATTTACAACTCCTCACGAGTGAACAATAGAGTTTATGAAGGAGAAGATGTGTGCACAAGTGCACGTTGGCAGCTGTGCCATTGTGCATGCAAAGGAGAAAAAATGATATGTTCCTTCTTTCTTCTTCATATATTATTCATATATAATACTTCTCCTTAGAAAGAAAAAGATAATCATTATGAATCATCACGTGGGACCATGACTCCTTTGGTACTCTTTGATTCAGAAAGTGTTGGAGTTGTATTGTATAACTACATTTAGACCCCTTCACTTTATGGTAATTGAATAAACCATACCAACCACAAGTAATATAGTTGCTAATGTAACTTAATTAAAAATAAACATATATTTACTTATAGCAAATAAAGGACATTTTTCATTTAAGTCCCTATATTTTAAGCACATTCTTTAATAAAGAAGCACTTCTCTTCCGAGGAAGCATCTTAAATAAGTAATGATTTTTCACTTAGACCCCTCTTAAATATAAATAAATTATATTATAGTTTAAACTTAGTCAATTAAGACTATTATCGAATAATAGAACAATCATGGTTCTTAATGAGAAATAACCATATCCTTCTTTCCAGAGAAGAATTTTGGTTATAGGAATGGTGGTTGTTTTTCAATATAACCCTTTAGTTTAGTTTCAATATAAAAGTTCACCAAACCCCAATTACTTTGTGCACGGTACGCCAGAATCCAACTCTGGACATACGGTTGGGTTCGTATCGGAAAACTGGATCCGTAGACATGTAGTTTGACGACTTTAGAGACCGTTGACTCTTGCACGCTTTTCGGTACAAAGCGGGTCCAACGGCGGACACCGTTTTGGCCCGAAATTACCGTTTTGCCCCTGTGCCCAGAATTGGACTTAAGGACAGGCAATCCTAGCTAATTGGACTATTCTGAGATCAATGGTATTGTCTATTTCAGCTTCCGGAGACTGTTGTACGGGTTTTGACTATTGTGGCATATTGAGTGATTTGGATCATCGGTTTTACCAGCACAGGACCACAGGCGAGTACAGTTTATTGTCTGCATTTCGATATTGATCTTTACTATATTTCATTGATTAGTCATTGGTTATGTGATTATTTTCTATTATAAATTGTTGAGTCGGAAATGAGAAGTACCAAGGATGTGTGATCTGACCTTAGACCGTGTAGACCGTGTTGCATTTATTTCTTGTAGACCGTGTAGACATTATTTATTTCTTGTAGACCGTGTAGACATTGTTTATTTATTTCTTGTAGACCGTGTAGACAGTGTTTATTTATTTCTTGTAGACAGTGTAGACAGTGCTTTATTTACTGCATTTAAACTGTGTAGTTAGTGATTATTATTCTGTAGACAGTGTTTCTTTATTGCTATATTTTTTGTAGACCGTGTAACTGTAGACCGTGTAACTGTAGACCGTGTAACTGTAGACCGTGTAATTGTAGACCGTGTAACTGTAGACCGTGTAACTTTAGACCGTGTAGACCGTGTCGCATAATTGTCCCGAGACCGATCACATATCAAAGGTACTTCTAACGGTGGAAAAGTATATTGGTCTATTTATTACTATTGATTTTTCTTACGGCTTTACTGTTTATTTTCAAACCCATGATTGATGTCTAACCATTGTCTTATAGTCATTTTCTTTATTTGAAATTGCATTCAGTGGATTGTGCTCGTTCCATTCCTGACTGGAAACCAACATTTTCAGGTTAGCCGTGGATTCATTTAGCTTGGAGAGTGACGGAAATACTTGCAGACAGAGCCTAGAGACTAGCTAGATAGTTGAGTTGTAGTCATTCATTTATTTGTACAAGTTTATATTTTATGCAAATGTAAAACTTGTGATCATTGTAAGTTAAATTAATTCTTGTGAATGAGCATTGGATTATTTTGTGATTTTGATCTCATGGCCGTGACAGCGTTCTACCGTCGACACTGCGGCGTAGGCTGGCTTGGACACGTCTCGTATCCGTTTGAAAAAAAAATGGGTGCGGGTCGTGACAAGTTTTTATGGTGGCCCATGCAGGTCTGTCTTCGCAAATCATGCGAACTCGTAATAGTACTTAAGTTAGTTGTACTATTGCGAGCCTGCGACTAGAAATGCTCATTCACGAATTAGAAATTAATTTAATTTACGAGAATGACTAGGACTAGGAGTCCCTTATACAAATTTACCGATGGGTAGTCTAGGCCATGCAATTTAGATGAGGATTTATTAATTTTGATAGTTTGTTAGATCCCCATAAGTACATTATTATCTCTTGATACGACGATGTAATCTAATTTGGATAGATTATTCCCTTGGTAAGGCAGGGCTTCATAGAATTAATGATCTAGCCTTGATAGATTATTCAATTCATTCTCTTGCCTCCTTGGATATCGTCACCATATCGTAGTCTGAATTGCCCATTTAAAATCCTATTTTGCCGTAAGGGAATATTTTATAATTCCTGATTCGGTTATTCAAATGCGAATCTCGAGGTAGACTGATCCAAAAAAAAAATTTCTCCCATGGTTCGAATACACATGAAAGAGATACCAGAATGGTTGCAGTTCCTTGTCTTCAGTTTGTTCCTCCCCGTGCAATCTTTTATTTAAAGATTGCGACTAATAGGACAAATATTTATGCCTTATTTCATAGTCAACTTGTTCGAATCTCTAGAAGCTCAGGGATTTATTTACAGATATAGTTAAAGGAATGTCAGTTAACTCATAATGGCAGGACAGCAGCGCACTGTCGCCATTTATTTAAATTAGGGAGACTATGTGTTCACTGCCGCCAGCAGCGCACTGGCAAGGCACGATCCTTAGAATTGGAATAGTTTAAGAGAATATGGGTTATAGAATATTGCTAAACTATAGCTAGTGATCCTCTTTGACCGTAGTCATCCTTGTGTCCATATAAGGTAGAGTATCGGATATCATATCACCCTGAAATCACGAATCCAAGAGTTTACCACAGTCTGAGTATACGGGCGAGGCATAACTCTCGGTGAAATGACTTCAGACATGATTACAAGTTTAAGATACTATGAAGGATAGGACAATGCCATATATGTTCCGTAAGACCCAAAGCCAATACTAGTGGAAGTTCTGCAGGATGGATAGCATGTCTTCCGACCCAGTATTCCGTGGTCCTTGTGATCTATTGACGAAGTAATTAGCTGACACTAATAGGTTACCTGGAATATAGACGTCGGAAGTCCATAACCCATTAGTTGACCAAAGTCTTATGAATAAGAAGACAGTAGGATGACTGTATAAGTAAGAATACCGGGTAAGGCTTGATTCCCTTTAAACTCGAACTTCTTGTGTCTCTTTTCAAAAATCTCTCGTACTGAAATCTTGACTATCTTGACCAACGCTTCTATTACAGCCTAGATTTTGCAAGCTTACTCTGTTCTCGAGCTTGATTTGGGACATGTGTTTAGTGGGGACGCCTGCTAACATATTGTCTAATCAGAATCAGTGTATTATGGTCTGATCAACCATAATGCATTCGGTTCGCACTTTATTTAATTACCCTACGTGGATTGAGATATAGATGTCTCTAGGGTCTCATCCACGACTGTATTGACAATTCCTCTTGAATTATATGTTCGCCCTTGAATCACGAAATTGTATTCAGTAACATCTCCTTTGAATTCTTTATTGTTTTTATCTTTCACCGATTTGGAAAGACGAAAGCTCGTGATGGTAGAGAGATACAGAGTATTCTCATGGCTATGATAATGGTAGGCATAAGTGTAGCTACCAACGGCCAGTCCTGTGATTGAGTTACTCGTTCTCCTCTCGACCTCAAACTGTTATTGGGACTTTCAAGCCATCTGAATTTGGGAATGATGAGGTTTTACCCTTGGTCAAAATGCTGACCTAGGAGACTACCTCTTCTCAAGAACCAATTTTTGTGAAGTCTCAAATTATTGCTGGAAGCTTGCCTTAACTAGCAACCCTTAAGCCTTGAACCAACCCTTCCTCGACCGAAGCCACATTTAGACATGAGATGAGGGGACAATAGGGTAATCATTTACCGTGACACTCATTCCGAGATTGGTTTCCAATAAATATTACTCTAGGTATGTAAATTTATTATTAAGACCTAACTAGCGTTGGAACACCACAGTCACTAGCTTAGCCAATACCATAGCTTAAATACCCTGTCACACTATGACCTACCAGTTGTCAACAGCAATACCTGATCGCTACAATCCTTGTGACCATGGTCTGGCAGGTTTGACACAAATAGAATTTCTTGACTCAGTTGTTAGAAATCTTTTCTTATGTTGTGCCTTGGAGTTGGTTACCCCGTCGATAACTCTTGTACACTATGGATGGATATGATTCCTCTATTTTATCGACCATGTGTTATTTTACACCCTCGTTTCTCATTTATTGAGGGATGATCTTTGACTCGACTTATACCTATCGTATCCCGATATGCCGTGCCTCATTCTTTATTAATAAGAGTCGAAGTACCGTATCCAAACTTTGGAGTTCTTCTGATCTCACCATTCCTAAAATCATATCCTAGCCTCTAAGGTGGGTAGACTGTAAGCCTCCTAAAATTTTTGGGATATACAAGGATTTTCGATTGACTAGAATAATTTTCCACTAGGGTGATAATTAGTGCCCCCAGGGACTCTCACTTTCCATTTAGATCATTTTGTGTCCCCGACCGTGTCAATAATAATCGGAGCACGAGACCAACTGTTATCTTCCAACAAATTTCATATGTAAGATCTAGATGAGTCCACCTTCATCTAGGTATTATCATGTCCCACCCAAACGCGTTCCTTTGTACTCTATTTTATGGTACGACTTTCAGGACAAAAAGGACTAATTATAACTTTTACCATAGTACCGATACACTTTCCAACCTCCATTAGAGCCTTGACCACGACCCCATTCCTTCGACCCAATATATGGTTGTGATCTACTTGAAGCCCATTACGCACATGCTACTAGTATGCCACTCAATTGTGTCTTCTCGTGCTACGTAAACACAGAAGTCACCAAAGACGCATTTTTTTGGCTTTAGGAACCTAGCAAACCAATCCGACTGCCCATCTAGCTCAATCACTTGGGTGGAAACTATTCTAGGATTATCCTAACCTAGCAGTAATAGTTACCAGTGGGAACTAAACCAGTCAATAGAGACTGAAATCCGAGGTTCATCTAATCAACGATTGACGTCCAATCAGGAACCCATTGGGACCCGGTAAAACCCCCTGCATACCACTACATTTAGACTATAAAACCGAACTGTTTGAAATAAGTTCCTATACCTACTATGTAGTCTCCACATCTTAGAATGTGATGTCATTCGTAACCCTTATTCCATCCACCTGGAAGTTGAGATACGATCTTGTGCTGCAATTATATCCCTTGTTTGTGTGTTTAAATAACCACGGAAAAGATCATAATCTTGATTTCTTAAAATTCGTTCTATTATGGAACTTTGTTCAGAAATTCGAGAACGAAACCCCTGTATTGCACGGATGGCAAACTTCTATAAGAAAGGAAGGGTTCTTCGATTTCGCAAGTGACTGGACTAGAGTAGCCCAATCTAGCAAATAAGACAGTGGTTCATGAATTTTCTTTCTAGCTGTATCGTTGGATACCGGCTACTACTCTTGAAACCTTATTTTGCTCACGATTGTTCTTCCTTATCTGCATGATCTTTCTATTTTCGGAGCGAAGATGGTCATGCTTATTAGGATGTGTCAATATTTATTAGCGACTTGTGTAAATTTGTTGTATGTTAGATTTGGAGTGGCTTGATAGATACGAGAGAATTTTAGAAACCAGATGCCTAGACATTTGTTGGTAGGATTGTTGCCAACTAGTTAGAAGATTATGATATTTGGTTGAGGAGTAGTGTGACCAAAGGTGGGTAGAAGTCCTCGATAATTCGTAGTTACGAAATGGCAAGAAGGAAGATATAAATATTTCTGAGAAATTAAAATTCGAGGATATTGTGGTAATAGTGGATTTATTTATTTATTTATTTTATTATATATTTATGTTTGAATTTTTAGCATGTTTACGAGTTAGAATTTCGAGGAAGAAATTATTTTAAGGTGGGTAGATTTGTAGCTCCCCTTCCTGAAATTTTTTAAAAAAAAATATTTTGATTATTAATTATTTCATTTGAATAGTTATTTTCAGAATTATATAAATAATTGTTTTATTATTAGTAATTATGTGAATTAAATGGTTAATGGTTTGTTACCGATAATTATGCAATTACCATATTATAATTCAATTAATAACCAAAGCCAACAGAGAATTACATTAATAAAGTTATGCTTATAGTTTAAGCTTTCATCTTCTTCTACTTTGATAATTTATGTTCGGAAAATAAATACGTAGATACTCCTCTCTGAAACTGTTCGAATGTTGAAACTAGTAATGGATACTCGCAAAGGTTCTGGTAGCAGATATGTTGAACCTTACTGTTTAGTTGGACAACGTGGCTTTCAAATTCAAAAGAATGACAACAAAAGATTTCAGAGAGGGCTGTGGATTATATACAAATTCGATGAAGACAAATTTGGTAATACACAACCATGAAACATGGGGGGGTTGTGGGATCACAACATTGTTTATGTTTATATTTCATGCTACTAATAGTTAGCTCTACTCCAAAACCGACCCATATCCGGCCTAGCTATACACAACAGCCCCTTTTGGGAATTTCACACCTTTCCTCTTATTATAAAATAATAATTCATTAAACCCTAAAACCTATTGTTGTTCCATCAAAGATGGCAGCGGCCACCTCTTCTTCCTACATCAAACACACCAACATCACCACCCTGCAGAAGTGCAAGCGCTGCTCCTCCCCGTCGCCAATGGTTAGGTCACCGATCTCGCCATCATGAGCCGACACCGTGCTAGACACCGCGTGCGAACTGCCCCAGTCTTCGCCGCTGTGCGAGCTTCCTCGTCGCGCCTCCGGTAGGCGCATAGCCGCGCGAGTCTCGCCCTATAGATCCGGCGAATCGCCGATCGTTCCGTCGGTGCCACTCCCTCTGGCGCCACCACCACGCGAGTCTCCCTCGCCGGGCCTTTCCTCGGTGGTCGTCGAGACCCCAGCGCCGCGCAAGGCCAGCACGGACGGAGCAGCACCAAGTGAAAGCCGCTGACGCCGCGAAGCCCGTGACCTACCCCTCAAAATAGTTCGACCGCGGATTTTGGGTTCGAGCACCTTTCCACAAGACGTCGTCGTGCCTCGCCACCTTGCTTCTCGTGGAGTAGTCGAGCACCGGACGAGGGTCACAGAAGCCAAACTGCACGGGTCGCCAAGGATTCCCTCCTCCCTATCGGAAAGGTAAAATTCTTATTTACAACTCCTCACGAGTGAACAATAGAGTTTATGAAGGAGAAGATGTGTGCACAAGTGCACGTTGGCAGCTGTGCCATTGTGCATGCAAAGGAGAAAAAATGATATGTTCCTTCTTTCTTCTTCATATATTATTCATATATAATACTTCTCCTTAGAAAGAAAAAGATAATCATTATGAATCATCACGTGGGACCATGACTCCTTTGGTACTCTTTGATTCAGAAAGTGTTGGAGTTGTATTGTATAACTACATTTAGACCCCTTCACTTTATGGTAATTGAATAAACCATACCAACCACAAGTAATATAGTTGCTAATGTAACTTAATTAAAAATAAACATATATTTACTTATAGCAAATAAAGGACATTTTTCATTTAAGTCCCTATATTTTAAGCACATTCTTTAATAAAGAAGCACTTCTCTTCCGAGGAAGCATCTTAAATAAGTAATGATTTTTCACTTAGACCCCTCTTAAATATAAATAAATTATATTATAGTTTAAACTTAGTCAATTAAGACTATTATCGAATAATAGAACAATCATGGTTCTTAATGAGAAATAACCATATCCTTCTTTCCAGAGAAGAATTTTGGTTATAGGAATGGTGGTTGTTTTTCAATATAACCCTTTTCCTTTTTATAGTTTAGTTTCAATATAAAAGTTCACCAAACCCCAATTACTTTGTGCACGGTCCGCCAGAATCCAACTCTGGACATACGGTTGGGTTCGTATCGGAAAACTGGATCCGTAGACATGTAGTTTGACGACTTTAGAGACCGTTGACTCTTGCACGCTTTTCGGTACAAAGCGGGTCCAACGGCGGACACCGTTTTGGCCCGAAATTACCGTTTTGCCCCTGTGCCCAGAATTGGACTTAAGGACAGGCAATCCTAGCTAATTGGACTATTCTGAGATCAATGGTATTGTCTATTTCAGCTTCCGGAGACTGTTGTACGGGTTTTGACTATTGTGACATATTGAGTGATTTGGATCATCGGTTTCACCAGCACAGGACCACAGGCGAGTACAGTTTATTGTCTGCATTTCGATATTGATCTTTACTATATTTCATTGATTAGTCATTGGTTATGTGATTATTTTCTATTATAAATTATTGAGTCGGAAATGAGAAGTACCAAGGATGTGTGATCTGACCTTAGACCGTGTAGACCGTGTTGCATTTATTTCTTGTAGACCGTGTAGACATTATTTATTTCTTGTAGACCGTGTAGACATTGTTTATTTATTTCTTGTAGACCGTGTAGACAGTGTTTATTTATTTCTTGTAGACAGTGTAGACAGTGCTTTATTTACTGCATTTAAACTGTGTAGTTAGTGATTATTATTCTGTAGACAGTGTTTCTTTATTGCTATATTTTTTGTAGACCGTGTAACTGTAGACCGTGTAACTGTAGACCGTGTAATTGTAGACCGTGTAACTGTAGACCGTGTAACTTTAGACCGTGTAGACCGTGTCGCATAATTGTTCCGAGACCGATCACATATCAAAGGTACTTCTAACGGTGGAAAAGTATATTGGTCTATTTATTACTATTGATTTTTCTTACGGCTTTACTGTTTATTTTCAAACCCATGATTGATGTCTAACCATTGTCTTATAGTCATTTTCTTTATTTGAAATTGCATTCAGTGGATTGTGCTCGTTCCATTCCTGACTGGAAACCAACATTTTCAGGTTAGCCGTGGATTCATTTAGCTTGGAGAGTGACGGAAATACTTGCAGACAGAGCCTAGAGACTAGCTAGATAGTTGAGTTGTAGTCATTCATTTATTTGTACAAGTTTATATTTTATGCAAATGTAAAACTTGTGATCATTGTAAGTTAAATTAATTCTTGTGAATGAGCATTGGATTATTTTGTGATTTTGATCTCATGGTCGTGACAGCGTTCTACCGTCGACACTGCGGCGTAGGCTGGCTTGGACACGTCTCGTATCCGTTTGAAAAAAAAAATGGGTGCGGGTCGTGACAACTGCCAATAGAATCTCCAGATGAAGTCTCTGCTGGAACCGCTGGGCTCTATCGAACTCGGTCGCCACCAAGGTAGGGGCAAACCGACTAAGCCTCGAAAACTCGGTCGCATATCCGTCGACCGTCCTGCCCATCTGCTTCAGATTGGTGAACCTCGTCTGTAGATCGTATCGAGCTACAGCATCAAAATACTTAGTCTGGAATCTCTCCCTGAATACTGTCCATTAAATAGGGGCCACTAATCTATTGGCCTGCGCTTTCCACCAGCTGCGGGCAAGATCCAATAACTGCAGGCGCACCACGGCCACCTTTTCGGCTTCTGGAGTCCTGGTTGCTTCTAGAATCACCTCCGTGTCCTGAAGCCAAGCATCAGCAGCGATAGCATCTTCACTGCCGTCGAAGAAGGGAGGGTTCAAGCGCTTGAAGCTGTTGGCCGCGCTATTACCCTGATGACCTCCTCTGGTCAAAGCATCTGCCACCGCCTGGTGCAAGGCATCTCCGCGACGATCCTGGGAAGTTAATAGGAACCTGATGAGACCCACCAAAGTGCCATCCTCAGGCTCTGCAGGCTGGTCGGGCTGAATTGGTGGTTCTCCTACGGTAGGCATGACTCTGGAGGCTACTCCTGAATGTTGGACTTGATCTCCAGGTTGCTGCTGGTCCGCGGGAGGTGCTTCGCTTTGCTGATCGGCAGGTCCAGGAACAATGCCGCTGAAGAAGACGACATAGGGAACAATAAGGAAGGACCAGGACAGATCAACGATACAAGCATGTGATCAGGTCAAGATTACAGGAATTCAGAAGATACGAGCAGAGATCAAGGGCGAGTATTGATTGAGACATCTATTCGGTAAACCCTCGCATATCTTGATTTACAAGACCTGCATGGGCCACCACTTAAACCATGTCACGCCCCAGAACCATAATACTGGAGAGCGGGGGCAGACATAGCCAGCTACGTATAATGAAATGGAACCCACGTCACTATACGGTCACGGCTGTCTAGATATATGAGGGTTTAACTACAATCCATCAGTCTCCTATGGTCAAGAATAAGCCTATTGTCTCAATCACAAACAAGTAGTAACAGTCACAAGATATTAGAGCATCAATATACAATAGTAAGGCGTCCCATACATTACATATTGGATGATCATGAAGCTAGTCGTACAAAATGTCAGGACTAGCAAGAGTTTTAGTCAATACATGATCAACCCTAGGATTTGTCAATCATGTTACAGCCCGTAGGCAGACAGTAAATAAGGATGCAATACGAGCTAACACGTGCTCGCCGGCTAAACGCCTCAAAAGAATAATTTTACAATAAAGTGGGAGAACAAAAAGAAACCCACTCGTTGCCAGGGTTACGCCTGGTGGTCACCATCTGGCTGGAAGGTCGGTAGATCCTCTGGTGCTGCTCCGATATCTGGCCATACAAAACCAGCTGGGTCAGACCCCAGAAAGAGCAAGTGCCACAAAGGAGGCTTCACTTAGGAACTAAAACCAGCATATCACAAATAATAGTAAAGGTAATTAAAAGATACTGATAATAACTAAGATAACAATAATATATTGAGCACGGAGAAACCATTCAAGTAGCCAGTCTGCAACCCTTAAACCAAACAAGGACCGGGGTTGCAATCCTTCGCCTGAATAGAAACCCGCCTCAATTACTATTGATAAGGTAACAAGACAATAAACAAAGAGAGGACACAGAACTGCTCCGGGAGCCAGTTACAACCCTTAAACCAAACAAGGACCGGGGTTGTAACCCTTCGCCTGAACAGAACTGGACCCCTGTTCTTTATTGTTAAGGCCAGTATAAATAATCATGGTATTGAAGTAAGGTAAAACATGACAAACATGACAGGGGTTGCCAATAAGACAATAAACGAAGAGAGAACACAGAACTACTCCGGGAGCCAGATTACAACCCTTAAACCAAACAAGGACCGAGGTTGTAACCCTTCGCCTGAACAGAACTGGACCCCCGATCGTTATTGTTAAGGCAAGCGCAATAAGCAGGACGATATATGATAAGGTAACCATGGAACTATTCAGATAGCCAAGTTACAACCCTTAAACCAACACAAGGACCGGGGTTGTAACCCTTCATCTGAACAGAACTTGGTATCCCATCATTTATCGATACAAGAAATCATGTTATGTTACAATCTTGTACAGGATCAGGATAAGACTAAGCTGGAATAAACTTCATCCAATCAATCACGGCCAATCAAGAGTATGGCTTGATACTTTTAACTAACTAGGGTTATCACAGGCCTAGTTACTAGCAAGATGTAATGAGATTATCCCAACAGCCACAAGTCCTGCAGACCATTCGGTTATCCAGGTCGAATGTTTATGAAGAATGCAACACATGACTGTGTGCTGGAAATGTGCCCTACTCGTCGGTAGACTACAAGTCCACTGAATGTGCCCAGATAACGAGATTACCTATAGCTGGGAATCTCTTCATGACTACTGAATCATTCTAGTTAATTAGCCTTAGTCAATTTCAGTAGGTATCCCTGACCGTAGTACTCAGGGACCCCCATCCTAGACATGAAGCAAGACAGTACCAGTTTATTTGTACAAACACAATCGTCCACGGTATCCAGGTCCTTCATACTTGTCATATCAGGCTAGCTGTCATAACAGCATGTCGAGATATATCATGTCAATTTACTTGTCAAGAGTGCGTCACAGCGGGCCACTATCGTATTTTATTCTTACATTATCATGAATGAGAAAAACTTGCATAAAATAACTAGTGACATATTCTTGAAGCCAAGGAAAAGATCTACAACTTTCATGTTTTGAGTTTTTCAAAATTCTAGTTACAAAACAACTTAAACATGCAAAAACAGCGAAATAGAGCAATTCCGGTGCATGGAATTCCTGCACAAATCGGCGCATGGGATTCATGCGCAATCGGCGCATGGGATTCCTGCACAAATCGGCGCATGGGATTCCTGCACAGATCGGCGCATGGGATTCCTGCGCAATCGGCGCATGGGATTCCTGCACAAATCGGCGCATGGGATTCCTGCACAATCGGCGCATGGGATTCCTGCACAAATCGGCGCATGGGATGCGTTGCCGGGACTTCACGGCGCATGGCCTCCCGGCGCATGGCTTCTCGGGCGCATGAGGTTCCCGGCGCATGGGGTTCATCGTCCCCAAACAGCAAGTTCAGCCATGAAAGTTTCGAAAACTTGTAATGGCCATAACTTACTCATCCGGAGTCGAAATCAAGCGAAACAAAAGCCAAAACTGAAGGAAATTGAATTCTCTACAACATAGAACCATTAGTTTTTGGAAATACCAAGTTTTTAGAGATCAAAACCAAGAAAACTAAACAAGAAGGAACTTAAAACTTAGATCTACAAAAATATAACCATAAAAACGGAAAATGCCAAGTTCTAAAGTATCTTAGAATCAAGTAAGGAAGAGAATGGAACAATAAAACTTGAGATCCATCATGAAGCAAGTTTGCACTTGCCTAAGCTCTCTCTCTTCCTGGTAGGTGGAAGAGTAAATGTGGAGAAGAAGAAGAATAATGAAGAGAGACAATGAAGGAATGGGTTAATAAAGGATGATGGGGGTGATAGGTAGGGGTTCTCCCCTTGGTTCATGATGAACCAAGCAACCCAACCCGAACCAAGCCAACCCAAACTAAACCGAACCAAGCCAAGAGATATGTAATACAAGATGAAATACGTACACGTATTCCGAGATACATAATACGAACTACAGGCATTACAGTGAGGGGTCGAGCTCGAGATCGAGGCACGGTGAGGGGTCGAGCTCCTCCGCCGCCACCTCCGGAGCCGAGCGCGAGGAGCAGCCGCCGCAGCCGCATGAGAAGGAGCTTCGCCCTCGTCGCCGGCATCGGAGGGGGAGGAGGCTGTCGCCGGCGTCGAAGCAGATGGGAACGGGGGAGGAGGAGGAGGTTGTCGTCGGTGTCGAAGCCGATCCGGGGGGAGGAGGAGGAGGCTGTCGCCGACGTCGAAGCTCCTCCTCCGTCGGACAGGGGGAAGTGAGGGGCGAAGCAGATAGGACATGGGGGAGGAGGAGGCTGTCGCCGGCGTCGAAGCTCCTCCTCCGTCGGACAGGGGGGAAGTGAGGGGCAAAGCAGATAGGACATGGGGGAGGAGGAGGCTGTCGCCGACGTCGAAGCCGATCCGGCGGTCGAGCTCCTCCTCCGTCGACCCTAACCATAACCCTAGCCCTAGGTCGACGAAGATGAGGTGATCTCATCCGCCGCCACCATACCCGAGCTCCTCCTTCGCCTACGCAGCTGCCACCGCACCGGAGCTCGAGGCAGTCGAACTCCTCCTCCGTCGACGCCATGGCTTTGAAAAAATTTTCTCTGGAGGAGGGAGCCTGGAAAAATTTTGGAAATAGAAAGAGAGGAGAGAGAAAAATCGTGGGGAGGGAGGGGTTGGGGGGTGGGGCCCACTGGAAACTTTGGAAAATTTGTTTGCGAAAACAGTTTTCAGTTGCTTTCCCAAAACAGGTTTTAAACGTTGAGTTTGAAAAAAAATTGGAAAAGCTGTTTTTGGATTGTACATAACCAAACACATTTTTTGTCATCATTGCCGTTTAAACTCAGAAAACTGAGTTTAAACACACAACCAAACAGGCCCTTTTATCTCCCTCACTAAAAAAATGTCCCTTTCTTTAATATGACAAGAGGATGGATATAATGGGACAAGGTTTGAGAAAATTATACGTGAACGGACAAGATGATCAAGGGTTGAGAAAACTATACGTGAACGAACAAGATGACAAAGTTACTACTTGTCTAGTTACGAGGCTCAAATAATGACGTGCAAAACTTAATTGAAATAAAAATGATATACTTTTCATAGTATATTCTTTTGGTATATTCTTTTTTGTCAACGTAATTGTCTATTAGAGGATAAAGAGGTTTATGTATTCACGAAAGGCAAGAGACTAAGAGTATGATAGATCTTGTTGGAATGACACTAATGATACTTAAGAATGTGAATTTAAATAATTAATATTGGATTTTTTTTGTTGATTTTGGTTTAAATGGATCTTAGTCTCTTAGAGGCCTGTGTAATTGGACTAAGGCCTATATGGCTAGCTAGACAACCTAAGAAAGGATAGATGGATTTGGGAACGTAATAATGGAGAGATGGATATTGGTTTGTCCTAAATCACCATGTATTATGATTTATTTATTTATGTTCTTTTTTATGTATAGAATTTTTGGTCCTAAGCAATGAACTACTGAATACTATACGAGCAAGTACAATATATCTTTTTGACATATACAATGACATGCATATCGAGGATGAGTTTCATGTTTGAGCTTGTCACTAGATTCTACGGATGCAAAATCGACTCAAATCCGAACTTTGTAAGACGTCAATCAAGTGCAGTATTGTAAAATTAACTATTAATTTTTTTTCATGAAAATCTAGTGGTTATCCCTTCAATTCAACGAATCCAAACATGATAACTAGGAAACCAATTTAGGAATCCGTCATTAGCGGTAATGATTAGTATTGGATCAAAGATTGACCAAAAACAATATGATACGATTAATACTTATCGGTCTAAGAAGATCTTACTTTATAGCATCCTTTCGTGACTCTAGCTAACAAGCTCATGGTAATCGATCAATATCGTTGCAACTGTCCTTGTTCGTTTCCAAAATTTTCCTTTACCCGCCAACGCAACACCTTTGGTAGTCTAATTATTGACACATTTACACGTACAAGATATAATAACGTATTCTAGTGAGGGCTAAAGGGTCCATGACTGCCCCCAAAAAAATTTCCTAATAAAAAAATTAAACTTTAGATATAGCAACTTATAAAAAATGTAATATGACTCCTCAAAAATATAAATTTTCTTTTTAAAGTATAATTTTTCATGGTTACACTCCACAAGATACTCACTTCATGAAGATGTGGCCTTCCGTATGCAACTCAGGTGATGATCAGAGCCTACAAACCAAGTTGATGTGCTCTGTCATTCTCCAATAGTTGATTAATTTGATGGAGGAAAGTGAAGACAATGCCATATATTTGGCAAGCAATACCAACATTTCCAAGGGCCCAATATATTCTTTTCGTTTACTAGGAAGCTAAATGATGCCAAACTACTTCATTTTTTATTTCGAAGACTTGTGTTCCACTTATCATTCAATACTTATATATTGTACGACAAGTGTCCTGATTTCAAAATTGATGGTCGAGTCTAAAAATTCTATTATTCGCATTAACATGAAATAATTTTCCAGTTTTCATGTGTGTGTAGTGTCACCCTTATTTCCCATATTTTCTCGTATTTCGTATTTATACTCGTATCTGGATTTTGGCATGTATTTTTATTTTTCTCAACTTGTGGAATTTCGGTATTTCTCGTATTTTGGGTTTTGACATGGCTCGGTTTTAATTGGATTGGGTTTGGTTTGGTTTAATGAGTATTGGAACACCTTAGCCTATACTCTACCCTCAACACACCACATCCCACCCTCTTTAAAACTCTACCAACCTTTTCTCTCTCCTCATAAACCTCCATTAATTTCTTCTTCTTCTTCCTCTACACAACACTCTTCTCCTTCCTCTATACAACACCCACCCATAGGCAAGTGCACCTTGCCATCATATGAGAACCCTCTTTTATTTGTCCATTAGCTAGACTAGGACATGGTGATCAACATTATAACTTGGTATTTTGTGATTGGGAGTCTCCATTGTTCTAAATCTAAGTTTTTCCTATTTTCGGTTTTGCATGGTTTTGATCTATTTAAGTTGGATTTTTATGGGTTTTGATGTTTCCATGTGGAAGAGAGTTCAATTCCACCCTGGTTGGAACTTTGGAAAT
The DNA here is from genome assembly GCA_029216955.1 of Iris pallida. Classification (NCBI taxonomy): domain Eukaryota; kingdom Viridiplantae; phylum Streptophyta; class Magnoliopsida; order Asparagales; family Iridaceae; genus Iris; species Iris pallida. The sequence goes on along the minus strand of JANAVB010043419.1, from coordinate 13,788,372 downwards.
CCGGATTTGGAGTTCGGATGGCCAAGTTGTGATGCTTGAAATTTTGGAAGCCATTGGAGCTTCTTCTCAGCCATGGAGAAGAAGACCCTTTCCCTGCGTGCGTGCCTTTGCGCGTACGCAGCTCTCCTGCGTGCGTGCTTTTGCGCGTACGCAGCTCTCCTGCGTGCGTGCTTTTGTGCGTACGTAGCTCTCCTGCGTGCGTGCTTTGCGCGTATGCAGCTCTCATGCCTGCGTGCTTTTGTGCGTACGCAGCTCTCCTGCGTGCGTGCCTTTGCGCGTACGTAGCTCTCATGCGTGCGTGCTTTTGTGCGTACGCAGCTCTCCTGCGTGCGTGCCTTTGCGCGTACGCAGCTCTCATGCGTGCGTGCTTTTGTGCATACGCAGCTCTCATGTGTGCGTGCTTTTGTGCGTACGCAGCTCTCATGCGTGCGTGCTTTGTGCGTACGCAGCTCTCCTGCGTGCGTGCTTTTGTGCGTACGCAGCTCCCCTGCGTGCGTGTTTTATGCGTACGCAGCTTCCCCGCGTGCGTGCTCTTGTATGTACGCTGCTCCCTGCGTGCGTGCCCTTGTGCGTACGCAGCTCCCCTGCGTGCGTGCCCTTGTGCGTACGCTGCTCCCCTGACCCCTTGCTTAACCCATTGGCTCTTGGAGTATTGGTTTTATCTTTCGACTTGGTTTCTCTTTTGTGGATTGGGTTTTTCCTGAGATCTGTTCAACACAGCACGACTATCTTGACCCGACACGGTCTAACACGGTTTTCAAGTAATTGTTTATGACTAGTACGGTTCTCGGGGTTTTCTGTGGATTATGATTTTGGTATTCTCTGATCTCCTTGCTAGTGACCCAGTGGGGTGCACACCTAACTCGTAACTTGTAATTTATTCTTGTGACTTGATAACTAGATAGTGGCCCGTAGCGACACACTCCTGACTTGTAGCATGATAACTTAACGCTGTTGCGACGGCTAGCTTAACTTGACCTGCCTTGACACCGTGGGTAGTTCTTTCTTGCTTGCTTGTTAAATCCACTTGTCTTGTCTTGCATCATGTCTAGGATAGAACTCCTGAGTACCACGGTCAGGAGTACCTACTAAAATGGATTAAGGTTAATAACTAGAATAACACAGTAGTCATGAAGAGATGACACAGCTACAGGCTATCCCGTTACCTGGGCGCTCTTGGGATCTGTAGCCTGCCGACGAGTAGGGTGCATTTCCAGCACACTGTCATATGTTGCACCTTCTAAGTCACCTAAGGGTACATGCGTTCCTGGACGATGTACCCACCTGAATTCAACCCCTAATTTTCGACCTGGGTAACCTGGATGGTCTGCAGGGCTTATGGCTGTGGAATATTCTCATTGCATCTTGTTAGTAATTAGGCCTGTGATAACCCTAGTTAGTTAAAGTAGTAAGCCGTAGTATCTGCTTGGCCGTGATTGATTGAATGAGGTATAACCAGTCTAGCCATGTCTTGATCCAGTACAAGATTGCTTACTGTCTTGATTTCTTACATTATTATCTTGCCGATAAATGGTGGAAAACCAAGTTCTGTTCAGACGAAGGGTTACAATCCCGGTCCTTGTTTGGTTTACGGGTTGTAACCTGGTTATCGGAATAGTTCCATGGTTATCTCGTCGTATATCATCTTGACATGTTTTCGTAAATTTTAGTTTTAATATTAGATTTTCTTGTGTTAATTGCTGGCTTTTGTTCTTAGTTCGTGGCCCCCTTGTGGCACTTGCTCTTTCTGGGGTTGACCCAGCTGGTTTCGTGTGGCCAGATTTCGGAGCAGCTCCCGAGGATCTACCAAGCTTCCAGCCCAATGGTGACAACTAGACGGAACCCGGGCCAAGAGTGGGTTTTCCTTTTTGTCTTGCCCACTTCATTGTAAAACTATTCTTTTGAGGCGTTTAGCCGACGATGTCACGACCCGCACCCACTGTCAGGGTACGAGAACGTAACAACGCCCAGCCTACGCCGCAGTATCGGCGGTAGAACGCTGTCCTAGGTCAATCATCTAACCATATAAAAGTACCTGTACAGTTTATACTCTCCGAATGGAGGTGACATAACAATATACATCTCAATCATATCTAGGGTAGAAGAATGAAGAACAGATAGATAGATAGTAACTCAAAGAGAACCATAGCATAGACGAAAATGTCCAAGTATCTAGGATAACATAACACCAGAATGTCAACTCATAATACAATAAGTCTAAGAGTCTATACATCTCCACATCTCAAAATACAACTCAGAATGTGAGACAAAAAGTAAATATAGAAAAGACTGCCTAGACTAAACTGGTCTAGACTACTGGGGCAATATCCTCAGCTGCAGGTGGATCCTGCTGAGGGTCCACAACATAAGTATCATCTAGTCCTGCTCCATAATAGGTAGACACCAGGGCCTCATCCTCATCCTCTGTAATATTTTCAACAGGTCCAATCAGGACGGGAACGAGCACAATACATCTCACGCAGTGCATAGCAGGTTAGGAAATACGATACAGGCAATAGAGTAAGATACATGAACTGCTGAAAGGAAATATACGATGTAAAAGAGATAGCTGTAATGAAATATCTACTGTATATAGAGAACTGTAGTGACTAGTGATGTAGAGCACAAGATAGGCATGTGAATGGCTAGAATTTATACATGACTATACTACTGAGTTTGTACATGACTACACTACTTTGGAATTATTCACATGTCCACTTCTACTCCCCCGTACCCCAATCAATACACAAGGATCTATACAAGTTACGTTATTGTACATAATATCACATGGGGCCCATAAAAGGGTGCACATGATAGTATACATGAGAGCTCAGTAAACATGAGAGTACATGATCACATGAGTGTACATGAATAATGAAAGCATAGGAGTACATGATGATAGTGAAACACACATAACATGAAGTACCCGATGCTCCCGAGGGGGATAACATCTCATGTAAAGATCCATATAGTACCAATCCGTGTTACCAACGTGACAGCAACAAGTAAAGTAATCTAGAGCGAGAAGTAAAGCCTGAACAAGTATGAAACGGTCAGAGAATGTACTCGCCTGATAACTGAATGTCTGAAGAGGATATACTGCCTGAGGAGAGGTGTCTGGCTCCTAATCAGAGCAATACAAGTCACAATGTATCCACAATGGTAAAAATAAAGTATACAATGCATACTACATGATTCCTAAGCCAAACTAGGTCAAAGTCAAACTTGGTCAACTCTAGACAATTCTAACAGTCAACTAAGTCAACTTAAGTCAAATTTAGATTAGTCAACAAGGTAATTGGGTCAAGGGTCAACTATCCAAGTCAACTCTATAAGGTTAACTCAACTAACCATAGGCTAACTTGTCTTAGGTTACCTAAGATACCATAATACAAAGCTAAGGTATAACCAACTTCCTATATAAGGTATACCACATATAAATACATATATTTAGTACAACATCAAACTTAATCTTATAATCAAGCTAAACCATAGTCTAACTCAATCAAGACTCAACTCTAAGTATCCTACTTAACCCCATACATATCTTAATCTACATAGGTCTTCCACAAACCCAAGTCACAATAATATACTTATATATAGGTCAAACCTAAACCAACTAGTTAATAGCCTAGGGTTTAGTCAAATCTTAGTCAATAAGTCCTTCTATGTTCATCCAAGCTATTTCTAGGTCAATTTGGTCATAGTTGACCTATAGTTGACTTTGGTCAACCTTGGTCAACACTAAAAGTCAAACTGGTCAAACTAGTCCAAGTTAGGTCAAACAATGTTAAACTAGTTAAGGTTAGTCAAACTAGTCATTCTAGGTTAGTTTAAGTCAAAACTAGGTTAAGGTAGTTCAAATTTGACCTAAGGTTGACCTTGGTCAACACTTAGTCAAATTGGGGTCAAACTAGCTAAGTCTTGGTTTACTAGTCAATTAGGGTTAGGCCTAATGGCCATAGGCTAGTATCATAGCCCATAGGTTAGTATTCCTAGGTCAATGGTCATAGGGTTCATAGGTTTATACCTACAATAGAATCTATACAAATATATATATAACCTATATATAAAGGGTCACTATGTAATATACCCATAACCCCACATATTTATATAACATATATATACACTAATATATATCTATAACATATATATATACATACAAAATGTATATGTATATTACCTAATATATACTATATACAATATATATAGAGAGGGAGGTAATGAGAGAGAATCATATAGAGAGAGAGAATAGGGGAGACTCAATGAGAGAGAGAGCTAATCAGTGAGAGAGGGAGAGAGACTGAACAGTGGGGGGGGGTGTGTCTCAGGTTTCCTGAGACAGGAAACCCCCACAGAAAACACACACACACACCACATATATACACACATATGTATATATATATAACTACACACACACACCACCAATTCTCCCCAAAATCGACCCACACCCTCAAATACATATGTACTACACATATACATACTAAAATACACTAATACAATGTATAATTTATATCAAAATTAAGTTTGAAATTCATTTTTACAAAACTGGAAAATAATACAAAACTGGAAAAATTGACTGTTTAGGTAAATATAGGTAAACTTGATTTCTCACACAAAACCGAGCTAAGGCTCGATTCGAAGGGTTGGTAACTGAGCCCCTAGGTGTCCTCTAGTGTCTAGGGGGCCTGACACGACACCACGACACATTTCGACGTGTCCACGACTCACAAAACCCAATCGGGTAAACCTGATACACACGCACACACACAGTATCGTGCACGCGTGCAACTCACCCTAGGACACGACACAGACACTCTCGTGTCTCGTGCACGTGCACGAATGTTCACCTAGGGGTAGGGTACGTGTCCAACACCCTGCACTGTGTCCACGTGTCTCACAGTGTCGACACGAGAGCCGTATCAGTCGTGAAAACACGACTGATACGCGCGAGTTCGACAGCGTCGTGCACGCTGTCACGAGCCTCGTGCTCGTGACACAGGACACGAGACACCACGAAATCGTGTCCACGTGTTCGCCTAAGGATAGGCTTCGTGTCCATGACACTACGAAGTGTCCACGTGTCGTGTACAGTGGACACGACACGCTCAAAGTTAGGTGTCTGTGTGTGTATACTGTGCACTGAACGACCCTTGCGGGGACGATTCCGTGTCCGACACGACACGAGGTCATCCCAAACTTTGGGGATGACCTGTCAGTCAGTGCCCCGTGCTCTATGCCAATTTTGGCGTGTCCACGTGGTGTATGTGTCGAGAAAACGTGTCTAGGTAGCAGGACATATTTTGTGTACTGTGCAGTGTCCAGACAGTGTTGAAACTGAGAGCTTCGTGTCCAGATTTTGGACACGACACAACCCAATTTGTGCTCAGTGTTTTAGGGTTAGGTTTAGGGTTAGCTAGGCTAGGTTTTGGTTCAAAAGTTCTACAAAACAGTGTGTAAATATCAATGTGACAGTGAGCTAAAAACCTTAAAATACAATGAAATTAAATTAGGATACGTGTCCGACACGACACCAAACAAAACCCTAAAATCACCAAACCCTACCCACAACTATAATATGACTATATGCATGCAATAATGAAGAAAAACCAGTAAAATAACTAGGTTTAAATATATTTACCTCTATGTGTGCAAGATCTTGAATTTCACTAAATGAGGGTGATTAGCCTCAAAGCCCAACTTGTCCTTCCTTGGTGAAACTTGAGTAGCTCACTTCCCTAGGCTCCCTTAGATTGTAGGTGACCTAATGGAGAAAACTAGAGGTTCAAAGCTTGAGAAATGAGGAAGTTATGGCTAAATGAGTGGAAGGGTTTCTAGGTTTTTCTTGTGAATTGGTTTTTCATGAAACCATGGGAATGATTCTAAGTGCTAACTATATAGAAGAGAGGGGGCAAGGGCTGTCATGGGGGTGTCTTGGCCGGCCACAAGGCATGGGGGGGGTTCAAAACTTCATGGCTAAGTTAAGGACTTTTGTAAAGGGTTTTAAGATATTTTGCATAAATTAAGCAAAATATCAATAAGTAAATATCTAGATATTTATATAGCTTGACTACCATGAAATATCTAATCCTCTTAGTCATTCTAGGTTAGTAGCTAACCTATGGATTAGGGTAATTAGGTTAGGGATTAGCAAGTCACTAATCTAAAAGTCCATGAATAGTAAAATCTCACTAATCCCACTAAATTCCAAATAAATTCCTAAAAATTACCAAAATACCCCTATGGCTAAAAATCACTAAAATGATATTCTAAGCCTATGGTCAAGCTCTCATGGTCATGGCAACTTCTAGGTTAGAGAAACTAGGGTTTACACTAAGGTTTACTAACAAAGTCACAAAGTCATAAGTCATGACTTAGCATGACTTTAGAAATGGTTTAACTTAACTAAATTCACCAGAAAATCACACCATGACTAAAATACCACTAATAAATAATAAAAATAATAAATTTTCAAAAATCCCCAATTTTCAGAAACAGGGTATTACAGACGAGCACCTGTTAGCTCGATGCACTTTACTTACTGTCTGCCTACGGGTTGTGAACATGATTAACAAATCCTAGGGTTGATCATGTACGACTAAACTCTTGCTAGTCCTAACATTTTGTAACGACTAGCTTCATGATCAGCTGAATATGTAATATTTGGGACGCCTTATTATTGTATATTTAATGATCATACATCTTACGACCTTACTTACTTGCTTGTGATTGAGGCATTAGGCTTGTTCATGACCATAAGAGACTATTAGCTTGTAGTAAACCCTCATATATCTAGACAGCCGTGACCATATATCGAGGTGGTTTCCATTTCAATATACGTAGCTGGCTATGTCTGCCCCCGCTCTCCAGTATTCTGGTTCTGGGGCGTGACATGGTTTAAGTGGTGGCCCATGCCGGTCTTGTAAATCAAGATATGTGGGGGTTTACCAGATAGATGTCTCAATCAGTACTCGTCCTTGATCTCTGTTCATATCCTCTGAATCCCTGGATTCTTGTCCTGATCATATGCTTGTATCGTTGATCTGTTCTGGTCCTTTCCTTATTGTTCCCTGTGTCGTCTTCTTCAGCGGCACTGTACCTGGTCCTACCGATCAACGAGGTGGAGCACTTCCCGTGGGTCAGCAGCAACCCGGAGATCAAGCCCAGCATTCCGGGGTAGCCTCCAGAGTTGTGCCTACTGGAGGAGAGTCACCAGTTCGGCCCGTCCAGCCCACAGAGCCAGATGATGGTACCTTAGTAGGCCTCATCAGAACCTTGATAGCTTCCCAGGATCGTCGAAGCGACGCCCTGCACCAGACAGTTCGAGATGCTTTGACCTGAGGCGGACATCCAGGGAACCAGGCGGCAAACAGCTTCAAGCGATTGAACCCTACTTTCTTTGACGGCAGCGAGGATGCGATTATCGCGGATGCATGGCTGCAGGATACCGAGGTGATTCTGGAAGCAGCTAGGACACCCGAGAATGAGAAGGTAGCGGTGGTACGCCTGCAGTTGTTGGAGTTGGCTCGCAGTTGGTGGACGGCGCAAGCCATGGGATTAGTGGCACCCATTGCTTGGGCAGTGTTTAGAGAGAGATTCCAGACGAAGTATTTCGATGCTGTGGCTCGGTACGACCTGCAGACCAGATTTACCAACTTGAAGCAAGGAGGCAGAACAGTCGACAGTTATGCATCAGAGTTTTCTAGACTCAGTAGGTTTGCCCCCACCTTGGTGGCGACCGAGTTTGATAGGACCCAGCGGTTCCAGCAGGGACTGCATTTGGAGATCTTGTTGGCGGTTGAGCAGTTCGAGCACCAGACGTTCGATGCAGTCTTGAGAGCAGCTAGGAGGCATGAGTACACCTCCCAGAGGATCATGGATAGGACCTTGGCGGTTGAGCAGTTCGAGCACCAGACGTTCGATGCAGTCTTGAGAGCAGCTAGGAGGCATGAGTACACCTCCCAAAGGATCGTGGATAGGACCGGAGGTAGGAAGCGGTCCCACAGTCAGATGCACCAATCATCAGTTCCATCCCCGGCAGCTAGGGGATTGACCATTGGAACTCCGAGGCGGGCGGCCTCAGTAACGTCGGTTCAGCATTCGACCCCGACGTACCCGCAGCAGCAGAAGCAGAAGCAGACTTCCGCGATGGGATGTTCTCATTGTGGGAAGTCAGGGCATGTGGTGGCAGACTGTCGCAGGGCGCAGGGATTGTGCCTGGCTTGTGGAGCAGCAGATCATAGGATATGGGCTTGCCCGAATAGGGGTGGTTTATCAGCATCCAACCCTTCTAGCTCTTCGGTGAGAGGACCGGCCCCAGCACCAGTTCAGCAGCAGCAGTATCAGTCTTCGAGACCCTTGTCGCCTCAGTCTCAGGCATTCCAGCAACAACATCCCCAGCAGTATGTACAAGCCCAAGCTCAGACCCAGAATAGGCAGAGAGGTTTCCAGCAGAGGGGACCAGCAGCCAGAGGACACGGTCAGGCCATGATGATGGCTATGGAAGAAGAAGTTGCACCAGGTGAGGTTGTGGCAGGTACTATTCTCGTCAACTCCTCTCCAGCGTCTGTATTATTTGATTCTGGTGCATCGCATTCATTTATGTCTGCACGATTCGCGACACGGATAGGATTGGAGCCCAAGTCATTATCAGTGAGGCTCAATATACTTACTGGTAATGGCCTTGTGGGAGTAGATCGAGTGTTTTCCTCGTGTCGGATCGTAGTTAGCGGTAGGAAGTTTCCCGCTAGATTCATAGAGTTTTATATGGCAGACTATGATGTAGTCCTAGGCATGGATTGGTTGAGGAACCAGTATGCTAGGATAGACTGTCATATTGGCAGAGTTGTCTTTAGTATCCCCGGCGAGCCAGAGTTTTTATTTTTCAGAGGCGCAGTGGAGCCATCTTTCCCAGCATTGCGTATGGCAGTAGCAGCAGTACAGTTGCCCCGGATAGTTGAAGAGTTTCCAGATGTCTTTCCAGAGGATCTTCCAGGGATGCCGCCGGAGCGAGAGATTGAGTTCACTATAGACTTGATTCCCGGGACAGCACCAGTATCAGAGCGAGTCTACAGGATGGCGCCTTCAGAGTTGGAAATTTTATACAAAATGATTGAAGAACTGAGGACCAAGGGATTCATCCGTGCTAGTGGATCGCCTTGGGGAGCCCCAATACTTCTTGTGAAAAAGAAGGATGGTACGTCCAGGCTATGTGTTGATTATCGTACCTTAAATTCGGTGACAATCAAGAACAGATACCCTCTTCCGAGGATAGATGACTTGTTTGATCAGCTCAGAGGGGCTTCAGTGTTCTCGAAGATCGACTTGCAGTCGGGATACCACCAGATCAGAGTCAGAGAGCAGGACATCCCGAAGACAGCATTCAGATCGAGGTATGGACATTGGGAGTTCCTTGTTATGTCCTTTGGAGCGACCAATGCGTCGGCCGTATTCATGGACCTCATGAATCGCATTTTCATACCTTACTTGGATCAATTTGTAATCGTGTTCCTGGATGACATCCTGGTCTACAGCAAGAGTGAAGCAGAGCATGAGCAGCATCTCAGAGTCGTCCTCCAGACGCTTAGGGAGCATCAGTTGTACGCCAAGTTCAGTAAATACGAGTTCTGGCTCGATCGCATTTCATACTTGGGTCACATCATTACCCGAGGAGGAGTAGAAGTGGATCCCCAGAAGATTGTGGCTATCGAGTCATGGCCGGTACCCAACTCAGTGGCAGAGATTCGCAGCTTCTTTGGATTGGCCGGCTACTACCGGCGGTTCGTTTCAGATTTCGCAAGGATTTCAGCGCCGATGACCCAGTTGACCCGCAAGGATGTGCCGTTTGTTTGGACAGCAGAGTGTCAGGAATCACTTGAGAAGTTGAAGCGAGGTTTGATAACGGCTCCCATCCTCACCCTTCCAGATGGGATCGGAGGATTCACAGTTTATTACGACGCTTCAGGTAGAGGATTGGGGTGTGTCTTGATGCAGCATGGGAAGGTAATATCTTATGCGTCACGTCAACTACGTAATCATGAGAAGAATTATCCGACCCACGACTTGGAATTGGCGACGGTAGTGTTTGCTTTGAAGTTGTGGAGACACTACCTGTACGGAGATATAGTGGAGATCTTTACTGATCATAAGAGCCTGAAGTATGTTTTCACCCAGAAGTACCTTAATATGCGGCAGAGAAGATGGCTCGAGCTACTGGTGGACTATGATGTTGATTTGCAGTATCATCCCGGGAAGGCCAACGTTGTAGCAGATGCATTGAGCAGGAGAGCCGGAGTTTATTTCCTGACGGCGCAATCAGAATTATTGGCAGATCTTCAGAAGATGGGAATTGAAGTGGTTCTTCCAACCAGCGTGGCATTGATGGCCAACCTACAGGTTCAGTCCAGCATAGTTGAGATAATCCGGGTGGCGCAGTCAACAGATCCCAAGATCCAGCGACTCAGAGCAGAGTGTGAAGCAGGAAGAAGGCCAGAGTTATGTATCCATGAAGATGGTACACTTTGGCACGGCACTCGTCTTTGTGTACCCAGTGGAGATATCAGACAGAAAGTCATGGCAGAAGCCCACAGTTCGCAATATTCTATTCATCCGGGTGGTACAAAGATGTACCGTGATATTCGTCAGCATTTCTGGTGGAATGGCATGAAGAGGGAGATAACCCGGTTTGTCTCTCGGTGTTTGGTTTGCCAACAGGTTAAAGCTGAACATCAGAGGCCCACTGGACTTCTTCAACCCTTACCGATCCCAGAATGAAAATAGGAACATATAACCATGGATTTCGTTACCGGATTGCCCAGATCTCCGGCCGGCAGAGATGCTATTTGGGTAATTGTGGACAGGCTTACCAAGGTGGCACACTTTATCCCATTCAGAGTTGGACAGTCGACAGCGCAGTTAGCGGAGATGTATCTCAGGCAGATCGTCAGGCTTCACGGTGTGCCAGTCAGCATCACCTCGGACAGGGATTCAAGATTCACATCACACTTTTGGCACAGCTTGCAGAAGAGTTTGGGGACTCGCCTTCAATTCAGCTCAGCTTATCACCCGCAGACGGATGGTCAATCAGAGCGCACAATCCAGACTCTTGAAGATATGCTGAGATCCTGTACCCTTGACTTCGGTGGTTCATGGGAGAATCATCTGCACCTGGTGGAATTCTCGTACAACAACAGTTATCAGGCCAGTATCCAGATGGCACCTTTCGAGGCTCTTTATGGCAGGAAGTGCAGATCCCCGCTAGCATGGAACGATGTCGGGGAGAGGCAGATGCTCAGACCCGAATTGATTTCCCAGACTGTAAACCCCCTAAAATTTTATACTTTTATTCATTATTATTAAATAGAAATAATTAGTATATTTTTTTAAAAGAAATAATTTATTTCCTAGAAGTGGTAATGTTTATATCTTTAGCCTTATAAAGTGAGTAGAAATTTTAATATATTTGATATTATGTGTGGCTTATTTTATGCAAAATAATTCTATATTATAGGTTACAAATACTTTAGAAATTACTATTATTTTGTTTTTAAAAATTTGAAAATATATTTCTTTAAGGAGCATATTAAGTATTTAAAGGAATTGTGGTATTTTAGAAATAGTGATAGTATACATATATATATCATGGACTTTTATTTTTATTACTTTTTTTTTTTCATATTGATAATTATTAAAATTGTTTTATAGAGTTGATAGATTTAGGAGTTTTAATAGAAATTTATTGGGTTATTCTTAAAGTATATGTGTGTGTATGTAGGTATATCCGTATGTACATACGTACATACATACATATATATATTAGAGAAATATATATGTGTATATATATATACATACTGGATTTTATTAGAATTTTTATATATATTAAGACTTATAAGTTATTTATATTATATAGTATTAATAAATAAAAAAATGGAAAAAGGGGCATGGAACAGTGCTATGCACTGTTCCTCTTCATAACTGGCCGAACCGGCCACCCCATTATTTTCGCAAGGCATAAGTCACAGAGCAGAGACTAAGGTCTCGGGAGAAAAAAAAAAAAACAAAAGCTGTACTATTAAAGACCCGACCCCCATGTCCCTAAAACCGAAAGCACCCAACTCAGCAGCTGCTAGCTGCAATTGTAATTAAACCCAAACCGATACTTAGCAACCCGAGCATACGAGGCCCAAAACCGAGCATCTAAATAACCCAGTGCCTACATAAACTCAATACATGCGAACTCCCAAACCCTAGCCATTCTCGACCCTGTACGCAGCGCCACCCCCGATTAACCTCGACGTGCGCGCGCGCCACCCCGACGTCGTACGAGGTGCCGGAGTTCGCCGTGTCCACCTGGGACACACCGTACAGAGCACAGCGGACCCAACCGCGAGGTACTCTTCTTCCCGATCCCGTTTCTTCTCGCATACTAAATCGTTTTCGATTCCATTCAATCCTCTAGAAACCCTACATAACCATCTCGAATTCCCATCAAGTGGATTCAAATATTATTGCGCGACCAGTCCGAGAAATCGGCATAAAGTCAAAGAAAAATAGTCTGAAACAACTCCTAAAAACCAGTGCAATACCCTCCTTTGGAAGACGAAATTTCGCCGATTCCTCGACTGTATGGAAAATCTGTTTGAACAGGTTTGATAACAACATATACCATAAGGAAACCCAACTTGTATTTTTATTTTTACGTGATTAATATGTTAGTAATTCACTTTCAAACTTTGGCGAAAAACTGTATTTTCAAAACTAGAAATTTAGAATTCTGTCCGATACGGTGTACGCCCCGACAAACCGGGCGACGTGGTCGCACGCTATATGCATCGAAAGACGCGTATGGACGTTGAAGACGTGTGGGAACTGACGGAACTCAGTTTCGTCGTGCGTGCGCGACAAAACCAACGCGTATCCGTCAAGATACCCCCGTATCGACGTTTTGCAAACTTGCTCATAACTTCGTGTACAGTCGTCGAATCGAGACGAAACTTGAGCCAACAGGTCCAGATCGAAATTCTGGTCCTGCATGCCAAGTTTGGTTCGATTCTGAGAAGGTCGAATCGGAACCCAATTTTGGCGGGCCCGCGACCCACTCAAACGGGCGATTTTGTACACGGCTCCTCGGAATCCAAAAATGAATATACCGTTGAGTTCCTCTCCTCAAACTGAAACCGTAGACATATAGTTTGATGACTTTAGAGACCATAGACTTTGGCACGCATTTCGGTGCAAAACGGGTCCAACGGCGGACATCGTTTTGATCCGAAATTACGATTTTGCCCCTGTTCTAGAATTTGACTTTTGGACAGGCGTTTCCTAGGTATATCTTCTTCACCGAGATCATTTTTGATGTTTGTTTCAGCGTTTGGAGTCATCTGTGATTTGTGAGTTTTGGTGCTGACACTTGCTACTCTTGGATTTGCCCTTCTCGCACCACATGCTAGATACCTTGCCACCTTAAACTGTGATTATTTACTTTATTTTTTTGTTATTTATTTTCAGTTTCATATATATTGCTCTATGTTTTACATCATTGTGCGTCCAAGTCACACTTGGGTGCAAGCGGCCATATCGGTCGTTTTATTTGCTTTTACATTTATTTTTGCATTGACTTAGCTTAGTGACTACCCGTTGATGGTGAGGTATTGATATATCTCATACGGCCTTGACACGTACTTTACCACGTATTGTGAGTCTCATGTAGGACACGTACTCGCGTAGTCGGCCGGCCACCGATACGTATGAGGCGTATGACGGATAGGTGTAACTGCCAATAGATTTGCATGCTAGAAGACTTGGCGGTTACTAGAGGTACATATGAGTCATGGATGTGACTCTAATAGGCATTGGGTGGGAAGAACAGTTCCTTAACGTATGGGTCATATATGCACTGTCCTGATTGCCGGTTATCTCCAATGGGAGGTACGGTCCTGATAGCCGGTTATCTCCAGTGGGAGGTACGGTCCTGATTGCCGGTTATCTCCAGTGGAAGATACGGTCCTGATTCCTGATATTCCTGATCCTGCCCATGCGTCAAAGGTTGTTCTTATTGCATTATCACTGTAGATTGGTTAGGCGCCTGATTGCATACATATTTCTTTCTTTATATTATATATCACAGTTATTATGGCATGGTGTTTTCTTGTATCTTGTTACGACCCTCTGAGGACCTGGTTATCCCTCCAGGTGTGTGCTCTTGTCTTTCGCAGGTGTTCTAGCGCTAGTCGTGATCATCGCTATTTCTTCGAGGATGATTGCACTTGGATCATCTTCGCTTCACTCGCAAAAATCATTCTTTTGTATATCATGTATTTCTTTCCTTACTTGTTGGTAGTGGATTGGTCTCCGCCCAACATATTGTATCAAGACAATTTCATAGTTGATTTTATGATATCTTTTATTCTTTTATTTTGTGGATGAGATTAGTTATTTGTGGTTTACTGCATTTTACAGCTTATGTATCCATACGAGGCCTATGTACTTCGTATGTATACAGCTGGCATGTCTACGTTTCTAGTCCTACGTATTTTGGGACTGAGGCGTTACATGTTTTTGTGGTAGCCCATGCAGGTCAAGATAAATTGTTTGGTTACTTTACCGTACCAAGCAAGCCTGCGAATAGGATTGGAAGTCTAGGATCTCATCCACATACTTGACCTCCTATCTCGATTCCATCTTCGAACTCTCACTTGACTCATTGATTGCATCTTCCTTGATCCTTCTATCGTAAATCTCATCTTTCCTTCATCTTAATAGGGATATTAGAAGAATGACTTGTAGGCCTCCTTGGTTCAAATAAAACCATTAGTTTAATTCTTATAAGTTGGGTAGACTTCCTTACGACCTAGTATTTTCGTTGTTCATATAACCCATGGTATAGTGTACTACTTGAATTACTTAGACTATAAAACCCCTAGAGGACCATACCCCATTTGATTGACCAATGCCTTAGACAAAAAGATAGTAGGACGACTATATAGGCACAAACCCCGAACAAGGCTTAGATTATCAAGGAACTTGAGTTACTTGTATTTTCTTTTCATTATCATCTCGCGTACTCATACTTCACCATCTTGACCAATACTGCTGCTATAGCCTAGTTTTGCAAGCGTACCCTTTTATCAAGCTTGTTTCAAGACATATGTTATTTGGGCATGTCCACTAACATATTGTCTAGTCAGAACCGATGCATGATGGTCTGATCAACCTAGTGCACTTTGGTTCGCCCTTCGATTGTTTTACATGGATTGAGATATAGTTAAACTTGTCCTTTAGGGTCTCATCCGCAACGATCTTGACGAATTCCCTCTTTGAACTATTCAATCGCCCTTGAAACCCATATTTGTAATTCCATTCCATCTGCCTCAAACCTATATTGTTTTTTTCGTCACCTACTTTGAAGAACAACGCTCGAAGACATGAAGTATTCTTCTATGGCCATGAAGGTTGTATATACACAAATGTTTCCATTTATTCAAAATCGGAGGACTAACTCCAAACTTGATTCATATCTACTATATCATGATTTCTATTACGTCATCTAATATTCCCTTATAATCAAGAGTCAAGATGCTACATCATGACTTTGAAATTCCCTAACCTCAATTACCCTGGGTCTATATCTTAAGTCATATGTAGTATAGATTGGGGAGCCCTTCGGAATTTTAGAATTTGCTAGAATTATTAATTGAGTAAGGAAAGTTGGTTTCTGTTAGGATAATAAACTAATGCCCCATGAACTCCCACTTTCCATTTAGATCATTTGGTGTCCCGACCGCGAATTTTATATTCAGAGCACAAGATCGACTGTTACCTTCCAACAAATTTTATATACAAGACCTAGACGAGTTCACCTTCATGGATACATATCATGTCCCACTAAACACGTTTCCTTGTACTCTATATTTATGATATGACTTTCAGGTCGAAATGGCTAGTTATAACCCCTACCATAATACCTTTGACCTTTCTGACTTCAATAGAGATCCAACCTTGGCTTAATTCTTTCGACCAATATATGGTTGTGATCTACTCGAAGTTTCCTACACACATTCCACTAGTGTGCCACTCAATAGCGGCCCCTTGTGCTACTTAAACACAAAGGTCACAGAAGGCGTACCTCAAGACTTACAGAACCTTCCTAACCAACTCGACTGACAAATTGGCCAACCATTTGAGTTATAACCTATTCTAGGCTACCCTCCCCCAGTAGGAATGGTTCATATTGATTTTAGGAAATCTTGCCCAGCTAATAGGGGCAAAAACCTAGGATTTAAGTAATCAAGGATTGGTTCCAAAGGGACTAATACATCATTAGTTTATGGCATTTATTTTATCCGTATCATCTTGATACCTCACTGTGACTTTGTTATTTGGAGCACAATACTAGCCACTTTCTTCCAACCAACTCACCCTCATAAAACTAGACAAGCCACTCTACACACATGATCTATACGTCCCACACAAACACACCATCTTGTACACTATTTCAAATACACCACGTGTATGGCACATGTTCCCGTAGAATGAACCACAAATTCCTATTTTCGTCCCATTTTAATTTTTACCAAGCAATCTTGACCATTCTTTCAAATGAACTGAACACCCAGGATCCATGTAGGACTAAGAATACCATATCTGGCAGAATATGTTGACAATGTGGATTACTTCTATAACTACCACCTCCATCTTTTCTGGAGTCGATTTACGAAGTGGAGTACTTACTCTCCCTTCGTATTCGGCCCCGTTATATTTTTATGTTATAGTAAGTTTTATTTTAATTTCGAGGACGAAATTTTTATAAGTTGGGTAGGATGTAAATCCCCTAAAATTTTATACTTTTATTCATTATTATTAAATAGAAATAATTGGTATATTTTTTAAAAGAAATAATTTATTTCCTAGAAGTGGTAATGTTTATATCTTTAGCCTTATAAAGTGAGTAGAAATTTTAATATATTTGATATTATGTGTGGCTTATTTTATACAAAATAATTCTATATTATAGGTTACAAATACTTTAGAAATTACTATTATTTTGTTTTTAAAAATTTGAAAATATATTTCTTTAAGGAGCATATTAAGTATTTAAAGGAATTGTGGTATTTTAGAAATAGTGATAGTATACATATATATATCATGGACTTTTATTTTTATTACTTTTTTTTTTCATATTGATAATTATTAAAATTGTTTTATAGAGTTGATAGATTTAGGAGTTTTAATAGAAATTTATTGGGTTATTCTTAAAGTATATGTGTGTGTATGTAGGTATATCCGTATGTACATACGTACATACATACATATATATATTAGAGAAATATATATGTGTATATATATATACATACTGGATTTTATTAGAATTTTTATATATATTAAGACTTATAAGTTATTTATATTATATAGTATTAATAAATAAAAAAATGGAAAAAGGGGCATGGAACAGTGCTATGCACTGTTCCTCTTCATAACTGGCCGAACCGGCCACCCCATTATTTTCGCAAGGCATAAGTCACAGAGCAGAGACTAAGGTCTCGGGAGAAAAAAAAAAAAACAAAAGCTGTACTATTAAAGACCCGACCCCCATGTCCCTAAAACCGAAAGCACCCAACTCAGCAGCTGCTAGCTGCAATTGTAATTAAACCCAAACCGATACTTAGCAACCCGAGCATACGAGGCCCAAAACCGAGCATCTAAATAACCCAGTGCCTACATAAACTCAATACATGCGAACTCCCAAACCCTAGCCATTCTCGACCCTGTACGCAGCGCCACCCCCGATTAACCTCGACGTGCGCGCGCGCCACCCCGACGTCGTACGAGGTGCCGGAGTTCGCCGTGTCCACCTGGGACACACCGTACAGAGCACAGCGGACCCAACCGCGAGGTACTCTTCTTCCCGATCCCGTTTCTTCTCGCATACTAAATCGTTTTCGATTCCGTTCAATCCTCTAGAAACCCTACATAACCATCTCGAATTCCCATCAAGTGGATTCAAATATTATTGCGCGACCAGTCCGAGAAATCGGCATAAAGTCAAAGAAAAATAGTCTGAAACAACTCCTAAAAACCAGTGCAATACCCTCCTTTGGAAGACGAAATTTCGCCGATTCCTCGACTGTATGGAAAATCTGTTTGAACAGGTTTGATAACAACATATACCATAAGGAAACCCAACTTGTATTTTTATTTTTACGTGATTAATATGTTAGTAATTCACTTTCAAACTTTGGCGAAAAACTGTATTTTCAAAACTAGAAATTTAGAATTCTGTCCGATACGGTGTACGCCCCGACAAACCGGGCGACGTGGTCGCACGCTATATGCATCGAAAGACGCGTATGGACGTTGAAGACGTGTGGGAACTGACGGAACTCAGTTTCGTCGTGCGTGCGCGACAAAACCAACGCGTATCCGTCAAGATACCCCCGTATCGACGTTTTGCAAACTTGCTCATAACTTCGTGTACAGTCGTCGAATCGAGACGAAACTTGAGCCAACAGGTCCAGATCAAAATTTTGGTCCTGCATGCCAAGTTTGGTTCGATTCTGAGAAGGTCGAATCGGAACCCAATTTTGGCGGGCCCGCGACCCACTCAAACGGGCAATTTTGTACACGGCTCCTCGGAATCTAAAACTGGACATACCGTTGAGTTCCTCTCCTCAAACTGAAACCGTAGACATGTAGTTTGATGACTTTAGAGACCATAGACTTTGGCACGCATTTCGGTGCAAAGCGGGTCCAACGGCGGACATCGTTTTGATCCGAAATTACGATTTTGCCCCTGTTCTAGAATTTGACTTTTGGACAGGCGTTTCTTAGGTATATCTTCTTCACCGAGATCATTTTTGATGTTTGTTTCAGCGTTTGGAGTCATATGTGATTTGTGAGTTTTGGTGCTGACACTTGCTACTCTTGGATTTGCCCTTCTCGCACCACATGCAAGATACCTTGCCACCTTACTCTGTGATTATTTACTTTATTTTTTTGTTATTTATTTTCAGTTTCATATATATTGCTCTATGTTTTACATCATTGTGCGTCCAAGTCACACTTGGGTGCAAGCGGCCATATCGGTCGTTTTATTTGCTTTTATATTTATTTTTGCATTGACTTAGCTTAGTGACTACCCGTTGATGGTGAGGTATTGGTATATCTCATACGGCCTTGACACGTACTTTACCACGTATTGTGAGTCTCATGTAGGACACGTACTCGCGTAGTCGGCCGGCCACCGATACGTATGAGGCGTGCGACGGATAGGTGTAACTGCCAATAGATTTGCATGCTAGAAGACTTGGCGGTTACTAGAGGTACATATGAGTCATGGATGTGACTCTAATAGGCATTGGGTGGGAAGAACAGTTCCTTAACGTATGGGTCATATATGCACTGTCCTGATTGCCGGTTATCTCCAATGGGAGGTACGGTCCTGATAGCTGGTTATCTCCAGTGGGAGGTACGGTCCTGATTGCCGGTTATCTCCAGTGGGAGATACGGTCCTGATTTCTGATATTCCTGATCCTGTCCATGCGTCAAAGGTTGTTCTTATTGCATTATCACTGTAGATTGGTTAGGCGCCTGATTGCATACATATTTCTTTCTTTATATTATATATCACAGTTATTATGGCATGGTGTTTTCTTGTATCTTGTTACGTCTCTCTGAGGACCTGGTTATTCCTCCAGGTGTGTGCTCTTGTCTTTCGCAGGTGTTCTAGCGCTAGTCGTGATCATCGCTGTTTCTTCGAGGATGATTGCACTTGGATCATCTTCGCTTCACTCGCAAAAATTATTCTTTTGTATATCATGTATTTCTTTCCTTACTTGTTGGTAGTGGATTTGTCTCCGCCCAACATATTGTATCAAGACAATTTCATAGTTGATTTTATGATATCTTTTATTCTTTCATTTTGTGGATGAGATTAGTTATTTGTAGTTTACTGCATTTTACAGCTTATGTATCCATACGAGGCCTATGTACTTCGTATGTATACAGCTGGCATGTCTACATTCCTAGTCCTACGTATTTTGGGACTGGGGCATTACATGTTTTTGTGGTGGCCCATGCAGGTCAAGATAAATTGTTTGGTTACTTTACCGTACCAAGCAAGCCTGCGAATAGGATTGGAAGTCTAGGATCTCATCCACATACTTGACCTCCTATCTCGATTCCATCTTCGAACTCTCACTTGACTCATTGATTGCATCTTCCTTGATCCTTCTATCGTAAATCTCATCTTTCCTTCATCTTAATAGGGATATTAGAAGAATGACTTGTAGGCCTCCTTGGTTCAAATAAAACCATTAGTTTAATTCTTATAAGTTGGGTAGACTTCCTTACGACCTAGTATTTTCGTTGTTCATATAACCCATGGTATAGTGTACTACTTGAATTACTTAGACTATAAAACCCCTAGAGGACCATACCCCATTTGATTGACCAATGCCTTAGACAAAAAGATAGTAGGACGACTATATAGGCACAAACCCCGGACAAGGCTTAGATTATCAAGGAACTTGAGTTACTTGTATTTTCTTTTCATTATCATCTCGCGTACTCATACTTCACCATCTTGACCAATACTGCTGTTATAGCCTAGTTTTGCAAGCGTACCCTTTTATCAAGCTTGTTTCAAGACATATGTTATTTGGGCATGTCCACTAACATATTGTCTAGTCAGAACCGGTGCATGATGGTCTGATCAACCTAGTGCACTTTGGTTCGCCCTTCGATTGTTTTACATGATGTATTCCATGTGAGGTGCATGATGTATTCCATGTGTCCCAATTACGACGATATATTTCGGACCCGAGCCACATCCTAGACCATTCGGAATTGGTTGTTGGTACCAACCTTTCGTATGAGGAGAGGCCCGTATCTATATTGGACCGGAGGGAGAAGATACTCAAGAACAAGACTATTAAATTAGTCCGTGTTTCTTGGGGTCATCACTCTCTAGGTGAGTCAACGTGGGAGCGTGAGGACGACATCCGATCGCGATATCCCTACCTGTTTGACTCGTGAGGTATAATGTCTTTCTTATGCCTTACGTTGTCCCTTCCTTGCTTGCATTGTATGATTGTATGATTGAACTTCTTAGTGTAACTTGCCTGTGCTTAATGTAGCTTGTCGTGACAATCTCTAGCTCCTTGATTAAATTTCGAGGACGGAATTCTTTTAAGGTGGGTAGAGTTGTCACCTTCATTTCCCGTATTTTCCTGTATTTTGTATTTATACTCGTATCTAGATTTTGGCATGTATTTTTATTTTTCTCAACTTGTAGAATTTCGGTATTTCTCGTATTTTGGGTTTTGACATGGCTCGGTTTTAATTGGATTGGGTTTGGTTTGGTTTAATGAGTATTGGAACACCTTAGCCTATACTCCACCCTCAACACACCACATCCCATCCTCTTTAAAACTCCACCAACCTTTTCTCTCTCCTCATAAACCTCTATTAATTTATTCTTCTCCTTCCTCTACACAACACTCTTCTCCTTCCTCTACACAACACCCACCCATAGGCAAGTGCACCTTGCCACCACATAAGAACCCTCTTTTCTTTGTCCATTAGCAAGACTAGGACACGGTGATCAACATTAGAACTTGGTATTTTGTGATTGGGAGTCTCTATTGTTCTAAATCTAAGTTTTCCCTATTTTCGGTTTTGCATGGTTTTGATCTATTTAAGTTGGATTTTTATGGGTTTTGATGTTTCCATGTGGAAGAGAGTTCAATTCCACCCTGGTTGGAACTTTGGAAATCCGGATTTGGAGTTCGGATGGCCAAGTTGTGATGCTTGAAATTTTGGGAGCCATTGGAGCTTCTTCTCAGCCATGGAGAAGAAGACCCTTTCACTGCGTGCGTGCCTTTGCGCGTACGCAGCTCTCCTGCGTGCGTGCTTTTGCGCGTACGCAGCTCTCCTGCATGCGTGCTTTTGTGCGTACGCAGCTCTCCTGCGTGCGTGCTTTTGCGCGTACGCAGCTCTCATGCGTGCGTGCTTTTGTGCGTACGCAGCTCTCATGCGTGCGTGCTTTTGTGCGTACGCAGCTCTCATGCGTACGTGCTTTTGTGCGTACGCAACTCTCATGCGTGCGTGCTTTGTGCGTACGCAGCTCTCATGCGTGCGTGCTTTTGTGCGTACGCAGCTCCCCTGCGTACGTATTTTATGCGTACGTAGCTCCCCTGCGTGCGTGCTCTTGTGCATACGCTGCTCCATGCGTGCGTGCCCTTGTGCGTACGCAGCTCCCCTGCGTGCGTGCCCTTGTGCGTACGCTGCTCCCCTGACCCCTTGCTTAACGCATTGGCTCTTGGAGTATTGGTTTTATCTCTCGACTTGGTTTCTCTTTTGTGGATTGGGTTTTTCCTGAGATCTGTTCAACACAGCACGACTATCTTGACCCGACACGGCCTAACACGGTTTTCAAGTAATTGTTTGTGACTAGTACGGTTCTCGGGGTTTTCTGTGGATTATGATTTTGGTATTCTCTGATCTCCTTGCTAGTGATCCATTGGGGGGCACACCTAACTCGTAAATTGTAATTAATTCTTGTGACTTGATAACTAGATAGTGGCCCGTGGCGGTACACTCCTGACTTGTAGCATGATAACTTAACGATGTTGCGACGGCTAGCTTAACTTGACCTGCCTTGACACCGTGGGTAGTTCTTTCTTGCTTGCTTGTTAAATCCACTTGTCTTGTCTTGCATCATGTCTAGGATGGAACTCCTGAGTACCACGGTCAGGAGTACCTACTAAAATGGATTAAGGTTAATAACTAGAATAACACAGTAGTCATGAAGAGATGACACAGCTACAGGCTATCCCGTTACCTGGGCGCTCTTGGGATCTGTAGCCTGCCGACGAGTAGGACGCATTTCCAGCACACTGTCATGTGTTGCACCTTCTAAGTCACCTAAGGGTACATGCATTCCTGGACGATGTACCCACCTGAAGTCAACCTCTAATTTTCGACCTGGGTAACCTGGATGGTCTGCAGGGCTTGTGGCTGTGGAATATTCTCATTGCATCTTGTTAGTAATTAGGCCTGTGATAACCCTAGTTAGTTAAAGTAGTAAGCCGTAGTATCTGCTTGGCCGTGATTGATTGAATGAGGTATAACCAGTCTAGCCATGTCTTGATCCAGTACAAGATTGCTTCCTGTCTTGATTTCTTACATTATTATCTTGTCGATAAATGGTGGGAAACCAAGTTCTGTTCAGACGAAGGGTTACAACCCCGGTCCTTGTTTGGTTTACGGGTTGTAACCTGGTTATCGGAATAGTTCCATGGTTATCTCGTCGTATATCATCTTGACATGTTTTCGTAAATTTTAGTTTTAATATTAGATTTTCTTGTGTTAATTGCTGGCTTTTGTTCTTATTTCGTGGCCCCCTTGTGGCACTTGCTCTTTCTGGGGTTGACCCAGCTGGTTTTGTGTGGCCAAATTTCGGAGCAGCTCCCGAGGATCTACCAAGCTTCCAGCCCAATGGTGACAACTAGACGGAACCCGGGCCAAGAGTGGGTTTTTCTTTTTGTCTTGCCCACTTCATTGTAAAACTATTCTTTTGAGGCGTTTAGCCGACGAGCACCTGTTAGCTCGATGCACTTTACTTACTGTCTGCCTACGGGCTGTGAACATGATTAACAAATCCTAGGGTTGATCATGTACGACTAAACTCTTGCTAGTCCTAACATTTTGTAACGACTAGCTTCATGATCAGCTGAATATGTAATATTTGGGATGCCTTATTATTGTATATTTAATGATCATACATCTTGCGACCTTACTTACTTGCTTGTGATTGAGACATTAGGCTTGTTCATGACCATAAGAGACTGTTGGCTTGTAGTAAACCCTCATATATCTAGACAGCCGTGACCGTATATCGAGGTGGTTTCCATTTCAATATACGTAGCTGGCTATGTCTGCCCCCGCTCTCCAGTATTCTGGTTCTGGGGCGTGACATGTAGTCCCCTTTGGTAACCACAACATCTAGGATGATTTAAAACATTAGCCTTTAAAGTTTTCCAAATAAATCGTAGAAGAAAGATACTTTAACAAAATTGGATAAAACGAAAGAAGTTTGAAAAAAATTCATAATAAAAAATATTCTGCCAAGTGGACTCGTGAAAATTGAACATGTTCAATTTTCACCAGACAACGTAAATTGAGGATTGTGTTTTTTTTTCTTTTGCTTTTGGGTAGTTGGTTATTTTTTTTTTCGGTTTTGGTTTTGGTTGGTTTAGTTAATTTACTTTAAATTTTGTATATAGATAACAAATATATAATTTTGTATATTTGTTACACACACACACACACACACACACACACACACACACACATATATATATATATATATATATATATATATATATATATGTGTGTGTGTGTGTGTGTGTGTGTGTGTGTCTTAGAATAATTTTCTTTTCTCCTTTTGAAAAATCTACAAACAAAACAAAGAAAAATTAAAAGTTACCGCCCTCTGGAAAAGTCGCGTACGTAGCACTGCCCTAAGAGTTAATCTGGGTCTATATGTAGACTTTTTCGGATGCTCCTAGTGGTAAAACCCCCGCTCTACCGGTATCTCGTCGTCGCACACAACTCAAAAATATTGACCCTGACTTAGCTCTGCCCAGAGCGAGGATACGAACTACGAAAAGAAATTTTGTAAGACAAGAATTTGGGAGACATTTTTCTTAGAGTTTTTTTTTTGGGTTAAGAGAGGAGATGAAAGGCTCATAATATAAGCACAAACTTTGTAATCGTTGCTTGAATCAAGGACATAATAGATGCTGAATAAAGGCATATAAAAATGTGGTTCAATGTATTTGGACAAAATTAATGGTGTCCAACATTCAAAAATTTAAGTAGGAATTAAAGTGGTCAAAGGCCAATAAATAGCAAAAGTTTTAGGGTTTTAACCCAAACTCGAAGAAGGAATCAAATCGGCCCGCAGATCTGGGACTAAACATTTGTGAGGAGCTTAGTTTTTGAATGAAACAAGAGCAACAACACCAACAATACACCCCCCCCCAAAAAAAAACCAAGTTTTGAATAAGAAAAAAATATGAGTAGAAAAGATCTGGACATGTTTATACTATGCATAAATGAGATGGACTACAGTCTTGAATATCACGTAGTGACTATTGTCTTTATCTGAAGAAGAGGTTGATGGGCTACGCCTTGACTCATTATTCTTGAACCAGATTCATAAAATAGCACACATAGTACGCTAGAGATACATAGGTCTATCAGGTGGCATGTTTGATTGGCCATGCACACTTTTTCACATTTATAAGAGTTGTCTAGGATCGCCATGTCCTATTGTCGCGGCCTTCCCGACCTCTTATACAAGTAAGTTCTCAAGGGTTGGTGATAGGAATCAACCATGCATATCATGCTTGGACTTATTAAGAGTTTAAACTCACCCTAACCATATCACACCGGAACACTGTTACTACAGGGATGGGGTATCCATGTACAACCTCTTGGACATTTATTTTATGAGAATTTAATTTCAGGGTCAGTGTTCCATAATAGTCACCTAGTCCAACTTGTTCCTACCCATTGAACCGGCTTCTTGGGATCACCAGTCAGACTCGATTGGGTTGCCACTGTTGGTGACTAAGTTATGGGATTAACCCCATCCCCCTCGATGATTCAAGGATCAATGTCCTAGAAAAACTCTTCGTCAAGAGATCTGTAAAGTTCTTTTATGACTTCTATAGTCAAGAACCATATTTTTTTTAATGTCTTGAAACGCAGCTACAAGTACCTGTCCATCTTAGAATTCAGAAGATCATGTTTTAGCAGTTCTTTAGGATAGTTTATAAATTTGACAGGTACATAATGTAGATCATATATATGCATAATAAGATGCTTGATCTATTCAATTTCAAAAATTCATAAAGTCATAGCAAAAGTAAAATTTGGGCCTGGATCTATTTGATATATACATAGTAAGATATTTGAACCATTCAGCTTCAGCATAAGCTATGTTTAAATATATTATTTCATATTCTTTGATATTCTTAGTTATGATAGTTTGTCACATAGACCTATCAACTTATGAGTATCAAACTTGTTCCACAGATGAAATCTTACACTGAATCGTCGTGATCTTTAGTGTTTTTATATTCGAAGAAAATTGTCATATAATGACTCAGAAAACACTTAAAATTTCTATGAAACCAATAGTAGCCCTTTTCTTTAGGAATTTTTTGTTTGACTAAGCCAGATGTTACTTCTAAATCATACTTTGTGTTAACAGAATCAAAATATGTGATTCCACTAATTACAAATATAAGCCCTAGGATAGTGAGCCAAAATATATCTGCCCCTATCACCTCTTAAAGTAAGACAAAATAACTTACAGTTTGGCTCTAAAGATTTATCTTTACCAGCCATGTTTGTAAAAAGACAGTCTAAAGTACTAGAATAATAGTTTAAGTGATTTTGTTAATCAACATTAAGAAATCTTTAGTTTATCAAGTGTTGATTAATTTTTTGTTAGCTGTAGGGACCAGTTCTCAGCTAGCGGAGGTCCACAGGGGGACGATTAAGTACCGTATCGCTTAGGGCTATTTACGTCCGGTTGACAGAAGGACCATTTCGACTTGTACCCAGAGTAATGTCAACTTTTAAAACTTTAGATTTAAAAGAATTTACAATTTCACTAGCTATTTTCTTTTGACTAACTTGTTTGAATGTGTCAAAGAAAATTATAATGTCACAGTTTATATGCAAACCAATGCTTGCCTAACATAATTTAAATAGTGTGACAGAACAATATTGTGATTTCTTTCGGACTAGAAATTCTAACATTTTGACAATATGGTCAACTAAGGTTCATGCAAATCGACCTAGGAAAAATTTGCATATTAAAAAAATATAAATGAAATGGTGCACAACCTTGTTCATTCTGGCACAACAATGTATTTATGTGCAGTGAAACTTTTGATGCTAAAAATAATTCAACAATATTTTATGAATAATGATGAAATAAAACTATATATATATATATATATATATATATATATATATATATATATATATATATATATATATATATATATCGGTAAAATTTTAAAATATATATATATATATATATATATATATATATATATATATATATATATATATATATATATATATATATATATATATATATTTTAATTTTTTTTATATATATATATATACACTAAAACATCAAAGTTAACATCTTTTGGGCATTACTGATCTATTTCAATATGATTGAATCTTAAAATTCTGACATTATTGAAATGAGATTTTCTTAGGAAACTTTACCAGACAAACATGTAGTTGAGGGCACTCATGGTATTGAAAAAGATTAGACAATTTGGTCAGCGTAAAAAATCTTTGCTGACAAGTTCTCCTCATATTATACAAATCAAGACAGATTTGGCTTTGCCCAATTAAACTATGGACCTTATCAATACTTTGCTAGTCATAGAGATCCATTGAACTATTTCATTGCAAAACCTTTCCTGGTTGTAACTCCCTATAATCCATTTGGTATATTTTCGATAATTTCCTGAATTTTCTATTTTAGAAAATCTATTATATCTTATAGAGAAACTTGATTTTGAGTTTAATTTTCAAATAAGTATATTAAATACTAGTCTTGGTCAGTGCTACTAGAAATTCTTAGTCTAATTTTTATGCATTAAAGTGGAATATGCTAAATAAATAATCATGATTAATATTGATTTATTAATGCTAAAGTTTAAGCAGTGAAGACTGAGTATTCCTGACCTTGAGTAATTATAGAGTATTGATAATTTCTTAATTGATTTCACTTACTTTAATTATTGTTAGTTTAGCCTTAAAGAGGTTAATGATTAGTGAAATTAACTAATTAAACTACTAACTGTTGATTATGATTATTGGTTGTTATTAACTAATCCTGCTGTTAGTTGGAGCCCAACTAATTCAGTTAGGGATTAGTTACAAGGCCTATTCTATGCCCCCAGATCTACATTAATTTACAGCTATGCCACCCCATTATTTTACTATAAATTCCCTGACACACTGTCCAATGCACAGTTCTGACACGCCACATCACCACTGACACTCTATCTCCTCAATTTCCTCTATCTCTCCTCACTGTTCCGGCCGCCCGTCACCGCCGCCAACCACCACGCGTTCACCGGACTTCGCCGAGAGTCGCTGGAGCCTCCTCGCCGATCTCGACTGCTCCGCCACAGATCGGATCTCCGTCACCACTCACCAAGTCGACTGGAGTTCTCATCACCGAGTACGAAGTCACCACCGCGACAACGAAGCACACTTCCGTGTTCGGAGGCGACACCGTCATCTCGACTCGCCGACCGGAGAAGACTTCACCACGACTCGTCGGAGATGATGACACACCACCTCGTTGAAGCTTGGCACGACCTCGTCGAGTTTCGATCTAGTCACTGAACACTGCAGAGCACCACCGCCGGAGATCTTCATCGCCGTTGACGAAGTCGCCGGCAGATTTGAAGCTTGGTCGACTATCCGGAGCTTCGTCGAACTTCGCGAAAACCACTCGTCTCCATCATAGCATCTCGCCGACGTCAGGAGCTACGCCATCGTCTTCTTCGAAAGCGTCGCCGGGTCTCTGCAGTCCCGGATCTCCGTTGCCAGGCACCTTCGGACCAAGGCGAGTCCCTCCGCCATAGCATCGAACCAAGCAAGGTGAGCATCCCTCCTTGATCTGCTCGATCCCCTCTTATTTCTTATTCATGCTAGAAATTAGGGTTTGTATTTGGGGGTGTTTTTAGGGTTTGTGTTCGGGAAATACTACTAAAATAAGGTAAATTAGCGACGTCCAGATACGTCGCTAATTAAGGAAAATACGTCGCTAAACGTAATTAGCGATGGCTTTAGCGACGAAACATGAAGGTCGCGAAAAAGCTAGTCACAGATGACAAATTCCTCGCCCCCCGTCGCTGTTTGCGATGTCACCCCAATGTCGCTGGCTCGTCGCAAAATTAGCGACGGAGGGCGACGAATTTGAACGTCGCCAAATTGGCGACGTAGTGCGACGTTATTTTTTTTTATGTGATGACATGGCATGCATGTCACGTCAGCTGTTTAGCGACGTATAGCGACCAAATTAGCGACGTGAACTCTCAGCCACGTCAGCTATTGAGCGACGGATAGCGACGTGACGACGCTAATTAGCGACGTCTGGATACGTCGCTATCCGTCGCAGAACGTCGCTATACGTCGCAGATATTATGAAAAAAAATTAAAAAAATATGTTTGGTATTTTTGTTATGACGTGTGTCTGTGATTACACAGTCACACATCATCACAAAAATACCAAACATATTTTTTAAAAATTTGGGCAGCACCTCCTTTGTATATCAGATCATCGCTTATAACCCAGCGTAGGTATATTTGTCATCCCCGTCGCAAATATCATAAACATACATGTCCAAGTAAATATCATACATGAACTCAATAAAAATACCAACAAAGTAAATATCACAAACATACATGTCCACAATCGAGGGCAAATAAGAATGAAAATCAGTGTACAGAATGGTCAATGGGCTCATAGGGCCAATACATACAAAGATGATAAAAAAATCTACTTGTAACGCCCCAGTCCCAAAATACGTAGGACTAGGACGTAACCATGCCAGCTGTATACATACGAAGTATATGGACCCTCGTATATATACATAAGCTGTAAAATACAGTAACCAAGGTACTAAATCTCATCCACAAAGATAAATACGATATAAAAACAATTTTGAATTTGTCATGTATACAATCGTTGGGCGGAGACAAATCCACTACCAACAAGTATGGAAAAAGTACATAGAAAATAAAATGAGTTTGGCGGACGAAGCGAAGACGAGCAAAGTGCAAACATCCTCGAAGATATAGTGACGATTATGGCCACGGCTAGAACACCTGCGAAACACAAGAACACACACCTGGCGAGATAACCAGGTCCTCAGAGGGACGTAACAAGATACATCAACATGCCATATAAATACTGAATATAAAACATGCCATAATCAAAGAAAGTGACAAGACACAATAAGGTAATCTAACCAAACTAAAGTGAACATGCAATGAGAACAAACCTTTCGTCGCATGAGTCCTGGCTGTAAATAGGATCTAGTATAGTCCCTACTTGGGCACCAGTGACCGAGAGCATGACGTTCAAAAACGACAGTGGCCAACCTGAGAGGCTCATACCCGTATCTCCAGCGGAGCTTCCAGGTTACAAGGGAAGTGCAATCGAAGCCCATACGACAAGGAGATGTTCTCCCTACCCAATGTATCTGTCAAGTCGCATCCACGACCATGTATCTCTACTAACTGCTAAGTCTCATGACACGCCTCTATTAGCAGTTAGCCCTAACGCAAGCACATGGGAGATCAGCCCATACGCAAGAACCTCTACATGATACTCATCTCACACATCCTCGTGGTACAACCGTGTCAAGGTATATGCAATACACTACAACGGTAGTCCCTTAACTCTAGGTCCACATGCAATCAAAGGATAAATAACAAAGTACATCTAATATCACTGAGCAGACAGTAATCAAGAACTGTAAGAACAGGAAATAAATGAACAGTGATATGTAAATAAAATGCAGACACACTATAAACAGTAAATAATGGCAAGGTATCTTGCCTGGTGTGTCGCCTGGTGTGGTGAGATAATCCGACAATTCATGTCTGTCCTGTAGCTATGTTGGATGCGTAAGGTTCAAAATTCACAAGAAGGTAGAAAGGCATGATTTAGTCACGATTTGTGATGATAATGAAAGAGAGTTGGTAGTGTAGTATACTAGATTTTTATTAATCATAATATGTTTTTAGGAAAATACTAAAATCAAAAATTATTTTTACGCAAAATACTCTAAATTGGAAAATAAGATTTTAGGTAGAATACTAAAACATGTTTTTAGATAAATAAGTAAATTATTTAGGCAAGAACAATATCTTTGTCAAAATATATTATTTTTAAATACCGCACATAAGCTGGAAGAATATTTTTAAAGTTAAAACTAACTTTGAAATTTATGCATTTCTCAAACCTATTTTTTTTTACCAATAGTATTTACATATAACATTTAATAAAACATGAATACTAATAACAATAATAAAAATAATAGTAATCATAGTAATTCTAATAATTTACCATAATTATAATAATAATAATAACAATAATAATAAATCTGATGATAAAAAATAATGATGAATAATAATAATAGTAATGATAAAATCAGTTAATATTAATGATATTACTTTCTAAAATAACCTATAGATATACTACTCCCCCCCATTATATTAACAGAGAGTGAGAGAGAGAGAGAGACTGAGAAAATCGATGAAAGGGGGAAAGGGTTTTACCAGCAGCGGTGGCCGGCGCCGGAGGCCGTCGGAGGGGGCGTGCTGCCGGCGCTGCCGTCGGCGGGGCACGGAAGGGTGCGGCGGAGGGAAGCGCCCGTGGCGGCGCCTGATACTCAGGAAGACGGCGGTAAAGCGCGGAAGGGGACGGTGTCCGCGGTCGGGAATCCCATGCGGTGGTGGGACACGGCGGAGCCGGCTCAGGCGGGGCGCTAGGCGGCTGTCGAGTCCCGATCTCGAGCGGCGCCCTGGCGGTGCTGCCGTCGGCCCAGGAGGTGGTCGGTCGGAGGAACCCTACGAGGAGGTGCACCGAGGCGGAGCCTGGGGAGCGGCGAGAGGGACGGGCGCACGGCGGCGCGGCTAGGGGACCCCAGGCGGCGGCGGATCTGGTCGCCCGCCTGCTGGCGACGGGACGGAGATCTGGGCAAGGCTCGGCGGTGGCTTGCGCTCCGATGGAGGCGGGGGCTGACGTTCTGGATGTTCGTCGGCGCTGACAAGAACCGGATCGTGGAAGTGGCAGAACAAGGCGACGTTCGAAGGGTGGTCGGTCGCACGACGATAGGGAAGGGACGACGCCGGATTCACGAGATCTGTGGCGAGTCGACGAAGGGGGTTTCTCACCACTGTGGCCCTGCGGCGGCACTCTGAGGTTAGGCTCTCTCTCTGCCTCTCGGTAATGGTCGTGGCTATGTTGGTAGTTGTTTAACTGGGTTTGTCGGGAGGTGGCGGTACAAGAACGGGGTCGGGTGGTTGCGGTTTTGGCAGGAATCGGCCAGTGGTGGCTCGGGACTGGGTCGGGTGTGCGTCGGTGAACGGCGGAGATGTCGGGTGTGGTTTTGGTCGGGTATGACGGTGGTGACGGCGTCGGGGGTGTTAGAGGGAAGAGCGGCGAGGACAGGGGGTTTGGGGAGGTTTTGTGATGGGGTTCAGGTGGTGGTCGTGGAGGCTGAGTTAGAGTTAGGCTAGGAATAGGAATTGAATTATCGTGTCGGGGTTGTCGACACCGTGATGGAAAAAATGTAGATGTAAATATGGAATAAGAGTGGGACACGTACACGGACACGATGCACCTGTGATGGAAAAATTTCTGGAGGAGTACCTCTCATTTTATAGGAGGTGGGAATTCCCAGTTGGATAAATATTGGGTTTTATTTAAATACCCAATAGATAATACATCATGTAATTAAATAGATTTTAAAGTCAATTCAAATCAAATCCAAATCCAAATTAATTTTATACTTAATTTAAAATAATTTAAATAAATCCAATAAAATCTTTTGTAATTTAATTTACCATATTTAATCAAATATTAAATAAAATAAGATTCCAAATATCTTTTTCATAAATATAAAAATATAATATTAATTAATTTCAAAATTAAGGTAAATACTTAAATTATAGCAAAATAAACAAATCTCCTATTTCGCAAATATCCAGAATATATTTTATATAAACCAAAAATTTTCAAATCAATATTTTAAATGACGAATAAAATAACTCTTTTTGAAATTAAAATATTTATCCTATGTACTTTTCCTATAAAATAAAATTTATAAAAAATGTTTTTCTAAATATGTATCTCGACGCATATTCGCACTCGTCGAGAAATTACGAAACACAATTCTCGCACGCTACGCAAATACAAAAAAGCGAATTTGTATGCGACGTGTAGATACGAAGTACAAAAATAAATATGAACATATATTTTAAATAAAAAAAATGTAGTAGAAAATTAGGGGGCTTACATCCTACCCAACTTAAAAGAATTTCGTCCTCAAAATTTAGGAAAAATTAGGATAGGTAGGGTGAAGGAGATAGAAGCAGTATAATCGATAAGAATTTGATTCATTTTGAACAAAAGGCAATCAATTGTTTGACGAGAATGAAACGATATTGCAATGGCAATATGTCATTTGATATACTAAAAATTTCGATGGTTTTAGGTTTCGATCATGACAATCGATCAATGACTAAGCTCAATCAACCTTAAAAAGCAACCTCATAAGTAGGTAATAAACTCTTTAATCCTGGATATCGTCAATGTTCATGTAATCTCTCTTATCATAATTTGTTCTTTCCAAACATTAACTTTCGTACCGCGTTCCCTCAAAACAATTTCGATCATAATTGTACTCTAAATTCTTCTATCTCGTCCTAGAATTTCATTAGTCTCAAATTTTGAATCCATAATTCTCCCTTATACTAGCTCACTTATATATATATCTTCCCAAGTTATAATTTCCTCTAAAATTATAAACCTTCAACCAATTTAGCCAAATTAAAAATTAAAACCCTCTTACTACAAATTTATTGGTCAATGTACGATGCATCCACAGGTATCAAAAATCCGTCTTCAATGATAAATCTCGAAACTAACAGTATACCTTCATAACTCAATCTTCTATCATCAAAATTGAAAATTTTCTATAATTTTTATTAGTCTCTCTCAAACATTTCTTCTTCAACAATCTCAGTTTCTTGATGGTAGTAATGAAACTCTTCTTAACTTCTTATTCATAATCTTTTTAGGACTTAATCAAAGTATAAAAGTTTCTTTCTTCAATAATTGGTTATCCTTGAAAAATAATATCGTCGTATCGTCAACATTGTCTTTATCAAAAATTGCATCCTTAAATTTAATATATAACTTCGGTTCTTAAACCATCAACACTTTAGGAAAGAAAAAAAATTTCACTCGATATGTAGTTACCTCAAAACAAATTTAAAAGTCGCGAAGTCTATTTATCCTCGAGTGTTTCATCAAGACATAATATATCATTCCTTACTTCATTGATTCAGATTTATTGCACATTCCCATTTATACCTCATAATCTCGTAATTATCTTAACCACTATATTATTTATCCATGTTGTGGGGTTCTCCAATCTAACCTCTACTAGCCCAAGTTTGTCATGATCAAATTCTTCTTCGAGTAAGTAAATCATAACATGAGCAAAATTGCATAAACCATAGAGGAATCAAGGTGAAATATGACAAGCAATTTAGTGAGAAGGGAAAAGTAAGCGTTGCAATATTGAAGAGCTAAAGATGTTATGCGTCTAAGTGAATCGAGATAAGACATAAAAATAAAATGACAAGGGTTAAGCAGTCAAGATAAAACACAAGATTAAGCATTTAACGGATTTAGTAGATCGCAATCGGGCCGAAGATTTGAGTCCAAATATATAGTCACTACAACAAAAAATCCTTTTAATGACGGCTAAAAAGCGTCATTAATGACGAACCATGACGCTTTTTTTTTCACAACAACTGTTATGAAAATGGGTGTTATAAATGTTTTTTAAAAGCGTCATAAAATAACCGTCATGAATATGATGAGTTTCTGCTACACTTTTTTTCAGCGTAGTTTGAAAGCGTTATGAATAGATAATCTTATAGACTCAATTCAGCACATTTATAACGCTCAATTCTGTACATTTATATATTACTTTCCAAAAAATTATAGATCAATGCTCAATGTTGCTCATTTCAATTTCAAAACATTCATTTTGAACCATATTCACAAGAAAACATCTAAATGTTATAGAGTACCATTTAATCCATTTACAAATATATACATAATATATATCACCATCTTCATTACATTTTTTCAAAATAGGACATCCAAATACATATATTTACAACTACTACTAGTAAGTAGACCATCAAAACTATTAGTACATTGGCTTCAACTTTGAGCACATCAAAACTGTCGACATCACGTAGCAAAACCCTGAAAAAGATAAAAAAAAATATTACCAAAAGAAAGATCTTGCCAACTTAAGATGTATAAACAAAAGGACACTTCATTATATTCAAAGCATAAACAAATGCATCTGATCTCTCCTGTTTAGACATTGTAGTCTCTTATGCAATCCGTTTTGCAATATCAGAGGTCAGTTGATATCGGATGATTGAGAGTTGGAATGCCATATATATATATATCATGTTAAGACAGAGAAATGCAAATTTCTTGCTTGTATTGGAAGATATTGACCATTTGGCATATAATCTGTTAGATGAGTGAATGAGGTTACAGAAATTGGACATGCGACTCTCTTTCAAATGGATTCCATCATTTAAATCCAAAAATATAAAATATATACAGAAATTGGACATGCGACTCTACTTTTTTTTCCTAATTTCTCCTCATACTACATCTAAACTCCTACTATAGTGTACTATATATATGTCTATCCGAACCTACTGTTAGCAGGAGGGACTCACACTTCCTTCCTAAACCCAACCCATTTTACATTTACTTTATTTATAACAAATTTGGGCCTCAAGATGCATTTTTGAGCTCCATCTACTATTGATGCTCTAACAATTCAAGTTTTCTCTATCCAAGATTGCTACTAGGTTCATCTGAAAAGCATAATATATTAATAACGACATGTGGAATTGATGGCAGCTTATGTCACTTTACATGCTAAACTTCCTATTACATGAGAAACTTCTATTCTGGAGAATAAAGCATAGAGAAGGTTGATGAAAGAAAAGAACAGAAAAACAAAAATTATGGTGATTAATCGCTATTAAAAGTTGCCAGAAATAAACCTTGAGCCCTTTATATAGAGCACGTGAACGACAAGACCGTAAGCATGCTTGATCGTACTCTGAACGAACAAATTCACGGAGTCGTTGCAATTTCATTCTCCTGTGCCATTGCTGCCATGACCATGCAAGGGGATATGCAAGTACACACAGAATGCTGTATATTGACCCCTCCCACCATTGATAAGCAGCTAGGGCATTGATTTCATCCACAAAGCTGTTAAAAGCATCTTCGTATCTGATGCACAAAAGCAGCAAAAACATTAATCTCACAAGCTAAACAGCATGGAACATCTCTTACCACAGAAGATATTCTGAAGAAGAAGAAAAAAATAAGGAACAAAATGCCTGCCAGCTTCTCAATATTTAAATGCTTAAGGCTTGACATTCACTCAAATAAGCGAGCATTTCACTTACACAATCGCCATTACTTGTTCAGGAGGAGTATGTGGAAGATGCCATGGTTCCCCAAAAGTATTTGGCCCCATGAAAAACATTCTATGCATATGGCTCTGGGACTCTTCAGCTCTATTTGTTTCCAAAACCTAATTGCATGATTACAGATATCCAAATTTAGCTTAAAAGTTCATACTATTAAAGTATATATGCATAAAAACTAGTGTACCTCGTTTAAGGACTCCAAAAAAGGAAAGGAATGATCAATTTGAGACCCATGTTGAGATGGAGCAGGCCCAGGTAATTCATCAGTACCAACAAATTTTATTCTTGCAACACTCAGAACAACGGACATTAGTACAAGTAGACTTATTAGAAGAAGACCGAATAACCATGGACCGCCAAAAGTAATTATCAACTCTTCCAGTGCTGTATAACAATGTGGCATATGATATCTTTCAGATACACACTTATATGGACAAGGGGTCTCAGCAACACCTCCAGCAGAAAGAACTAAGTTTAAAGACTGACAAACCAAATCGAACATGAAAAAACCACATGTGTTTGATAACATAGTTCTCCGAGCACATGCACGAAGTATATATCTACAAAGATCTTGCTAGGCTACATAATATCATTCAAGACTGACCTATGTGACCAGTGAAAATCTGACAAATTGGTACTAAAGGAAATAACCATATACTCCTGAGAATAACATATTTTTAGTATATACCAAATTAGCTTCTATTTGTTGATACCTCGAACACTTGTATATATTGCACGATAAGGAAGGTCATAAAAGGGACATGGTTGACAAAGAGCTTCATCAGATCCACTGACATTCTTAAAAGTTCCCAATGGACACTCCTGCATTCATTATAAGCGTACACTTTAATATAAGCAAAAGGCATAAATAATATCAGAAAGCAGTTATGGAATCCAAAGGAGAGCAATTCAGATTGTTTCTTCATTACTTCGATTGTGGAAGTTTGGCAAGCATATGTATGGACCAAATCCAATTCAACAATCAACAGCAATAATCACATAACAAGGTGAAAGTTTTGAAGAAGTAATTTAGTTTCTTCTATATTATTGACCACAAAAGAAAAACTAGAATATATAGAGAGACATGACAACACATATGTCATTGAATCATTTGATTCTAGTAACAGAAAAACAACCTTGAATCTAGTAACAGAAAAAAAGAAACAGAAGCAAAAAAATATCAGAAACTAATCCCTAGAGCTCAGGAACTAATTTCTGCATTAGTATTACAATAACAAAAAAGCCTTTATCCCAAAATTCTGGAGTCGACTGTTTGAACCATAACAAAAGCTCTTTTCTCTTTCTCTACCTATATACATATTATGCTTTCCCTTCAAACCCCAATTTCCAGATCCATACACCCAACACAATAGAACCTGAACACCACATTGATTCAGTAACTTAAACACCTTACCACAGATTTCTAACATGTTAGCAGGAACAGACCCTACTGTTAGCAGGAACAGACCCTACTTCTTTTTCCAATTTCTCCTCACACTACATCTAAACTCCTACTATAGTGTACTATATATATGTCTATCCGAACCTACTGTTAGCAGGAGGGACTCACACTTCCTTCCTAAACATTGAGCATACCAGCAAGCTCTGCTTCAACCTAATGCCACTCTGCTTCAACCCATATGGCATACCAGCAAGCTCAAGGGGGCAGTAAACAAGATAGGGGAAAGAAGAAGGGCTCACATTGATGGGTCGGGATAGTGTTGAGAGAACTCGTCTCCGCCGGAGCTCGGCTTCTGCAAGGGGGCGCCCGACAATGTAGTTCAAACCAAACTCTTGAGCTTTGCAACAAACTTAAACCAACTGTCACAATATTCAAAAAATAGCAACAGTCAATTATGCAAGTTTAATTCTACTTCTAATTCCCAACTCCAATGGTTGCTTTGTAGTCCCTATAATATAATCCCTGTAAGAACAAAGAAGACAGTCGGTGTTCGACCCAGAGTCGTGCCACAGATGCAATTTGTGTGGAGTACCAATCTGTACCAAACCTAAATTAAGAACCTGCAATCACAGTCCCAAAGGATAGATAATCATACCTGCTACCACCAAGGAACGTACCAGTATCGGATACACTAATTTAGTGTCCAAAATTGGGGAAGGAATTGGTTGGGACATTTCAATGAACAGATCACATGCAAGAACAAGGGGTTCGATCATCAACTATGCTTAAATTTCTAAAGGAATTAATTGATCAACATGACCGAAATCAATCACCAATCCACTCCAGATCAAAATCTCAAGAATGAAAAAATAGACCGACCGATGAGAACTATCACCATTCAAAGTCACTCAAGAACTTCCTCAGAGAAAATTGAGAGGAAATCAATAGCTCATATTGGAATTGATTACCTAATTGAAGAATTGACTACAGACTCTCGACGACTTCTGCTTACTGCAAGATCGCTTACTCCCCATCGATCACCATTATCGATTAAAATGTTGATCTGACAAAGGATCAACTAACTCATAAGAAATCGAATGGAGAACAACAAGGAAGATGAAGTGAATAAGAACTCACCCGAGACTTGTTAAGTCGCTCGTGATCCGAGTTGTAGTCGGGACAAAGACGCGACGGGCGCACCGGAAGCAGAGGAAGGCGGAGTCGGCGTCGCAGTAGAGGGAGGCTTCTTCTCCGCAAAGCTCGCCGCAATAATTTCTGCTCGGACACGATTTCTTCATCCTTCTCTTCTCAAAACCCTAACCCTAATTTTTTTTGGATGGAGAAAGGAAGAAAGAGAGTTGAAATCTGTTAAGGAGAGAGACAACGAATGATATTTCTACATATTAATAAGTTTGCAAAATATTACAAGTTTGCCACCGCTCTAAAATATTAATAACGCTTTGTTTTATAAACGTTATAAAAAGCCCAAAATTAGCCCAAACCGTCATAGAAAAAAGGTACGCTTCTTTATCAGCCGTCATGAAATCCACGGATCAAACGTCATTAAAAGGGTTTTTTGTTGTAGTGAGTCAAAAGTATATCGGTACCATGGTATAGGTTATAGTTGAGTCTTTATGGCCAGAAAGTCGTGCCATAAAAATAGAGTACAAGGGGACGTGTTTTAGTGGGACATGATACGCCTACATGAAGGTGAGCTCATCTAGGTCTTGCATGTGACATTTGTTGGAAGAAAATGTCTAGTATTGTGCTCCAAATATTAAAGTCACGATGGGGAACGCCAAGTGATCAAGAAAAGAAAGTGGGTTTTCATAAGGTACTAATTAATGCACCAACAATAAAAGGTTAAAGCACGAAATAAAGATAATTAGGAATCTCGTAGGTCAGGGCAAAATAAGTTAGAGAGACAGTTTCTAGAAAAAGTTCATAGATAAGGGTATGGTCAAGGGGATGGTTCTAATCATTTCTAGTTTCAAACAATTAGATGGTCATGAATAATGATCTAGATTTGAGGGTAGGTCGAGTAAGTCAAAGATATGTTCATCGGTTTGGTCGATGACTAACTATACTTGTGTATATGCAATATCATAGTCATAGGTGGCATGGCAATCTAATGTGGAATACTTCTATCTCACTAGGGTGACCTTACTTGCTTCTTGGTCTTCTACCAATATATGATCTAAAAATTTCGAGTTCCTCGAAATTTTCTCAATAAAATTTCCAAGATACTTCGCCAAAATTTCAATTATCTTAGACTGTCAACTTAAATCACAATTTTAAATCTCTAGTAAATCTCGAAACAACCCTTGTATATTGCAAATCGAATAAATAAATTCATCAATTTTTTTTTTCAAACCTTAAACTCATCACTTAATGAGTTTATCAACCGAATTTCATATTACAAAATGGAACATTTAAATAACTCCCGAATTTAATTATATATCCTTTAAATGTAAATATCTAGCTTCCAATAAGTCACAAAAGTAATCCTCCCTTCTCTTTTTTTTTTCCAAAATTTAAATATCCATAATTAAGGCTTTTAAACTCGAATATCTAAATAACTTTATAAATCATAGATCATATGAACAAATTTAAATATTTTTCCTTCAAGTCAATTTCATATCTTCCAAAAATATTTTAAACAATTTTTTTTACCATTATCTCTTCAAATTAAATACTTATAATTCGTAATCGTAGAATCAATTTAAAACCTCAAGCTCTCTAATAAATCGTAATTCATAAACCCTTCATATTCTCTAGTCGTTTACAAAATCATAACTTATAAAATTTAAACACTTTAATAAATTCGAGATAAACTTTAACAATCCAAACTCGTACAAATCCGTAAATAATGTGTCACAATTTAAAGATGTTTCTCAAATCGGTTTCATATCCCAAATAAATCATAAACTATTTCGCTATTTCCAAAAATCATAATTCATAAAAATTATTTTCTGTCCTCTTGTGTATACCACCTTGTAATGGCAAAATAAAATTCCAACTATCCATTGAAGGCGGTAATATGCTACTACCCAACTTGAAATTAACTAATCCTTAAAATCATACTTTCTAGAAAAATAAATTCCTTTATAACTCAAATAAAATTTCAATGCATATTAATTGCCAAATGTAATCCATCTAGCCCTGTGTTTAACCTATGGGCATATACTAGTTTAGTCATCTTACTAAACACGAACTAAGAATTTACGGTAGAAGGAGTCAAGCAAGATGCAAATCAAGGAGGTCGAACAAGAGTTCAGAATTTGAAGTCAAGAAAAGATGTCAAATAGGTGGATGAGATTCTAAACTCTAATCCTATATTGTTGTTCCGTTTGGTTCAATCATGTAACCGAAACGACAAACTAGACCTGCATGGGCCACCACAAAAACATGTAGCGCCCCAGTCCCAAAATATGTAGGACTAGGACGTAACCATGCCAGCTGTATACATACGAAGTATATGGACCCTCGTATATATACATAAGCTGTAAAATGCAGTAACCAAGGTACTAAATCTCATCCATAAAGATAAATACGATATAAAAGCAATTTTAAATTTGTCATATATACAATCGTTGGGCGGAGACAAATCTACTACCAACAAGTAAGAAAAAAGTATACGAAAAATAAAATAAGTTTGGCGGACGAAGCGAAGACAAGCAAAGTGCAAACATCCTCGAAGAGATAGTGACGATTATGGCCACGGCTAGAACACCTGCAAAACATAAGAACACACACCTGGCGAGATAACCAGGTCCTCAGAGGGACGTAATAAGATACATCAATATGCCATATAAATACTGAATATAAAACATGCCACAATCAAAGAAAGTGACAAGACACAATAAGGTAATCTAACCAAACTAAAGTGAACATGCAGTGAGAACAAACCTTTCGTCGCATGAGCCCTGGCTGTAAATAGGATCTAGTATAGTCCCCACTTGGGCACCAGTGACCGAGAGCATGACGTTCAAAAACGACAGTGGCCAACCTGAGAGGCTCATACCCGTATCTCCAGCGGAGCTTCCGGGTTACAAGGGAAGTGCAATTGAAGCCCATAT
Source organism: Iris pallida (assembly GCA_029216955.1). NCBI lineage: Eukaryota > Viridiplantae > Streptophyta > Magnoliopsida > Asparagales > Iridaceae > Iris > Iris pallida. Next base: position 13,746,498 of record JANAVB010043419.1, on the reverse strand, counting down.
GACAATGAGATGTTCTCTCCACCTAATGTATCTGTCAAGTCGCATCCACGACCATGTATCTCTACTAACTGCTAAGTCTCCTAACACGCCTCTATTAGCAGTTAGCCCTAACACAAGCACATGGGGGATCAGTCCATACACAAGAACCTCTACATGATACTCATCTCACACATCCTCGTGGTACAACTGTGTCAAGGTATATGCAATACACTATAACGGTAGTCCCTTAACTCTAGGTCCACATGCAATCAAAGGATAAATAACAAAGTACATCTAATATCACTGAGCAGGCAGTAATCAAGAACTGTAAGAACAGGAAATAAATGAACAGTGATATGTAAATAAAATGCAGACACACTATAAACAGTAAATAATGGCAAGGTATCTTGCCTGGTGTGTCGCCTGGTGTGGTGAGATAATCCGACAATTCATGTCTGTCCAGTAGCCATGTTGGATGCGTAAGGTTCGAAATTCACAAGAAGGTAGAAAGACATGATTTAGTCACGATTTGTGATGATAATGAAAGAGAGTTGGTAGTGTAGTATACTAGATTTTATTAATCATAATATGTTTTTAGGAAAATACTAAAATCAAAAATTGTTTTTACGTAAAATACTCTAAATTGGAAAATAAGATTTTAGGTAGAATACTAAAACATGTTTTTAGATAAATAAGTAAATTATTTAGGCAAAACAATATCTTTGTCAAAATATATTATTTTTAAATACCGCACATAAGCTGGAAGAATATTTTTAAAGTTAAAACTAACTTTGAAATTTATGCATTTCTCAAACCTATTTTTTTTACCAATAATATTTACATATAACATTTAATAAAACATGAATACTAATAATAATAATAATAAAAATAATAGTAATCATAGTAATTCTAATAATTTCCCATAATAATAATAATAATAATAATAACATTAATAATAAATCTGATGATAAAAAAATAATGATGAATAATAATAATAGTAATGATAAAATCAGTTAATATTAATGATATTACTTTCTAAAATAATCTATAGATATACTGCTCCCCCATTATATTAACAGAGAGTGAGAGAGAGAGACTGAGAAAATCGAGGAAAGGGGGAAAGGGTTTTACCAGCAGCGGTGGCCGGCGCCGGAGGCCGTCGGAGGGGGCGTGCTGCCGGCGCTGCTGTCGGCGGGGCACGGAAGGGTACGGCGGAGGGAAGCGCCCGTGGCGGCGCCTGATACTTGGGAAGGCGGCGGCGAAGCGCGGAAGGGGGCGGTGTCCGCGGTCGGGAATCCCATGCGGTGGCGGGACACGGCGGAGCCGGCTCAGGCGGGGCGCTAGGCGGCTGCCGAGTCCCGATCTCGAGCGGCGCCCTAGCGGTGCTGCCGTCGGCCCAGGAGGTGGCCGGTCGGAGGAACCCGACGAGGAGGTGCACCGAGGCGGAGCCCGGGGAGCGGCGAGAGGGACAGGCGCACGGTGGCGCGGCTCGGGGACCCTAGGCGGCGGCGGATCTGGTCGCCCGCCTGCTGGAAACGGGGCGGAGATCTGGGCAACACTCGGCGGTGGCTCGCGCTCCGATGGAGGCGGGGGCCGACGTTCTGGATGTTCGCCGGTGCTGACAAGAATCGGATCGGGGAAGTGGCAGAACAAGGCGGCGTTCGAAGGGTGGTCGGTCGTACGACGATGGGGAAGGGACGACGCCGGATTTACGAGATCTGTGGCGATTCGACGAAGGGGGTTTCTCACCACCGTGGCCCGGCGGCGGCACTCTGAGGTTAGGCTCTCTCTCTGTCTCTCGATAATGGTCGTGGCTATGTAGGTGGTTGTTTAACTGGGTTTGCCGGGAGGTGGCGGTGCAAGAACGGGGTCGGGTGGTTGCGGTTTTGGCAGGAATCGGCCAGTGGTGGCTCGGGGCTGGGTCGGGTGTGCGTCGGTGAACGACGGAGATGTCGGGGGTGGTTTTGGTCGGGTATGACGGTGGTGTTGGCGTCGGGGGTGTTGGAGGGAAGAGCGGCGAGGACCGGGGGTTTGGGGAGGTTTTGTGATGGGGTTCAGGTGGTGGTCGTGGAGGCTGAGTTAGAGTTAGGCTAGGAATAGGAATTGAATTATCGTGTCGGGGTTGTCGACACCGTGATAGGAAAAATGTAGATGTAAATATGGAATAAGAGTGGGACACGTACACGGACATGATGCACCCATGATAGAAAAATTTCTGGAGGAGTACCTCTCCTTTTATAGGAGGTGGGAATTCCCAGTTGAATAAAGATTGGGTTTTATTTAAATACCCAATAGATAATACATCATGTAATTAAATAGATTTTAAAGTCAATTCAAATCAAATCCAAATCCAAATTAATTTTATACTTAATTTAAAATAATTTAAATAAATCCAATAAAATCTTTTGTAATTTAATTTACCATATTTTATCAAATATTGAATAAAATAAGATTCCAAATATCTTTTTCATAAATATAAAAATATAATATTAATTAATTTCGAAAATCAAGATAAATACTTAAATCATAGCAAAATAAACAAATATCCTATTTCGCAAATATCCAGAATATATTTTATATAAACCAAAATTTTTCAAATCAATATTTATTTTTAAATGACGAATAAAATAACTCTTTTTGAAATTAAAATATTTATCCTATGTACTTTTCCTATAAAATAAAATTTATAAAAAATATTTTTCTAAATATGTATCTCGACGCATATTCGCACTCGTCGAGAAATTACGAAACGCAATTCTCGCACGCTACGCAAATACAAAAATACGAATTTGTATGCGACGTGTAGATAGCATGTACTCATACTGCTCTTGTGTGAGCTGCACCGTAGGGGCAGTAGGAGCCAGTACAATGTCTGGAGTCGACGTCGTCGATGGACCGAAAGGACGTATCTGCTCCAGCTCTCGCAATCGCTCACCATGCGCAGCGAGGGTACTCACCATCCTCTGAATACTCTCCTCAATCGAAGTTTGTACCTGAGTGAGTGAGACAGACATGGTCCTCTTTGATCCCTCCAGCTTGACCTGTCTATGCTTTGTGCGCTGCATAGACTCGGTGAGCGTGTGCAAGCTGACAGCTTTAGCCTGCTGCAGACTCATCAGCTCCTGTATACTGCGCTCGACCGCATCAAATCGTCCGGTGATCATCGGATCGTCGGATCGTCGCTCTGCGGTATGGTGATCAGAAATCTGCTGCTGCAATTCGCGACGCAGCTCGTCGATCTGACGACCAATATCATGAGTTCGTGATGACGTCCACGAAGCTGGAGGCTGCGCACTGATAGAGGGGGTCCGGGATGACTCTGAAGCCAAATAGGCGCCGTAGGATCCCGTACCGTAGTACGTACCCTTCTGAAGACCACCAACGGCGGTCATCCAGAGGTCGTCCGGCGATGGAGCTGTAGGCGGCTGGAAGGAAGTACCAGCCCCTCCCTCTGCTGGCGTACTAGCAGCAGCAGCCGCCTCCTCTTGTAGTCGAAGAAACTCGGCCTAGAACAATGTTTGCTAACGTCAAAGTGTTTGCTAAAGTCTATATTGATATCTATTTTCCTATTTTCTAAATTATAGTAAATTAATATAAAGAATAGAACGTACATATGGCTGCGTCGCCCTCTCGTCAATGAACTCCCCAGCCCTCCGATGGGTGACCAGGAAGATGGTCACCATGTTGGGGTCCTCACCCTTTTTTACCTATTAAAATATATTATCTATTATTAGTAATAAACATTCTATCCAACTATATATAAAATGATGTTCGTCATAGGAAACGTACCAGACGACAAAAATACTCCGTCATCGGAATGGAGCCACCACACCACTTACTGGCGCTTGACCGCGCGTGCCACCTTGGCCTTGTCAGACCGCTCCTGGTACCTGGCTTCACCGAATCTAGCCTTCATCGCAGTCCACTGCTCTGGCGTGATCCAACCATTTATCGACTTTCAGGAGCGATCACGAGACTTCTGGTCGCAGATCGCATCACGGATGAGCTTGCCTGCGACGGCAGAAAATTGGGCCTCAATCTTTGCCGTCCGGTGTGGTGGATAAAAGTAGGTCCTCTACAAGAAGTAAAATAGAAAAATTGTATAATATACACAAATAATTATTAAAATTTAAAAATAAATAAATTTTTTACCTTGAAGTGGGCTAACCTGTAATTCCACCTCCCTGTTTTGGGAAATAAATTTTGATTTTTATATTGATGGTTAATTTACAAATAATAAATTTTTGGTTTTAAAATGGTGATTTATATTTTGGCGGGATAAATTAGGAGCAATTTCAAATTTGAAAAGTTGTTACAACCAACTTGTGGTCCCCTCATTTTTCCTAAAAGATTTTAACTGATTTTTTAGCATTTTTTTTGTAATAATGAAAAGACAGAGGTTGTTTTTATAAAAATTTTCAGACAGAAGGACTTATTAAAGAACTTTTCTGGCGGAAGGACTTTTATGCAAAATTGCACAAACTTTTCTTTAAAATCTATAGCTGGAAAGAGAGAGAGAATCATTAGTTATTTCTTTCATTCCTTTTTCTTTAACTCTCTTCTCCAAAACCTCCTTTCGAACCCTAACCCTAAGTTTTTGTTCCCGGCAACCGCCATGGCGATGACGGTGGTCTACTTCTCTCCGACGACTGAACAAGCTCGACCGATTTCCTTCAGGAGACTCCGCCATCATATCGGCTACATCGACGACAACTTCTTCGGCGTCCGGCCTCTTCCCCACCACAACGACGGTCGACGAGCGGTGATGAGCAGATCTTTCCTCGACTTCCTGACGACTAGGTATTCCTCCAGGCGCTCGACTGTGTATATTCTTCAGCGGCGACAGCAGAGCACCTTCCTCGAGCAACGACGACCTAAGTGCGATTTCTCCTAGAGTCGACACATTCGGAGGTTTCCCCGACGAGCTAATATCCATCGACGACTCTTCGTCTCGACGTTCTTCGATGCGGATCACCAGTAAGCCTCGATCGAGTCTTGAGCTAATTTCAAATTTCCAATCGTGTTCTTAATTCTGGGATCATCTTTTTGATCATTTCCTGTCATTTTGTGGATAAAGTTTTGGTAGAACTCTCTGTCCAACTGGTTGGTCGATCGTTACTTCGAATTCGGTCAGTCATCTGCCACGACATTGTTCCGGCATTCACGAACTCAAGATCAGGCTTCGATCCTCAATTTTGGTAAGTAACATTTCAAATCCATTGGTCTTCTCGCATGATCTGAATAATTGAGCGAGTGAGCCATTAATTTCTTGATCTGAGGAATATAATTTCATCCATTGGTTCAAATGTGACTCTGATCGGTTGTTCATGTCTGCACCCATCCACTTGCTTGATGAAATGACTAAACAAGGGCGTAGCAGTGTTTGGACGTGAGGCTTGTATCCGTTCTGTGGTTGTGTCCCAGTTTCGTAGACTTGTCATCTTCAGGTATTGCACTGCTCTCCTCAAGTTTGATTGTTTAATTTATAGTTAGTATTATTGGGGTTGAACGGGGTTGTGATCGGGTTGCAGGAAGGTGGGGGTCGTGTCTGATCCTTTTGCTCGTGTCGGTTGTGTTGGCCAGGGTCGTTGCGGCGTGGAAGGGTCAGTCGTGTCATGTGAGTAGGTTCGTGATATTCGTATCGGAGTACGGGTGTGTGTCCGGAGTAGGTGTTCGAATTCAGTGTAAGAGGCTGGACCATTGCAGTAATAGGGGTGTCGATCCTCTTTGAATATGTATATTGAAGCTCCAATGATTCAGTAGCAGCCACCTTGCAATATAGTTGTATTTGATTTCAAAACATTTCTCTAGATTTTGTTTTCCTGCTCTTTGTTTCTCTTGATTGTAACTGATTTGGTTTGGGGGTATCTCTTGGAAGCCTCGACGACCTAGTTTGGACTTGGAATGTATTTTGATTACTAATTCAATCTTACATTTTCATATGAAATTTCTTATAGATTTATGATTCAATTGTATGGTTCCTACTATCCTTCTTGTGTCATTAATGCAAGCAATGCTGGTCCCTTTCCTTTGAAATTTTGTTGCAGCAAGCATGGTAGCCGTTTATTTCAATTTGGGTGAGTTCTGGAACAAGTGGTGTTGTCTATGTATGGTTGTGTTGACGCTGGATCTTTAGTGGAGATGGGCTTAGCCTATGGGTGTGGCTGAGTTTTGTTCAAACAAGTATTGGTGAATCCTTGAGTAGGCTTAAACCTCAGGCGTAGTGTTTTGTTGAACCATGATAGGCAGGAGGTTGGGCTTGGGTTTCTCGAATTAAATTAGGACCCAGAGTATGAGTTGTGGAATACCCTTGGATTAATTCTATAGCTGTTGAAGTAAGGTGGTAAATTCTTTTAGGTTATTCAAATGTATTTTCTTCAAGCAGTATACTTGTTTAATTAGTACTATTGATATGTTAAGATAAATAATATTTTCTATGTAAGATTAATAGTGGAAGTTATTCAGTATCAAGAAATCTAATCCTAGTTAGGAAAGAGTATGGGTTAGTGGTATATCTAGTTGGTAAAGTGTATGGCTAGTGCATTAATACATTTATACTATAGATAGTTATGGTTAGAGAATAAATATCTAGTTGGATTAATTGTGTAGACCTTAACCAACTTGTACACACTATCAAATTCAGGTGGACATAGAGACTACTATCTCCCTATTCCCGATCTTCCCGGAGCAAAGACAAGTACATTCTATGGTCTTGTGCATTTCATTATATCCTGTGCTTTCTTGATTGACACACTGCAACATGTCATGTATTTCTGGTGCTCATGTTCCTTGTTCTTATTACTTGTACCTAGGGAGGGGAAATATACTATTTATGTGACCAAACCCAAGAAAAAACTCAGGTGTGTTTAGCTTAGACCCCGCATCGTGCACGCGGGTCCTAAGCCGTACCATTCATGTGCTTTCAGGTGCTTTTATGTGCTTACCCCTAGCCGTTCACATACTTAGTGTCACGACCCGCACCCACTGTGAGGGTACGAGAACATAACAACGCCCAGCCTACGCCGCAGTGTCGGCGGTAGAGCGATGTCCTAGGTCAACATACATCTAGCAATATACATCTAAACAGTTTATACTCCCCGAATGGGGGTGACATAACAGTAAAACTCAATCACAACTAAGGAAGAGATAGCACGAATAAAATAGAACTCAAGGAAGTAAATAGATGAAATAGCAGTAGTCTAAGATAATCCTAGCAATATCCAACAGTACAAGGTCTCAGATGAAAGAATATATACAACTCATAACTCCAAATAAAGTCTAACTAAGACATATCTCAAAACTGCATAAGTAAGATAAGCCTAACTAGTCTAGTCTAGACAATCGGGGTGATCTCCTCAGCTAGAGCTGGGTCCTCCTGAGGGTCCAGCTCGCAGGTGTCATCTAAGGCTGCCCCGTAGTAAGTGTCCAGGCAAGCCTCCTCCTTGTCCTCTGTAATATTTTCAACAGGTCCAGTCAGGACAGGAGCGAGTACAGTACATCTCAACAGATCATAGCAGGTTAGAAAATATAAACATGCAGTAAAGTAAGATACAAGTACTGAAAGAAGTACAGTATGTAAACAGAGAGAGAACTGTAATAGAAATATCTACTATACATAGGGAACTAGCAGTGACTAGTGAGTCAGAGTACAATATGAACATGTAATACTCCCCCCGTACCCCCGATCAATACACTAGGATCCAGCCAGGTTATGTTATATGATGCTATGTAACAGACCCCGAAGGTGATAGACCCCGAAGGTGATAGACCCCGAAGGGTGGTAGACCCCGAAGGTGATACATAGTAGTCCCATAAAAATAGGGATTCTGGGGGTAACCCAACAGTGTAAGTCCCATAAAAATAGGGATTCTGGGGGTAACCCAACAGTGTAAGTCCCATAAAAATGGGATTCTGGGGGTAACCCAACAGTGTAAGATTCCAGGAAGACTCTACGATCATGAAGGTATATGTCGTAAGTGATCAAAGAACCAAGAAGCATATGATACGCTATGAAAGTGAAATGTACAGAACATAGAGTACCCGATGCTCCCTAAGGATAACATCTCAAGAAAGGATCCATATAGTACCAATCTGTGTGACCAACGTGACAGTACAAGTAAAGTAATCTACTGCAAGAAATAATTCTAAGCAGGATATGAAATGATCAGAGAATGTACTCGCCTGTAACTGAGTGTCCAGAATAAAACGTACTGTCCAAGGAGTGGTGTCTGGATCCTAATCAGAACAGCACAAGTCACAACAAGTCCAGAATAGTAAAATGGAGTCCTACTATGCATTCTATATGATTCTAGGTCAATCTAGGCCAAAGTCAACTCTTGGTCAACTTTGGTCAACCCTAGAAGTCTAACTAGGTCAACCCAGTCTAATCAAGTCTAAACTCAACTATCTAGGTCTAACCAGTCATGCTAGGCTCTAACAAGTCTATACTAGACAACACACAACATTCCAAGTACCCATTACACCTATGTATAACCAACAATATATATAGATATAGATATTGAATTAACACTATATATACCTAGGCTAAATACTATATGTATACATATAAATACACATTTCACATATATATATATAGGCACATTACATTCACATGGACACTAATACATACCCTCACATCACTCACACATATATATTTATAGATATATGATATACACATGAATATGGAGGAGAGGGGAAAACAGAAAATACAGTGTGTGTGTGGGCTGTGGTATGTGTGTGTGGGCTGTTCAGTCCAAACTGGACAGTGGGGAGTGTGTGTGTATACATGGGTATGCAGGAATGCTAATAACAGGGAAAGAGAAGACTGTGTGTGTGTGTCATAATAAGTGAGAGTGCAAAACAGTGCCATGTGTGACAGTGATGAATGGGAGTGGTGTGAGTGAGGCTGTAACAAGAAATAGTGGGTGTGTGTTGTGTGTTCAGGAAATACAACAGTGAAAAGAGGGGGAAGGGTGTGTGTTGTGTACATGTGTGTAGGCAGAAAAATTAGTGAACAAGGGAAAGGTTTGTGTGTGAAATATGACATAGTGTGTGTGAAGGCAGGTAGCAGTGCAGGAATGTGACAGTGAATAAGGTGCCTGTGCTAATGTGTAAAACTGGAACTAACTAGCAGTCCTAAATGATCAGTTCAACATCAAAACTGTAAAAAACTTTAGGAAACAAACTAACAGTCCAGCCACACAGTTGACTTAAACAATTTCAGGTATCTATTAATAGGCAAAAAGGAATTCAAGTAAAAACAGTCTACATATCTAACTGTGGCAGTAGCAATGTCCTAGTTAACATTAATCTGGAACATCAATAATCCCAAGTACAGTTCAAAGTTAGACCACAAACTCAGTTTTGCAATTTACCAAAACGAATTCTCAGTTTCCCAAAGCCTTAATCACAGTGCACATCCAGTTAACATGTAAACTCATATTGAAATTAAGGGACTTAATTAACAGGGACATGACAAGAAGGAATTAAATCATCAGGAGAAATGCCCAACAGTAACATTAAGCAACCCAGGGTTAGCCCCTACTGAAACCTTACTGTCAAGTAAAAGTCGAAATCCTCAATAGCCAATACCTCATTCTCACCACCAAAAGGCCAATTTCAAAAGTAAGGACTGAACCTACATGTATATTGATATGTAGGGATAAAAATTAATTGAATAATCATAGCAAAACAGGAAGAACTTGCTTGGCAAACCTCAAGAAATCTTGGTGTCAAATTAAGTATCAAAACAGTCCTACTCACTCATTCAAAGCCAATATTCCAGATAAAACCCAACTTAAAACATGTAAACCAATCTACATACATTATACCATATATTAGGATCTAAAATAACAGGTTAACACAACTTAAACCATTAGAAATCAATTCGAAAAAGAAAACAAACACCAGTGTTCACAGAACACGTAGGCCTTCCCCATGCACACGAGTTTTCGTGTCCGACACGACACCAACTGACACGAGACTTGGGGAGTGTCATGTCAAACACTGCCTCTTGCTCAGTGTCAATTTTCATGTGTCCTTGTGTCCTGTGTAGCCCGCACGAGCATACTGGTAGCAGGGGAGCTACAGTGCTCGTGCGCGCGCAACGAACCCGCGCGTGCACGTGTCGACCACGACTCGACACGACACAGAAATCATGATACAACCTAGGAAACCTCTAAGCAAACCCTAGAAGTCTATTCCTATTCAAATACAACAGGTAAACTGGATCGACATGCCCTTTGTGGCATTCTGTCGAACACAAAGGCTAGTGTACTGATACGTGTCCAGAATGGACACGAATCCTTCGACACTGGACACGAAACCTATCCAGACCTTAGGGGGACCCTTAGTGCTTCCTATACATGAAGACAAATCGAAAATCCATTAAGATTTGAAGAAGTTACCTCTTGTTGAACTTTCAATAGAAACCCCCTATTCAATGCTCTTCCACTTGATGACCCAATCAATCCAAAACAACTTCACACTGAAATGAGAGCTCAACAACAGCAATAATAATCCTATTAGAACCTATTGGAACAATTTAGAAAGAAAAAGGAATAGGAAAGGAGCTCTAGAAATTAAATGACATACAAAACTCACATCCTTGAAATTAGGGCTCTTCCTAAGAAAGAGGCAACCCTAGATTTGGGAGGAGTTTTATATGGGAAATCCCTAGGTAGAGGGGGTGGCCGGCCACTATAGCTTGGGGTTTGGGTTTTGCCAAAACATTGGGCTTTGGGCCAAGTTAGCTAGTCCTATCAAGTTTAGTCACAAAATGACTTGTGAAACCACAAGCCATTTATCAAAACACTTAATTCCTAAATTCCTAATCAAATTTCTAATGAATCAAAAACTACTAACTTAAGTCATAATAGGTTAGCCTAGAGTCACTTGACCTAACCATGTCCAACTAACTAGGGTTAGCTCCTAGGTTGGCCTACAAGGGTCAAAACTAGTCAAAAATCAAACTAGTCCAAATAAAACCAAAATAATTCCTAAAAATTCCCATAAATTCTAATTAATACTAATAATTTTAAATCACCCCAAAAATGATAAATTTATCCTCAAACTAGAATTGTGGTAGTGACACTTAGTTATATTTTAAATATTGTACACACATTCAGGAGATATACCTTGTACTTATTTTCTGTGATTCCTGAGATACCATGTTCTTTCCTGTGCTTACATATCATGTTCCTTCATGTTTTTACATACCATGTTTTTTCATGTACTTATACACTATGTTCTTTCTTGTACTTTACATACCATGTTCCCTTATATTATCATATCATGATGTCTTGTTCATTACCTAGAACTGTACTTTGCTCCGCTCCTGAATAGGATATGTTGCAGGTATGCTTGCAGGACATTGTTCTACTCTATGGGCCAGAGCCCAGGATTTAGCTGAGCAGGATGAGGCTTAGCTTGAGGCTTCATGTTTAGATTACTTAGCTTTACTTTGAGATATTGACTTTAGAGTTCATAACACTTTTCATTCCTGTTGATTCTGGTACATTATGATATCTGGATTTGTGGATTATGGTGATCATTCTGGGATATATTTTTAGATGCTGTGATTCTATACTTTCATGTTTATCTGGTTAGTTTTCCCTAGCTTGGTACAGCTTACTTCGTCGTGTCTAACGACGAAGGCTGGACGTGTCCGACTCGTATCCGATTATTCGGGAGCGGGTCATGACATGTTTTTAGTGGTGGCCCATGCAGGTCTATCCTAATGGTACTAGGTCTTAGCGTACTATTGGAGGACTTGATTATACTAGGGAAACTTGATCACAACATAGAAAAAATCGGAAAATAAGGGTATATCAGGTATATCTGGTATTTTAATATTCTATAAACACTTGTTGTATTTAGGACTAGGTTATTTTAACAGTTTTTTGTTTTTCAGATAGTTCAAAAGCATGCGACACCGGAACGGTTGATTCACCTACACTTGAGGGTTACAAGCTCCCACTATCTTCTATCATTCTACTATCCCCATGGGTAATACGGAGTTAACGAAGAAGTTTCAAGAGTTCCTTGACACCAGCAGGCCGTCCTTTTCCAATCCAGACTTACAAATGCATTTTCCAAGCTAGAGAGGACTTCTGACTTCCAGACTCTCAGATCTTGGATTTCCCCGACACCGAGCGCATACTTTGCATCGAGAAGTAGATCGAGAACCTGGAGCCGCCACTGAAGACCACCCAAGTTCCTGAGGACCCAACTTCTCTAAAGATTAGAGTCACCAGTCAGGAGATCAAGAATGTAGCGCAGACAATAGAATGAGACGAAAACTAAAGCTCAGAAGAGACATGAAGACTTATGACGAAGACAGCAACTATCCTGAACCCGCAAAGCGTCGCCACACTCAGACCACGCTTCTTCAGCCCAGCAGGAGATTCAGATTTAGATGACGACCACTTGCAAATTTTGTCATCGCCAGGACACCACTTCGAAGAGTGTCGCAAAAGACGAAAGCTATGCTTGTACTGCTGATCGCCTATCCACCAAGTCAAGGATTGTCTAGAGACCGTTGATCACACTGCCCAAGGACGAGTATGAGGAGCACCAGGGCTACAGCAAGGGGACCAACCTCTCCAGATTCAGCAACAGCATGGAGCACTACCACGGGAACCAGTCTACGACAGAATAGTTAAAGAAGGTTGAAGATATTCCAGTCCCGGAGGAATACTGAAGATAGAATGAAGACAGAAGATTTCTTTTGCATGGTTGGGAAAACCATGTATCTTTATTAGCAATCCAATTTTTCTTAAAATTTATTTTAGCATCTAGACCATTTCTTAAAACTTCTTGTTTTCTATTTTGGAACCTTGGCGGATATTCGAAACTTACTTCGAGATATTGTTTCCTATTTCGGTAAACTTGTTTCAGATCCACAATTTAATAATTGTTTGAAATCCATTAATCGATACCGTTTGCATATTCATCATTCCTGACCTTGTTTCCTAGTGATGGCTCCTATTTGTAAATTTTATTTCTTTATCAAACTTCGTGTTAATTGATATTTAATCGTTTCTCGAGATTTTATTTCGAAATCCTGTTCCTCATTCGAAACTTGTTTAAAGATCCGTCCTATGCAGACATTATTGCAAATACCTTTGAGGTTTTTGAAGATTTTGTTTCCTATTCGAGACTTGTTTCCTCATTCATGACTTTGATTTTCTAGTCGAGAGTTGTTGGTCCACTATTTTTGTTTCGATCCTGTCTCCTATTCAAGATTTGCTTATTTCATGGATACTTGTTCCTACTCATTTATTGATATTCTGTTCGCTAATCAAACTTGTACTATTCCAAAATTATTCCTACTTGAAATATCATTCTGAAACCTCGTTTGAACCTTCGCTTCTATTGATGCTTGTTTGAGATTCTATTTCTATTTCCAATTCCAGATTTTATATTTATTCGAGATTGTTCTTTATCTGCAGCTTCGTTTCAAACTTATTTGAGATTTGCTTGTCGCATATTTACGATCCAATACCTTGTATTCCATTCACTAAATAATACATGCTTTCCATTCACTCTTCGTAAACTAGCTTTCTATTTGAGATTTCTATTCGTGATTTTGTGTCCTATCCGTGACTTTGTTAATACTTGATTTTCTATTGTTCACTGTGTACCTTATTGGAGAATTCATTTTCAATTCAAGTTTTGCTCGAGGTTTCTTTGATATTCGAGATTTTATTGAAACTTGTACGAAATTTTATTTATTTTGAAACTTGTCTCCTATCTAATACCTTGCCTCAGTTCATCCTTCGAGACTCTGTTATCCCTTCGGGATAATGTCCCATATATGGAATCTTGTTACCATTCCAGATATCAGTTGGAATTCCGTTATAATTTGAAACTTCGCTCCCTGTCTGAAATTTTAAATCTTCCTGGTTGCCCTTTTGTATTCACTGATTGGATCCCTTGTCGTCTCTCAGTACCTAATAAATCCTTGTATTCTAACAGTCAGGTAACTTTACCATTTTCGTGACTTGGACTACTGAAACTCATTTTGAACTCCTTGAAACTCTTTTTAAATTCCTAGGGATAAAGTCGAGAGGCTATTCGATGACCTATTATGGCATGAGAGTTGCGCGCTGCAGCCATCAGCTGGATTATGGAGACTGAGGCTTCACTGCAGCCAGTAGCGCACTGGCAAGGCAGGAATTTTAAGTTGAAGTGATTTTAGACAATCATAGGTTTTCGAGTACTATCGAGACTTGTCATATTCTTCATACCTTGATCTCTTGGGTTGCTTCGTCAATGATTGTTGGAAAATGGATATGGTTGACAGAATATTCGATAATATATCGTTATTTGAGTCACGGAGCCGAAAGTCCACTGCAGTCAGATATATACTGGCGGGGTAGGGATTCTAAGCAAAGTGATTTTAAATACCTATATGTTCTCGGGTATCATGGAAATTATATTTTCTTTTTCCACATGATTATTGGTTTTCGAAAATCACAGATCCTTGCACGTTCATCCTGATTTGATACTGTATCCCCTGAGTATTTCGTACGTTTCTCAATCAACCCTTGCTAATTTCCCTTCTAACATTTTATCGTTAGATCATTGAATTCCTCAAAATTATACATTGCCAAGATTTGATTTCGTACTTCGTTTGTGTCTTGTCTAAACTTCGATTTTAAATCATGTCTATCTGACCATGATATTCCTATCTTGTCCTAGTCCACTTGTGTTAAACTATTGATTCTTGATTGTACTTAATAATTGTATCTTCATGATTTTGTCCCCATAAGTTGTAATTAAAACTTCATTCTATCTCGTGCCTATTTGATTCTTGATCATTGATCGTGTTATTCCAACTTCTTGTGTGTAATTATCGTACAGGGTCTCAAGGCTCAGAGAGCGTCGCAGAGTTGTACAGGATCGGCAGAAGCACTGGACGGACAGCAGCAGACGGGAACTTGAGTTCACAGTGGAAGATAGAGTGTTCCTGAAGATCTCACCGACTAGAGACGTCATCAGATTTGGCAGAGGCGGGAAGCTCAATCCGAGATTCATTGGGCCTTTCGATGTGACTGTGCGGATTGGCGAGGTGGCATATCGACTAACACTTTCAGCTAGCTTAGAGGAAGTGCACGACGTTTTCCACATGTTCCAGCTTCGATGCTACATTTCGGACCCGAGCCATGTGGTGGACTTTTCGGAGCTAGAAGTGGGTCCGAGCTTGACCTATGAGGAGCAGCCAGTGGAGATCCTTGATCGGAGGGAGAAGCGCTTGCGGAACCAGACTATTCCACTTGTCAGCGTCATGTGGAGACACCACTCTCCGGAAGAGTCCATATGGGAGCGCGAGGACGAGATGCGGGAGCGCTATCCCAGTTTGTTTGTTTGAGTGTACTTTGATATTGAGAATTTTAAATACAATAAATAAATCGTGTTGAACCTTCTTGATATTTACTTTGAAATTGTTTTGTTGTCTTTCGAATTTCGAGGACGAAATTATTTTAAGGGGAGAGATTTGTAACTCCACCTCCCTGCTTTGGGAAATAAATTTTGATTTTTATATTGATGGTTAATTTACAAATAATAAATTTTTGGTTTTAAAATGGTGATTTATATTTTGGCGGGATAAATTAGGAGCAATTTCAAATTTGAAAAGTTGTTACAACCAACTTGTGGTCCCCACATTTTTCATAAAAGGTTTTAACTGATTTTTTAGCTTTTTTTTTGTAATAATGAAAAGGCAGAGGTTGTTTTTATAAAAAATTTCAGGCGGAGGGACTTATTAAAGAACTTTTCTGGCAGGAGGACTTTTATGCAAAATTGCACAAACTTTTCTTTAAAATCTATAGCTGGGAAGAGAGAGAGAATCATTAGTTATTTCTTTCATTCCTTTTTCTTTAACTCTCTTCCCCAAAACTTTCTTTCGAACTCTAACCCCAAGTTTTCGTTCCCGGCAACCGCCATGGCGACGGCGGTGGTCTACTTCTCTCCGGCGATCGAACAAGCTCGACCGATTTCCCTCAGGAGACTCCGCCACCATATCGGCAACATCGACGACAACTTCTTCGACGTCCGGCCTCTTCCCCACCACAATGACGGTCGACGAGCGGCGATAAGCGGATCTTTCCTCGACTTCCCGACGACGAGGTATTCCTTCCGGCGCTTGACTGTGCATATTCTTCGGCGGCGACAGCAGAGCACCTTCCTCGAGCAACGGTGACCTAAGTGCGATTTCTCCTAGAGTCGGCGCATTCGGAGGTTTCTCCGACGAGCTAATCTCCATCGACGACTCTTCGTCTCGACGTTCTTCGATGCGGATCACCAGTAAGCCTCGATCGAGTCTTGAGCTAATTTCTAATTTCCAATCGTGTTCTTAATTCTGGGATCACCTTGTTGATCATTTCCTCTCATTTTGTGGATAAAGTTTTGGTAGAACTCTCTGTCCAACTGGTTGGTCGATCGTTACTTCGAATTCGGTCAGTCATCTTCCACGACATTGTTCCGGCATTCACGAACTCAAGATCAGGCTTCGATCCTCAATTTTGGTAAGTAACATTTCAAATCCATTGGTCTTCTCTCATGAACTGAATAATTGAGCGAGTGAGCCATTAATTTCTTGATCAGAGGAATATAATTTCATCTATTGGTTCAAATGTGACTCTGATCGGTTGTTCATGTCTGCACCCATCCACTTGCTTGATGAAATGACTAAACAGGGGGGTAGCAGTGTTTGGACGTGAGGCTTGTATCCGTTCTGTGGTTGTGTCCCAGTTTCATAGACTTGTCATCTTCAGGTATTGCACTGCTCTCCTCAAGTTTGATTGTTTAATTTATAGTTAGTATTATTGGGGTTGAACGGGGTTGTGATCGGGTTGCAGGAAGGTGGGGGTCGTGTCTGATCCTTTTGCTCGTGTCGGTTGTATTGGCCAGGGTCGTTGCGACGTGGAATGGTCAGTCGTGTCCTGTGAGTAGGTTCGTGATATTCGTATCGGAGTACGGGTGCGTGTCCGGAGTAGGTGTTCGAATTCAGTGTAAGAGGCTGGACCATTGCAGTAATAGGGGTGTCGATCCTCTTTGAATATTTATATTGAAGCTCCAATGATTCAGTAGCAGCCACCTTGCAATATAGTTGTATTTGATTTCAAAACATTTCTTTAGATTTTGTTTTCCTGCTCTTTGTTTCTCTTGATTGTAACTGATTTGGTTTGGGGGTATCTCTTTGAAGCCTCGATGACCTAGTTTGGACTTAGAATGTATTTTGATTATTAATTCAATCTTACATTTTTATATGAAATTTCTTATAGATTTATGATTCAATTGTATGGTTCCTACTCTCCTTCTTGTGTCATTAATGCAAGCAATGCTGGTTCCTTTCCTTTGAAATTTTGTTGCAGCAAGCATGGTAGCCGTTTATTTCAATTTGGGTGAGTTTTGGAACAAGTGGTGTTGTCTATGTATGGTTGTATGGATGCTGGATCTTTGGTGGAGATGGGCTTAGCCTATGGGTGTGGCTGAGTTTTGTTCAAACAAGTATTGGTGAATCCTTGAATAGGCTTAAACCTCAGGCGTAGTGTTTTGTTGAACCATGATAGGCAGGAGGTTGGGCTTGGGTTTCTCGAATTAAATTGGGACCCAGAGTATGAGTTGTGGAATACCCTTGGATTAATTCTATAGCTGTTGAAGTAAGGTGGTAAATTCTTTTAGGTTATTCAAATGTATTTTCTTCAAGCAGTATACTTGTTTAATTAGTACTATTGATATGTTAAGATAAATAATCTTTTCTATGTAAGATTAATAGTAGAAGTTATTCAGTATCAAGAAATCTCAGCCTAGTTAGGAAAGAGTGTGGGTTAGTGGTATATCTAGTTGGTAAAGTGTATGGCTAGTGCATTAATACATTTATACTATAGATAGTTGTGGTTAGAGAATAAATATCTAGTTGGATTAATTGTGTAGACCTTAACCAACTTGTACACATTATCAAATTCAGGTGGACATAGAGACTACTATCTCCCTATTCCCGATCTTTCCGGAGTAAAGGCAAGTTCATTCTATGGTCTTGTGCATTTCATTATATCATGTTCTTTCTTGATTGACACACTGCAACACGTCATGTATTTCTGGTGCTTATGTTCCTTGTTCTTATTACTTGTACCTGGGGAGGAGAAATGTACTATTTATGTGATCAAACTCTAGAAACAACTCAGGTGTGTTTAGCTTAGACCCCACATCGTGCACGCGGGTCCTAAGCCGTATAATTCATGGGCTTTCAGGTGCTTACCCCTAGCCGGTCACATACTTAGTTATATTTCAAATATTGTACACACATTCAGGAGATATACCTTGTACTTATTTCCTGTGATTCCTGAGATACCATGTTCTTTCTTGTGCTTACATATCATGTTATTTTATGTTCTTACATACCATATTTTTTTATGTACTTATACACCATGTTCTTTCTTGTACTTTACATACCATGTTCCCTTGTACTATCATATCATGATGTCTTGTTCATTACCTAGAACTGTACTTTGCTCTGCTCCTGAATAGGATATGTTGCAGGTATGCTTGCAGGACATTGTTCTACTCTATGGGCCAGAGCCCAGGATTTAGCTGAGCAGGATGAGGCTTAGCTTGAGGCTTCAGGTTTAGATTACTTAGCTTTACTTTGAGATATTGACTTTAGAGTTCATAGCACTTTTCATTCCTGTTGATTCTGGTACATTATGATATCTGGATTTATGGATTATGGTGATCATTCTGGGATATGTTTTTAGATGTTGTGATTCTATACTTTCATGTTTATCTGGTTAGTTTTCCCTAGTTTGGTACAGCTTACTTCGTCGTGTCTAACGACGAAGACTGGACGTGTCCGACACGTGTCCGATTATTCGGGAGCGGGTCATGACACAACCAAAAGGCCTTTCAATCTGCGGGAGCATCTGAGTAGTTAATCCAAGGCCCACCATAGTTCTGCCTTATATATATGTACATATAATCATTTGAGAAATATATATTAACTAATTAACTTACTTCATAGGCCCGTCCGTCCAAATCTCCATACACGTCTCGTTCGGGGGAGCGCATGGAGGGTCGCTCTCACCTCCTGCGTGGACAGGATCAGTCTGATCGCCGTCCTCCATATGCACGGCGTCGACTCTCCCCATGGAACCGTCGGCAGGAGGAATGCTGGACGCGAGAGGAATGCTGGACGCGGGATCAGAAATGCCGGACGACGAGGGAGGAGTCGCCAACACGCTGGAACTGCCATGTCCCGGTAATGGACCGGGAACAGAACGGTACACTGGCGTACTCGGAGATGAGGATGAGGGTACAAAATCTGTATCTCCAGCCCGAGGCAGACGGGACTGCCTAATATAATATCCTCCGCGTCGTCCTCCTGGTCTAGTCATACCTGATAATAACATATGACAATAAAATAAATATGTATATTTATATGATAGACATCACAGATTTTTGAAAAATATCATAGTCACAGATAAAAGTGTCACTAAAGTGTCACATATTTATATGGTAAAAGTGTCAAATATGATGATAAAACAAACGTACAGATTTAATCCTTTTTTGAAAATTCATCTAGTTCGTTTAGCTCATCATCTTCTTCTTATTCTTCTTCTTCCTCCTCTACATCTTCACTTTCATCTGCATCTTCCTCTTCAGATAATTCTACTTCTTCTACACAATTAGATGTGTAATGAGGAACTTTCGTCGTGTCCACTTCTATAATATTTGTTATAAGAGGTAGTTCATCCTCTTGTTAAGCTATATCGTCAACCTCAAAGGTATTTCTAGCTTTGGTCTTGCATACTGCCCACAAGTCCGACCTTGTTGTTTCCCGTTTAGGATAACTTGTGAAGTACAAGAGCTGAGCCTGACTTGATAGGACAAATGGTTCATAGGCTTGATATCGACGCCGATAGTTTATATCCACAAGACCGTGCTTTTCTACTTTCCAACCTTGACCTTCAATCGGATCGAATCAATCACACCTGAATAACACAATCTTAGCAGGCTCTATTCCATAACTATATGTCAGCTCCACAATCTCCCGTAGGACGCCATAGAAATCGTTGCCCGCATCAACATCTTTGTAGTTCGAAGATCTGATACACAAACTGTTGTTTTTTGTGGAGTCGAGATCCACAAAGTTGTCTCTGATCGGGTAAGTTGTTGACTTGAACCTAAACCCATTAACACAGTAGTTTGGCTATATTTTTGTAGCATAAATTGGTCCCTTGGCTAGCGTTCTAATAGACTCATTCTCAAGTCTTGCGTATGGACGATCGACATAAATACCACAAAAAAAAATAAATTAAGCTCATTCTCAATCAAGTGCATATACAGAAAGGTAATTACAGAGTTCTCAAGTCTTACATATGCACTCAACCATGATGGAAAATAATGCCTCATTTCTTGTTCTAGTTCTTCTTCTGTTATGTGTGGCCTACCTAACCTCACATCATCATTAAATATGCTGAAAACAACATCGTTTAATTAATGTAATAGTATAATAATCAACACTGTTAAAATGATGTAGACGTATTAATTACTTACCCCTCCAGCTTCTCTACTTTATCATCGTCGCAGTTGAGTAATACATACACCTGAGCAGCCCTTAGCTCATCATCGTTCAAATATCTCTTCTTTATTTTACCCGATGGCTTTCTTGGAGCATTGAATACCTTCAGTATTGTATATCATTACATTCATGATCTCCGTCGTTGTTTCTGGAAGCTCCCGTTCTATTAGTTGCAACACGAGGCTTGAAATACATCGAACAAAAGTTTGTAATCTCCTTGAGAACATAGGCTTCACGAATAGAACCCTCGACCCGTGCCTTATTTTTTTTTATCTTTTTTTAGGTGATTCAAATGTCGCTCGAACGGGTACATCCATTGGCATTCGACGGGTCCACCAACACGTGCCTCATAGGATAGATGAATCGGCAAATGCTCCATAGAGTCAAAGAATCCAGGAGGAAACGCCCTCTCTAGCTTGCACAGTGTTACCGCAATGTCCTTCTCTTGCTTTTCTAGACGATCAACGAGCAATTTCTTAGAAAAAAGATCCCTAAAGAATATGCTAAGCTCCGTCAATGGATCCCAAACTACCTGCAGTAAGAATTTCTGAAATGCAATCAAAATTAACCTCTCCATGAATATGTGACAATCGTGGCTCTTCATACCCGTCAATTTATTTTCCTTCGGATCGATAAATCTTCTCAGATTTGACACATATCCGTCTAAAAATTTTAGGCCCTGGATCCACCGACAAAGTCTCACTTTATCCTCCTTGTCCAGTGAGAAAATTGATTTCGACAGGAATTGTTTTCTATTCTCCTCTATCAAATACAACGCAGGGCGTTTACATATTTCTTCTAAGTCCAACCTGGCCTTGGGATTGTCTTTCGTTTTTTCCTTTACGTCCATCACAGTATTAATTATGTTATCAAACACGTTCTTCTCAATATGCCTGACATCAAGATTATGTCTGATCAGATTGGTACTCCAATATGGCAGATCCCAGAATATGCTCCTCTTTGTCCAGTTATGATCTCTACCAAATCCATCGCACTTGTACCAAGTTGTAGGATCTTCGATAACACTTAAAAAATCTCTAACCTCCTTCCATATCGTGGCTCCGTACCACCTTGGCAGTGGATCACCCTTCTCTACAATGTCGGCACGGAATGCATTCTTGTTCCTTCTGAACGGATGATCTTTTGGCAGAAATTGCTGATGACAATCAAAGAAGCACGATTTTCCTCTGTGTTTCAAGCAAAAAGCCTTAGTACGGTCCATGCAATATGGACATGTGAGACGACCATGAGTGCTCCATCCAGATAACATTCAATAGGCCTAAAAGTCGTTGATGGTCCACATAAGGGTTGCATTCATCTAAAAATTCTGCTTCCTGGAAACATCGTACGTGTTAGCGCCTACTTCCCATAACTGATTCAACTCATCTATCAAAGGCTGTAAGTACACATTAATGTTCCTCTTGGGATTGTTCGGACCAGGAATTAAAACGGTTAGAAATATGTACTGAGTCTTCATGCACATCCAAGGCGGTAGGTTATACGGAGTGACAATCACAGGCCAGCACGAATACCGGGATCCCGAAAGACCAAAAGGAGTAAAACCGTCAGAAGATAGCCCCAACCTGACATTACGCGAATCTAAAGCAAAATCAGGATACACTCGATCAAAGTGCTTCCATGCTTCTCCATCGGATGGGTGATCCAACACTCCTTCAATCTGTTCTCGCATGTGCCAACTCATATTTTCGGCCGTCTCTTTCACCATAAATAATCTTTACAACCGCGGCGTTAAAGGCAAGTAGTGCATTGAATCGGCCGGTCTTCTTGCACCGGTAGACCTTCCTGTACTAGTTGTCTTATGGCGATCAGCACCACAAAATCTGCACATATCTGCATCCTTGTCGTCTTTGTAGTACAACATGCACCCATTGCGACAAGATCAATTTTCTCGTATCCCATCCAGAGCGATCTACCATCCTCTTAGACCGATAGAAGTCTTTAGGTAACTTAGCACCCGCCGGAAAGATCTCTATAATCAACTCCAACACTCGGTTGTAGCATTCTTGCGACATGTTAAAATCTGACTTAATGCTCAACAGTCTTGTAACCACCTCCAACGGTGAATAATCCTCACAACCATGATACAATGGAGTCCTTGCATTCTCCAGCAACTCCATGAACTTTGCAGCATCGACATTCGGTGCCTCCTCAGCTGCATCATGAACGAAACTTGGCCCCGCAGCGTCAAAAACCATGTTCACGCACCCGTCGTCGTATGCATGATTATCTGAAACAAAATTAGGTCCCGCATGCATATATGGCCCAACATAAGGCTCCGGCTGTGATGTTAAAGACACAAGTCCTCCGTGTGCGGTCCTGTCACGACCCGCTCCCGAACAATCGAACACAAATCGGACATGCCCAGCCTTCGTCGTTAGATACGACAAAGTAAGCTGTACCAAACTAGGGAAATCTAACCAGATAATCATAAATGTATATAATCACAACACCTAAAAACGTATCCCAATGATCACCATAATCCACAATTCTATGTATATAAATGTACGAGTCATCAATAATGAAATGTACTATGAACTTTAAATCTATATATAAAAGTAAGGCTAACAGTCCAAACCTGAAACCTCAAGCTAAGTCATGACCATCCTGCTCAGCTAAGATCCCGGGCTCTGGTCCATAAGGTAGAATGATATCCTGTAAGCATACCTACAACTTATCCAGTCAGGAGCGGAGCAAAGTACAGTTCTAGGTAATGAACAAGACATCATGATATGAAAGTACAAGAGAACATGGTATGTAAAGCACAAGAAGGAACATGGGGTATAAGTACATGAAAGAACATGGTATGTAAGAACATGGTGTGTAAGAACATGAAAGAACATGATATCTCAGGAATCACAGGAACTAAGTACATGATATATCTCCTGAACATGTGTGTACAATATTTAAAATATAACTAAGTATGTGACCGGCTAGGAGTAAGCACATGAAAGCACATGAAGCACATGAAAGCACATGAAAGCACATGAATGGTACAGCTTAGGACCTGCGTGCACGATGCGGGGTCTAAGCTAAACACACCTGAGTTGTCTCTTGGGTTTGGTCACATAAATAGTATATTTCCCCTCCCTAGGTACAAGTAATAAGAACATGGAACATGAGCACCAGAAAAACATGTCGTGTCGCAGTGTGTCAATCAAAGAAGCACATGATATAATGAAATGTATAAGACCATAGAGTGTACTTGCCTTGCTCAAGGAAAGTACGGGTAGTGAAGGGAACTGGATATCTTCCTGTATTAAATGATTTGATACAAGTTGGTTATAAACTACACAAGTGCAAGCTAGTTATCTTGTAACTTCCTTAACCTTGGTCTAAAGACAAGTAAACTACGATTTAGGTTTATAACTTACTTATAAAATAAATCAATTTCTTGAAACTAACATAAAATAGTCTACCTGTAGTTTGACATATGAGAGTTTACCTACTCAACTATATAGGCAAACACATGCTTCTAAGATGACAACTATTTACCTACGATTACTTGAAACAGATAATTGAAAAGAACTTTTAGGAAGGATTACTACTCAACCTTATCAAACCTTTAATTCAAAGTGAAATGTACTTGATAAATACAACCACTGATTCATATGGAAATGAATGGCTAAACAAGGAAGACAAAAAGGATTTGGATTAAAATCACTTACCATTCAGTCTTTTACTGTTTTGCTACTACAGAGTTGTAGATGACTAATGTTCCAATGAAGGGTTCTTACCCATTTCTTAATTTACCCTTGGATACCAATACAAGAATTTCTAATGTAAAGTTCAATCTGAATCTGGTTATCTAATACTTTATCATGTCTATCTGCTTGAAAGATGAAGAAAACAGTCTAATCTTCTAGACTAGACATGGGGACTGATCTTTCAGTCAATGCCCAAACATCTGGCTGTTAACAAAACCCAAAATGCAACATAGCATCTGCAGGTCAGTATTCTGGTTCTCAGTTTCAACAATCAGAGCACAGTCTCATGTTTTGGGTTGAACTAAATACTGTAATGGAATTATATAAACTGTAGTCAAAGAATTCGAGACTTAATTAAACAGTGAGATGCCATCTCAATGTTGAATTAAGTCCAGACTTCTGAAACTCAGGTTCCATCTGAAATTTACTTCTCAGTTCACCCAATAGACCTAGACCAAGAAGGAGCCCCAAAACTGAACTGAGATCCCAGGTTAACATCATCAAAAATCAATCCCAACTGCATATTCAATCCAGCTGAAACAATTTGCACTTATGTTAGTTTTAGTTTTCACTGAACTAAACCAGTGCACATGCAATCAGGCTCATGAAAGCAATTAAATCATGCACAGGTATTAAGGTTCAGCAACATGAACCAAGCACTGGATAAGTATTCAGGTTCTCAATTGAACCAAAACACAGGATAAGTATTCAGTTTCAATTATCTCAGATTGAACTGAATCTCAGGTTTTTCAATTAAAGTAGAAGCTGCAGTAAAAAGAATCCCAGGCCCCCATCAATGCCCTTATTGCCAATAGAAAGATTCAACTGATACTCACTGATATCCTTAGGCCAAGCTTCAGTCATCCCTTGCCACAGTCACAACCGTTGAGCAACATAGCCTATTCCAATATCATCCCACATGACTTCATTGATCAGTTAGTTTAGTCCAACATCACAAAATCCATTTCCCCAAATGTATCCAAATAGAACAGGGTTCAACAGTTTATGTCCTGCCAATAAGCAGGACTGAATCAAGACACAATCACTACTGCTACCCAATTCCACCTGATAGTTTAAGTAACACATGTTAGAACCCATAGATGGTTCGACAACCAATTAGAGTGATAAACAGTTCACAAGTACAAACTAAATAAGTGATCTCAGACTCAACAAGGCAGTATTCAAGACTTCAAAAATAATGAATTTATTCCTAATCTATCACACAAATTTTCATACTCTGCCTCCTCCTATTATTCTCATATGAAAAGATAATCTAAGTTTTGAAATTACCTGATGGAGATAGGTTGATTTGCACTTGGTGTCAAAATTCGAACATCCAACTGTTTTTCCAAACCTCTGAAACGATAGATCGAACAGGTGCAGGAGTAAAACAGGGAAACTCAACACTAAATTCAAATAAAATCAAAACAATATCAATTTAATTGTTTATTTAAAGAACTTCGATCATGACTCACCAGAGTCGATTTCGATTCGTGGATCGGAGAAGGAGCTTCGAATCCTTTACGATCCTCTGGATCCAAACCTCTCGATCTGAATTGATCGGGACAACAACTAACACGAGATGGGAAGAATGAGTTCAAGAGGAGTGAAATCAAATTATCAGAAAGTGAAGTACAAGATATCGAGATCGAGACTTACTGGTGATCGTCGGAGAATAAATCGAAGTTGTGCTGAGCAAGCGTCAACGCTGGACGGTTGATCGGTTCAATCGCCAAAGATGGTTGTGCGTGCCACTGCCTTCATCGCCATCACTCGGGGCCTTCCTTCCAGGGGCTTAGGTTAGAATTTCTTGAATCAATGGAGAATGACTTTGGGAGGAAATTAATCTCAGTGAGCTGAATGAAAACTCAGAGGAGGTGGTGATCTTAAGTAGGTGGTTAAGGAGTACTTCTTGGCGGGAAAGAGGAGAGTGCTACAGGAATAGTTTGTTAGAAGAGCACATGGTTTCGCAACAAATAGTTGGGGAAGGAAATGGAGATTCAAAAATTCATTCTTCCATTGGGAAGAATAAATAAGGAGAAGGAGAATTAATATTAACACTCTATGGGCCTTAGCCTATCAGGATAGTCCATGGGCTATCCAATAAGAAAGCTTGATAAACAAATTAAACCAATTCTATTTAGTTAAACCAATTTAGTAATTTATAGATAAAATCTATAAACATAAAAAAAATACCAATTGAAAAGGTGGAGTTACAAATCTCTCCCCCTTGAAAAATTTCGTCCTCGAAATTCGAAACCACCAAAATAAGTCCAAAAATCACAAAAGAGATTCAACAAATGTCATTTATAAAATCAGAATTTTTGAATACAAGAATATTATCAAACAAACAAACTAGGGTAGCGCTCTCGCATCTCGTCTTCGCGCTCCCATGTGGACTCTCCCGGAGAGTGGTGTCTCCACATGATGCGGACAAGTGGAATATTTTGGTTCCGCAAGCGTTTCTCCCTCCGATCAAGGATCTCCACTGGCTGCTCCTCGTAGGTCAATCTAGGACCAACCTCTAGCTCCGAAAAGTCCACCACATGGCTCGGGTCTGGAATATAGCGTCTCAGCTGAGACACGTAGAAAATATCGTGCACTCCCTCCAAGCTAGCTGGAAGCGCCAGTCGATATGACACCTCGCCAATCCGCACAGTCACTTCGAAATGCCCGATAAATCTCGGACTGAGCTTCCCGCCTCTGCCAAAGTGAATGATGTCTCTAGTTAGCGATATCTTCAGGAACACTCTATCTCCAATTGCGAACTCCAGTGGCCGTCTGCTGCTGTCCATCCAGTGCTTCCGCCGATCCTGTGCAACCATGAGACGCCTTGAGCCTTAAGACCAAGTACTATAATTACACACAAGAAGTTGAAATAACTAACACGATCTAACGACAATCAAGAATCAAATAAGCACGAGATAGAATAAAATTTCAATTACAACTTAGAGGAGCAAAATCATGAAGATACAAACTATTAAGTATGATCAAAAGTAGACTAGGACAAGATAGAAAAATCATGGTCAGATAAACATGTTTTTAAGATTGGAGTTTAGACAAGACATAAACGAAGTATGGAATTAAAATCTGGCAATGTATAATTTGAGGAAGTCAATGATCTAACGATAAAATGCTAGAACGAAAATTAGCAAGGGTTGATTGAGGAAACGTACGAAATACTCAGGGGGTACAGTATCAAATTAGGATAACGTGCAAGGATTTGTGATTCTCGAAAACCAATAATCATAGGGAAAGGAACATAGTTTTTATGGTATCCGCAAACATATAGATATTTGAAATCACTTTACTCAGAATCCCTACCCCGCTAGTGTATGTCTGGCTGTAGTGAACTTTCGGTTCCATGACTTAAATAATAATATGTTACCGAATAACATATCAACTTTATTCATTTTCAAACAATTATCGACGAAGCAACTCAAGAGATCTAAATATGAAAAGTTTAGGACAAAGTCTCAAGAATACCCAAAAACCTATGAATGTCTGAATCACTTCAACTTGGAGTTCATGCCTCACCAGTGTACAGCTGGCTGCAGTAAATTCTCAGTCTCCATAATCCAGATGATGGCTGCAGTGAACAACTGCCACGCTCTAGTAGGTCATCGAATAGTCTTTCAACTTTATCCATAGGAAATTTCAAAGAATCAAAATAAGTTTCAATAGTCCAAGTCACGAAAATGGTGAGGTTATCTGACTATTAGAATACAAGAGTTTATTAGGTACTAAGAGACGACAAGGGATCCAATCAGTGAGTATAAAAGGGCAACCAGGGAGATTTAAAATTTTAGACATGGAGCGAAGTTTCAATTTATAATGAAATTCTCAGAGGAATCCGGGATAATAACAAGATCCCGTATATGGAACGTAATCCTGTGTAGGTAACAAAGTCTCAAAGGTGGCATAAAGCAGGGTATCAGACAAAAGACAAAGTCTCATCATAAGGAATAAAATCTAGTGTCGGAAATAAGGTTCAACAACATCTCAAACAACAATGAAATCTCGAACAAAATCTCAAAGGGAAAACAACCTCCAATAGAATACACGGTCTCAACTAGAAAACCAATATCAACAAAGTCGTGATTAGGAAATAAAATCTCGAATAGAAAATATTGACGAGGAAATAAGATTTTGAATAGGGAACACGGTCTCAACGAGTCGCAAGTAGGAAAAAGAATCAATGGGTGAATAAAAATAATATCCATAAAACAAGCGATACCTCAAATAGGGAACAAGATTGAAACAAAGTGGTGATCAGAACAATTTCTCAAACAGAAAACAAGCCATGAATAAGAAAAGAAATCTCATATAGGGAACATGTCAAGTCCTCAGATTTGAAAGGAAATTTTCAAATGATGTCTTGAATGGTGAATAGAAGAAAATATTGAATAAAATCAAATTCCAACAAGTCCCGAATAGAAAACTGAACCTCGAGGAGAAAACAAAATTTACAAATTGTAACTAGTTCTGAATAGGAAACAAAATTTCTGAGTAGAATCTCGAAAAAAAGCAGGGTTACGAAGAATGGATGGAGGAGTATTAATCAAAGAATAGGAAATAATATCTCAAAATAAGTTTCGAATATCCACCAAGGTTCCAAAATAGAAAACAAGAAGTTTTAAGAAATGGTCTAGATGCTAAAAGAATTTAAGGAAAACTGGATTGCTAATCAAGATACATGGTTTTTTCAACCATGCAAAAGAAATCTTCTGTCTTCAATCCGTCTTCAGTATTTTCTCCGGGACTGAAATCACTTCAATCTTCTTCACTGTCCTGACGTAGACTGGTCCTTGTGGTGGTGCTCCATGTGATCGCTGAAACTGGAGAGGTGGGTCCTTCTTCTGTGGTACTAGTGCTTTTTGTGCTCGTCCTTGGGCAGTACGATCAACGACCTCCGTGCAATCCTTGACTTAATGGGCATGCGATCCATAGAAAAAGCATAACCTCGGTCTCTTGCGGCACTCGTCGTTGTGGTGTCCTAGGTGGCGACAGAAATTGTAAGTGGTCGTCGTCTCTCCTGCTTGGGCTGAAATGCAAGGCTCTGACAGGAATATACGGCTACTGGTGCGCTGGCTGCTGAGATATGCTCCCGATGATACGACTGGTGATGTGACCGAAGAAACGCTGACTGAGTATTGCGACGCTTTGCGGGTCCAGGGTAGTTGCTGTCTTCGTCATAAGCCTTCATGTCTCTCCTGTGCTTCAGCTTTCCGTCTCGTTCCATTGTCTGTGATATATTCTGGATCTCCTGGCTAGTGGTTCCAATCTTCAGAGAAGTCGGTTCCTCAAGGATTTGTATGATCTTCAGTGGCAGCTCCAGGTTCTCGATTTACTCCTCGGTGCAAGATATGCGCTCGGTGTTGGAGAAGTCCAATGTCTGAGAGTCTGAAAATCAGAAGTCCTTCATGGCTCGGAGAGTGTATCTACAAGTCTGAGTTGAAAAAATGGTGGCCTGCTCCCTCTGGTATCAATGAACTCTTGGAACGTCTCTGTCAACTGCGTACTACCCATGGGGATAGTAGGGCTATAGTGGAAGCTCGAAACCCTCAAGTGTAGGTGAATTAACAGTTCTGGTGTCGCATGCTTTTGAACTATCTGAAAAACAGAAAACTGTTAAAATAACCTAGACCTAAAAACAATAAGTGTTTATAGAATATCAATATACCTGATATACCCTTATTTTTCGATTTTTCTATGCTGTGATCAAGTTTTCCTAGTTTAATCAAGTCCTCCAATAGTACTATAATACCTAGGTACTATTAGGATAGACCTGTATGGGCCACCACTAAAAATATGTCACGACCCGCTCCCGAATAATCGGACACGAGTCGGATACGCCCAGCCTTCGTCGTTAGACACGACGAGTAAGCTGTACCAAACTAGGAAAATCTAACCAGATAATCATAAATGTATATAATCACATCACCTAAAAACGTATCCCAGAATGATCACCAGAATCCACAATTCTCTGTATATAAATGTACGAGTCACCAAGAATGAAATGTACTTTGAACTCAAAATCAATATCTAAAAGTAAGGCTAACAGTCTAAACCTGAAACCTCAAGCTAAGTCATGACCATCCTACTCAGCTAAGATCCCGGACTCTGGCCCATAAGGTAGAATGATATCCTGCAAGCATACCTGCAACTTATCCAGTCAGGAACGGAGCAAAGTACAGTTTTAGGTAATGAATAAGACATCATGATATGAAAGTACAAGGGAACATGGTATGTAAAGCACAAGAAGGAACATGGTGTATAAGTACATGAAAGAACATGGTATGTAAGAACATGAAAGAATATGGTGTGTAAGAACATGAAATAACATGGTATCTCAGGAATCACAGGAACTAAGTACATGATATATCTCCTGAACATGTGTGTACAATATTTGAAATATAACTAAGTATGTGACCGGCTAGGGGTAAGCACATAAAAGCACATGAAGCACATGAAAGCACATGAATGGTACGGCTTAGGACCCGCGTGCACGATACAGGGTCTAAGCTAAACACACCTGAGTTGTCTCTTGGGTTTGGTCACATAAATAGTATATTTCCCCTCCCTAGGTACAAGTAATAAGAACAAGGAACATGAGCACCAGAAAAACATGTCGTGTCGCAGTGTGTCAATCAAGGAAGCACATGATATAATAAAATGTACAAGACCATAGAGTGTACATATCTTGCTCCAGGAAAGTACGGGTAGTGAAGGGAACTGGATATCTTTATGTATTAAATGATTTGATACAAGTTGGTTATAAACTACACAAGTGCAAACTATTTATCTTGTAACTTCCTTAACCTTGGTCTAAAGACAAGTAAACTAAGATTTAGTTTTATAACTTACTTATAAAATAAATCAATTTCTTGAAACTAACATAAAATAGTCTACCTGTAGTTTGACATGTGAGAATTTACCTACTCAACTATATAGGCAAACATATGCTTCTAAGATGACAACTATTTACCTAGGATTACTTGAAACAGATAATTGAAAAGAACTTTTAGGAAAGATTACTACTCAACCTTATCAAACCTTTAATTCAAAATGAATTGTACATGATAAATACAACCACTGATTCATATGGAAATGAATGGCTAAACAGGAAAGACAAAAGGATTTGGATTAAAATCACTTACCATTCAGTCTTTTACTGTTTTGCTACTACAGAGTTGTAGATGACTAATGTTCCAATGAAGGGTTCTTACCCATTTTTCAGTTTACCCTTGGATACCAATACAAGAGTTTCTAATGTAAAGTTCAATCTGAAACTGGTTATCTAATACTTTATCATGTCTATCTGCTTGAAAGATGAAGAAAACAGTCTAATCTTCTAGACTAGACATGAGGACTGATCTTTCAGTCAATGCCCAAACATCTGGCTGTTAACAAAACCTAAAATGCAACATAGCATCTACAGGTCAGTATTCTGGTTCTCAGTTTCAACAATCAGAGCACAGTCTCAGGTTTTGGGTTGAACTAAATACTGCAATGGAATTATATAAACTGCAGTCAAAGAATTTGAGACTGAATTAAACAGTGAGATGCCATCTCAATGTTGAATTAAGTCCAGACTTCTGAAACTCAGGTTCCATCTGAAATTTACTTCTCAGTTAACCCAATAGACCTGGACCAAGAAGGAGCCCCAAAACTGAACTGAGATCCCAGGTTAACATCATCAAGAATCAATCCCCACTATATATTCAATCCAGCGGAAACAATTTGCACTTATGTTAGTTTCAGTTTTCATTGAACTAAACCAGTGCACATGCAATCAGGTTCAGGAAAGCAATTAAATTATGCACAGGTATTAAGGTTTAGCAACATGAACCAAGCACTGGATAAGTATTCAGGTTCTCAATTGAACCAAAACACAGGATAAGTATTCAGTTTCAATTATCTCAGATTGAACTGAATCTCAGGTTTTTCAATTAAAGTAGAAGCTGCAGTAAAAAGAATCCCAGGCCCCCATCAATGCCCTTATTGCCAATAGAAAGATTCAACTGATACTCACTGATATCCTTAGGCCAAGATTCAGTCATCCCTTGCCACAGTCACAACCGTTGATCAACATGGCATATTCCAATATCATCCCACATGACTTCACTAATCAGTTAGTTTAGTCCAACATCACAAAATCCATTTCCCCAAATGCATCCAAATAGAACAGGGTTCAACAGTTTATGTCCTGCCATTAAGCAGGACTGAATCAAGACACAATCACTACTGCTACCCAAATTCCACCTGATAGTTTAAGTAACACATGTTAGAACCCATAGATGGTTCGACAACCAATTAGAGTGATAAACAGTTCACAAGTACAAACTAAATAAGTGATCTCAGACTCAACAAGGCAGTATTCAAGACTTCAAGAATAATAAATTTATTCCTAATCTATCACAAAAATTTTCATACTCTGCCTCCTCCTATTATTCTCATATGAAAAGATAATCTAAGTTTTGAAATTACCTGATGGAGATAGGTTGATTTGTACTTGGTGTCAAAATCCGAACATCCAACTGTTTTCCTAAACCTCTGAAACGATAGATCGAACAGGTGCAGGAGTAAAACAGGGAAACTCAACACTAAATTCAAATAAAATCACAAAAATATCAATTTAATTATTTATTTAAAGAACTTCGATCAGGACTCACCAGAGTCGATTTCGATTCGTGGATCGGAGAAGGATCTTCGAATCCTCTGCGATCCTTTGGATCCAAACCTCTCGATCTGAATTGATCGGGACAACAACTAACAGGAGATGGGAAGAATGAGTTCAAGAGGAGTGAAATCAAATTATCAGGAAGTGAAGTACAAGATATCGAGATCGAGACTTATTGGTGATCGTCGGAGAATAAATCGAAGCTGTGTTGAGCAAGCGTCGACGCTGGACGGTTGATCGGTTCAGTCGCCAAAGATGGTTGTGCGCGCTACTGCCTTCATCGCCATCACTCTGGGCCTTCCTTCCAGGGGCTTAGGTTAGAATTTCTTGAATCGATGGAGAATGACTTTGGGAGGAAATTAATCTCAGTGAGCTGAATGAAAACTCAGAGGAGGTGGTGATCTTAAGTAGGTGGTTAAGGAGGACTTCTTGGCGGAAAAGAGGAGAGTGCTACAGGAATAGTTTGTTAGAAGAGCACTTGGCTTCGCAACAAACAGTTGGGGAAGGAAATAGAGATTCAAAAATTCATTCTTCCATTGGGAAGAATAAAAGGAGAAGGAGAATTAATATTAACACTCTATGGGCCTTAGCCTATCAGGATAGTCCATGGGCCATCCAATAAGAAAGCTTGATAAACAAATTAAACCAATTCTATTTAGTTAAACCAATATAGTAATTTATAGATAAAATCTATAAACATAATAATAATAAAAACCAATTGAAAAGGTGGAGTTACATGTCCACTGATAGTAATTAGGCGTGAAACCCCTCGAGTACAAATGATATGTCACTTCCACTTCTAGATAATATTTCACGTTATAATATTTCACACACGGACACTTAATTTTGGTGCCGTCCATGTACTGAGGGAACTCCTTAGCAAACTGCAGGAACTGCTCTACTGCCGCTATGTATTCATCCCGCACACCACACATATCATCAGGACGACGATTGTACATCCATGAACGATTCCGCAAGTAGTAATTCATATCCATTTGGAAATAATTCTGCAAAGATGGGCACACATGTTCAGCGCAGTAACTAGTCAAATTGCGTGAAGTTGAGTTGACTAAGTCAATATTCGTCTGGAAAAACTAGTCAAATTGGGTGAAGTTGACTAAGTCTAGACAATTATCCTTCACTAGACATAGACATGGAAGAAACACCGATATTTGCAGTGTCCGAACTTTCTAGTGTATATTATAGTAGAGAGACATGGTAACCGTGTGTAGGGGTGCAACACGGGCGGGTTGGGTCGAGCTTGAGGTCAACCCGAGCCCAACCAGATGAATCATAAGCCTAATCCGAGCCCAAGCCTGGCCCGACCTCGGGTTCAACATATGAAGCCCAAGACCAAGTCCGGAGGATCGGGTTGAACTCGGATTGGGTCGGGTCCATCGGGTAATGTTGACCAATTGTTGACTTTCAGTCAACTGGTCAACTATGGTTTGGTTTCGGGTCAATTCTAGTCACTTTTAGGCTAAGTTTTCCCACATCTAACTCTAATACAAAACTTCTAATATAAAATCTTACTAACATATCTTCCACAATTTTCTTACTCTCTAACACAAACCACATCCTATTACAAAATATTACATGACTATATATTTTAATGATTAATTTTAATTAATCTCCATAACTCGATGACATTGGCACAAAAGGTGAGGTTGCACAATATGGTTAGAACACTCCCAAAACATGCTCTAAATTCACGAAAAATTCTCAAAAAATTGTTGGAGCTCCGTTACTGCCCTGCTTATATTATATAATATGTTGCAAGCAAAAGATGCTATGGTAATTCCAACTATAAGTGACCAGATGCGCCTAATTAGTATATTATATGGCATGGTGTTCTTACAAAGAACGTTTGTTTAATTACTCTTTCAGAGGTCCACTTGGAAGGGAAACAAATCCAGTTTTCTTGTGGCAACTAAGGTTCTGTAGACTGTAACATAACCTTTCTTTTGGCAACTAAGAAATGTTAAGGAATTTTATTTCAATGTCTTTTGGGTGTCCACTTATAGGGTAGAGGAAACCTTTCTTGTCACTCTATGCAGTACAATACATGGTTATAGGCATCACATCTTCAACATGGAATTGGGAAAATGATATCTTGCAAATTAAATAGCAAAAGGTGTATGAACTCTGAACATGGCTTGTTGATCACGATTATGTTTAATTAGTATCATTATTGTCTTGATGGAAAATGCCAATGGCACTTGATCTCTCTTGCAATTCCTATGATCCTGTTATTGAATCTTTCCCTTATCTCCCTACTTAAATCAACAACAATAACAAAAAGTTTTTTACTGCATCTGTTTGATTTTGTTTACTTATTTGTACACGCTGTAGGTTATCCAGATTCTAAATGATCTTATTCTTTATGCATCTGTGAAATCTTACTAACATATCTTCCACAATTTCCTCACTCTCTAACACAGACCAAGCCGGACAAGCCATCGGACTTGGACATGAACCCAACACATGAGCCCGAGCCCAACCCGATTGTTGATCGGGTTCAAATATTTTAACCCAAATCCGAACCCGAGTATCTTCAACCATAACCCAACCCATTAACGGGTTTATCCGATTGGGTTCGGCCCATGTGTGTGTGTGTGTGTCCGTGTGTGTCTGTGTGTGTGTGTGTGTGTGTGTGTGTGTCCGTGGGAGAGGAGGAGGAGGGAGAGGAGGAGGAGGGAGAGGAGTTAGGTTACGGTTTACCTGAGGAAGAGGAGGAGGAGCTCGGATTGAGGGAGGAGGAGCTCGACGGGGGGGGGGGGGGGGGGGGGGGGGGGAGGAGGGAGTCGCCGGGGGGGGGAAGGGGTCGCGGGGGTGGGGGGGAGAGCTCGTTCTGAAATTTTCGAGTTTTTCGAGTGAGGGGGGGGGGGGGGGGGGGGGGGGGGGGATGAAACAGTGTGCCCTAAGTAAAAAAGTTAGCGACGTCAAGATTCGACGTCGCTAAACGTCGCAAACATTTTAATATATGCCGACATATTTTAATAATATGTCGATGAACGTCGCTATTCAGCGACGTAATTTATCTACTGTCGCTGAACGTCGCTATTCAGCTACGTTTTGCGATGTCTATTGAAAGGAGTCGCTATATTACATATTTAGCGACGGTATTTATTACGTTGCTAAATGACGTCGCTAATATAGCATATTTTAGTAGTGGAAGAAGAAGAAGAAGAAGAAGAAGAAGGAGAGATGGATGTGTGTGTGTTTATATGTGTGAGCTTTTGATTTAAAGTTAAGGTTTCAGTTGTGAGCTCTGAAAGGAAGAGGAAATTCTAGGGTTTATGTGTGTGGCCGAGCCGAATGAAGAATACGAGAATGGAAATTTTTGGTGCGGCTGGGAAATGGAATGAGAATGGTAGAAGAGAGAGTAAGCTGGGGTCATATGTTAGGGCTGATCTGTTGGGCTGGGCTGGATTTGTAAGTTTGGGTTTTTGGTTTTAAAGGAAAGAAATAGCTGATGGACTGTGCATAAAATCTAATAGAGATTTATTAGACACAATAGTAAAGGTAGGGATGTTTGAAATTGGGAGTTGGGTTAGTGTTTAGAATTTAGGTTGGCAGTGGGCCTCGGCCAGTAAAGGTTTTAGACCAGAGCAAAATTAATAAACAGAAATATAATTAGAAGGGTGGGTTGTTGGGCCGCTCCTAATTAACTGATTATTTGTTTTGCAATTTAATCCTTTATAGTCATTTCGTAAATATTTGTAGTAAATATTTCATGTGTTATCCTACTGGTATCTATAACATGTTGTTTCCTTGCTTGGTATATATATCTAGTTAACTATTATATGGTAGTTTAGCTAACAAGTATTTTTTTTTTCTTTCTAAAATGGTCTTTTGCTAAACTTAGTTTAAATTATCTCACTAGTATTATTTGGATAAAATTATAAAAATTATTGCTAGCTAGTTTTGCCAAATATGTATATATTGTTATAAATTTCTTTTCTATATATATATATTTTGGTTAAAAATGTTGTTAGCATAATTTCTACCAATAAATGCATTTTGATTAAAAGCTATCTTTCTAGAATCACTATATTCTAAACTTTTACCTGCTACTAGTATAAATAAATATTAGTTAGTTAATAAAGGAAGATAGTTAGCTAATGTATTTTCATTAGCTAGATAGATGTACCACAAATTGTTATTTTTCTAAAATCACTATATTCTAAACTTTTCTCTGATTTTAAGTTGTTATCTATGCAATGTTCATCTAGTTAACTTCTCCTTGCTGAATAGATGTACTAAACCCACAAATTGGCTATTGATCCTTTCACAAATCGGTGGTGGCATGCAATAATTGATCCATAATTTTTTTTTTTTTTGCTTTCTGGACATATACTACTAACATAATTGTCTTAAAATCCTATACTGTACGAATGTTCTTACAGTTTTGGCAATTCTCACGGGTACTCATAAATTGCTAATTAGCATCATTCTTATTGACTCCAAGCTGGGAATTATGTGAACTCGCACTGTTTTTACTTAAAAAGAATGCAGCTTAAATCATATAAAAGAAATGAAAAGAAAACCCCCCAAAAAAATCCAAGTGTTAAAAAAAAAACCAATTTACAAATTACAACCCTAAAAGCACATTATATTTATGAATTTATACTTCATACATCACGGATAGAGTCCAAAAACTCGACCATCGATTCTAAATGACTGATATGTATCCTACTAACAACCCAAATCGTCTATACAACATAAAACTATATATAACAATATAAATCTATGTTTCATATAATATAGCGGATAAAATGTTTATCAATAGTTGCATGTCATATGTTTGAACTATGTAATATGACAGCCATCTGCATCCGTCGGTTAATTTTAGCGTAGCATTTGAGATACGAAACAAAAATCAAATATTATCGTTGATATGTCACCACCCCTTTGACCACCTAGGCCTCCATCCCTTGCTGCTCTTCTCGCCACCATCCAACACCACCACACTCTTCCTCTCCTCTTTCTTCTTCCACCCCAGCTTAGCCAAAATCCAATCCCTCTTCTTCCTCCTCTTCTTCTTCTTCTCCTCCTCCTCCTCCTCCTCGACGGCCCCGTCGTCGACCTTCCTATCCAAACTAACCGCCGCCGGCAACGGAGTGCTGCTCCCGCGGAAATTGTCATCATCGTAACTACTAGCATCGTCGTCGTAGTCATCGTCGTCGTCCGGGAATAAGGCATTGAACTTCAGGTAGCTGCTCCCGAGCGACTCCTTCGGCACGTTCACCGAGAGCAGAGGGGAGGCCCCGCCCCAGCTGTTCGTCCCCTTGTTCGCCCCCCGCGGAGTGCGCACGTCCACGATCTCCAGCTCCCTCCCCATGATCGTAATCCTCTGCGGTGTGCTGAAGCCCGGCTCCGCCGCCGCCGCCGCCCTCCTCGTAGGAGTGCTGCCACTGTAGTGCTCTAAGGAGGAGCCGTTGGGGGCCACTTGGTAGTCGTCGAACCACGGCGGCACGGGCGACGATGGACGCTTCGGGGTGCCGACAGGGGTCCGGCTGGGCGTGCCGGCGAACCAAGGCGAGGGCAAACGAGGCGGCGTGCCGATCGGGGACCGGCTCGGCGTGCCGAGCCGGGACGAGGGCCTGTCTCGGAGCATCGAAGCCATTGTGAATTGGTCTACTCTCCCCACTCACTCTCCTGCTTTTGTAATATGTGCATGGGCTTGGAATTTGAGGACAATGACCACAATGCCCCTTCCATCTATTATACTTGTCAAGCAAGTAAAACTTGCCATTTGGCAAGAAACAAAATATGTTCTCGTTCGGCTACAGGAGAGGGCATTTTGGTCACTGTCCTGGTTGAAACAAGGGGGGAAGGGACAAATGTATCGGTTACTTCAATGTGGAACGGGCACTCCGTCGATAAATTCAGACTTCATCCGATGGCAGTTGTTGTTAGTGCCGGGGCACAATTTTTTCGATAGAAAACTGAGAATATGAAACAATTGTAAAAATAATGTTCCAACGCAACACTTCTAGGAAGGTTATGCAAGTATAACGAAGATCTAAAAAGATATCATTATGATATTACGAGAATCTAAAAAGATTTCGTAATCACAGCAGCGAAGAAGATGACAGACGAAAGATGGAAGTTGGCCTGCTGGGATGAATGATCACCGTTGCTCAAAATTTTATTCGCCCTACACGAACAGCTTCAAGAAACCAGCAAGTTCGTCGGAGAACTTGGAACACTCCTGCTCTTCTGACTCCTCGGATGGACACGAACTCCCGTGCAAAAGCAACGCTGGTGCGGCGCCTTTCCTCTCTCTTGAAGGCTGCTGGAATTCGCAAGCAAATTCCGATCAGAACTGTGTTAAAGAATACGTCTGAACTCTCTTTTTACTTGTGCTAAAAAATACTTCGTAAACTTTCTGTGGTGGCTTCTCCTTTTTATTCTATATCCAGCCTTGAGAGAGAGGATGCCTTCTATAGGCCCTACAACAACTGGTCGGTTGCCACAAAGTTAGGGACGTGGTAATAACCACCCCGAACATGTA
The DNA here is from genome assembly GCA_029216955.1 of Iris pallida. Lineage (NCBI taxonomy): Eukaryota > Viridiplantae > Streptophyta > Magnoliopsida > Asparagales > Iridaceae > Iris > Iris pallida. The sequence goes on along the minus strand of JANAVB010043419.1, from coordinate 13,707,007 downwards.
GCAACCGTCCAGAACATGCAAACGCACGTTCTGCTGCCAACTGCGCACACCCCGCGCTCCTTGCACTCTGCGCGACAGAGCGCGCACTGAACTGCGCACACTGCGCACACTGCACACACAGCGCAACCAGCGCAACCCGAGCAACCCGCGCAACCCATCACAACCTGAGCGCAACCTGGGCGCGCACCTGGGCAACACAACTGGGGTTGCGCAACTGGGCATGCGCAAATGGTCAGCGCAATTGGATTTGCGCAACGTGGCAGCGCAAGTGGCTCGCGCAACGAGCGCAACTAAAGCGCACTATGCGCCTAGCGTCAGCGCAACTGGGCTATGCGCAACGTGGCAGCGCAAGTGGCTCGTGCAACGAGCGCAACTAAAGCGCACTATGCGCCTAGCGACGATGCTGACGTGCTAAGTGCAAAGTGCGCCAACAAAATACCACATTACGCCTCATGAGCCCATGAGCCCGAGTCCGAGTCCGAGTCCAAGTCCGAGTCCGAGTCGCTAAGCCCCTACGGGGCTTAGCTCCCATGGAAATGAATTTCCCAAGAGCAAAAAGTATGAATGCTTTTATTGTTGATTTAGCCATTTTCCCATTAGAAAAATAACCCCACATGGCACACCCATGTGCACCTCCACACCACATGTGCATCTCTAAATAGGAAAGCTATTATATAGAGATACAACTCCTTTGGTCTAGCCGATGTGGGACTAAAATTCACTTAGAAAAAGACCAAACTCCAACAATCCCCCACATATCTATATATATATATGGGTATAAGTGTTCCCCACAGTAACTGTCCATCATGCATTAGGAGAGATGTCGCTTACGACTTGAATCTTCCCGTGTGGGTCAAACAACATATTATAATACAAGAATGGACTAAGCCTTGAATTCTGCATAATAGCTGAAATTCTTTCCACTCGCATAATGTAGTTACGTGTGCTTCTGGCTACACATTAAAGGTCCTGTGCCAGCCTGATTTCAGTATATAATTTTGGGCGTCTACAAGTTACCCTCAAAAGACGGCCTGATATCTCTTTGTCCATACACTATAGGTGAGTTCATTATAAAGAGACATGACATGAAGCGCTTTGCGCTTCCCTTGTGGTGCTACGCCGCCATGACATGGCTTAAAGCCGAGGCCTTACCCCGTACCGGGAACCTCATCGTAGTGTCATACTACTGTAGCATGAGGCAACCGCCTCTTTGTAGTGCCAAACTACCCAGCATGAAGTCTTAGGCTCCCTTGCGGTGTTACGCCGCAACGACATGGCTTGCAAGGCCGAGGCTTTATCCCTAATCGGGTACCTCATCGTGGTGTCGTGCCACTGTAACATGAGGAACTCCTCCTCTTTGTAGTGCTGACTACACACCTCTTTATTTTTAACATACATCATTAGGCTAACTACCTATTTGCGGTGCTACGCCGCTGTCACTTGGCCTGCAAATGTAAGCCCCTGAATTTAGGGCTTATTTTTTTTATTTTATAAATCAATTATTTTGAATAAATATTATTATTTGATTATTATTTAATTTAATGCACTTTACCGTGACTTGGAATTCTAGAGCATCAGGGATGCCAGTCTCTGGAAACTTCCTTCTTGGAGTTTGTAGTAGACGATATTATCTTCATTTTGATATATCCTGTCCCACTTGAACTCGTTCCCTTGTGCTCCTTTTGCTTCGCGCAAGTTCGGGTCAATATTAGACCATTTAATTATTAATTGAATTCCCACTCTTTTCCATGATCATCATATGCGCGTTACCATGACTTTTAATTTAGGAGCACCAGACTAGTCGTTTTCTCAGAACCAACTTGTCATGCCTGATCTACTCGAGACGCTCTTCATCCATGACCTTCGTGTCCCACTCAGACACTCCATTTTGTGCTCCATTTTCTTCGCACAACTTTCATTTCAATTTAGGCCAATTAATTATCTACCGTAATTTGTTACCAGACTTCCAATTTAATTTTCGGGCCCGACATCGGTCCAATCCAGTCGACCCAATATATGGTCCTGGCCTGTTTTGAGCCTACTATGCACGCGCCACTTGCGTGCCACCGATTTGATCTCCCTTGTGCTCCCATTCCATCCGTAAATTTTAATTGGTTTAATTTATAAATTAATTAAATCTTGGCTTCGATTTTGTCCAAACTTGGCCCAACGTCCGACCCAGTTTGGCATGGACCCTACCATGACTGCCCATACGTCCCACTGATGTGTCTGCATTTTTCCCTATTTGAAAATACGTTATTTTATATAAATATCTCTACCTCTCTCTTTTATATATATACATATATATATATATGTATAATGTAACTCTCTCTCTCTTCATTTAAACAACACTCTCTCTCCACACATCACCCACACCCCCTCACCAATGTGGCCGACACCCCCATCACCCTCACAGCCAACCAACATCTCCCCCTCGCTCTCACTAAATATCTCTCTCACTAAATATCTCCCTCTCTCTCTATATATAATATATACACACTCACATATATTATATATACATATATATATCTCTCTCTCATTCTCTCTACACACCTCACACCTCTCTCTTTACAGCTAACCCCCTCCCCCCTCATGTGCTGTACACGAACACCCCCTCCCCCATCTCTATTCTATTACTCTCTCTCTCTCCTCCCTTAATATTTACACACACATACATCTCTCTCTCTCTCTTTCTCTCAACTCTCTCACACACACCACACCATCAACACCACTAACCCTCCCACAGGCCCTTGGCCGAGCTCCTCCCATGCTCGACCTCCTCCTCCTCCTTCTTCCTGGCGGAGCACCACCACCAGCAACCCAAGCCCGAGCTCCTCTCTCTCTCCATTTTTCTTCACTTCTTCTTCTTCTTTAAACCACTCCCACCACTACCACATCCATCCCACCACCTCCACTCTTCACCAGCCGCCGCCGTCGTGCTCCGGCCTGGCCCGCCCCGACGTGCGCACGAGCGCAGCACAGCTGTAGCAGGCCAACGTCCTCCGGGATGCGCCGTCTAGACGTTTGTGCGTTTTGCACGGAGTTCCGTCGACGCGCGCGGGGAAAAAAAATTCAGAATTCGTGTTTCAGAGCAGCGCCTTCGCATGCATTTTTCGGGAGATCCGACCGTTGGATCGGCGAACTCCTTGCTCTGTCTCAATCTCGGTATATCCCTCTTCACCTCTGTCAAGTTTGAACCGTTAATTTCGTCGTTTGATACATCAAAACTGGCCACCAAGTTGACGTTTTAAATTGAACTATTTTTGGACAGTTTTGTGATGCCAACTTCGCGGGTTCGTATCTTCGTCGTCGCATCTCCGTTTTGTGCGCTACCAGTTCCGGTGCACAGCTGGTATAACCCTCTTCCTGCCCCCTTTAGATTTCATTTCAGTTTGAGCTTATTAGGTCGGTCGAATTCGACGCCAAAGTTGGCCGTTCAAATTCTTAGTATTGTACTTGTAAAATTCTATTTTTGAACCCGGGACTCCGGATTCAATTTCTGACACCACCAGTAGACTCGTGGCGTCATTCTGGCATGTTTTCATATAAAGTTTGCTTGATTTGGAGAACGTGGGCCCTGGCACGTATTTCGGTGCAAAGCGGGTCCCACTTTCTGAGTCAACGGGACTTTTTGACGCCGGATCATCGGAATCCAATTCCGGATATACCGTTGAGTTCGTATCGTCATTCTGGACTCATTGACATATAATTTGCTAGGTTTTAGTAGACATTGACTCCGGCACGCATTTCGGTATAAGTCGGATACCAATATCCGGGCCAACGGGTCATTTTGAGATCGGCTCATCGGAATCCAATTCCGGATATACCTTGAGTTCGTAACGTCATTCTGGACTCGTTGACATATAATTTGCTGAGTTTTGAGGACATTGGCTCCGACACGCTTTTTCGTGTAAATCGAAATTTCAATGTCCTAGTCAACGGACCAATTTGAGATCGGGTCAACGGAATCCAATTCTGGATATACCGTTGGGTTCGTATCGTCATTCTGGATTCGTGGACATATAATTTATTAGATTTTGTGCACTTTTATTTTGGCACGTTTTTCGGTACAAAGTGTGTTCAACGGCGGACATCATTTTGGCCCAAAATTATCGTTTTGCCCCTGTGTCCAAATTGGACTTTTGGACAGGCTATCCTGGCTGATTTGACCATTCTGGACACGTTGGTAATATTTATTTTATCATCCGACAACATCTGTAGGTTTTTATCCTATTATTATAATCTTTCTCCTTTTGTGGTATTTTGAGTTCCATCGATTCCAGTGATTTCACAACCACTGAAATTGAATGTGTTGACTCTGTAGATGTTTATAGAGACTAGCTTTTACCTTGTTGACCTTGGTTGACTACTTTGACTGAACGTCGAAGTAGAGTCAACATTTGACCTAGGTTAGACTAGTCTTGACCCTGGTTGACCACAGTTGACTTTTTGACCAAAAGTCAACCGGAAGTCAACCGTAGCCTAAGATTGACCAGAACTTGACCGAAGTTGACCAGTTGACCCAAAGTCAACTGTTAGTCAACATTAGTCAAGTTTGACCCGAGTTGACCTAGGGTTGACCCGAGTTGACCAGTTGACCAGAAGTCAACTGTAAGTCGACCATTGACTTAGATTGACCTAGTTTGATTACTTTGACTTATCTTGACCTAGTTTGACTTAGTATGACCTGATTTTACTTCCAAACCCTTATATTGATACAGTATTCCATCCATAGGTCCTCGAGGCACTGTTCTTGGACTCAGTTGACATATTCTACCAGATCTCAGGCGAGTACATTCTCTGATAACTTTTTCCCAATTTATGATAACTGTTATGATTCATGTACTTAGTGTAGATATGCTTATTCCTGACACATGGTTCTCACGGATTGGTATTCCTGGATCCCGACGAGAGATGTTTCTCCTTCTTAGGTTGGGATGTATTGTGCAAGCTCCCTTGTAGCTCTTGTACAATATGTGGTCACTGATTCTAGAAAGACTTGCTCCCTTCTCATTAGAATCCCGTGCAGTGACGTGTCCTGTTTGGATCCATTCTACCAGTTGGGGGTAGGAGGGTAGTAGCGTATGCCTGTGATCAGATCTATCCCGCATTCCCGAACAGTGTGAGTCATATACCGCACATATGACTTGCCAGGCCAGTTCTTGACATGAACCCAAGCCGATCACAAGTTGAAACTGCTACTCACACACATTGGATATATGGCTTACCTTGATTTGTGTACATACCATGATTCAGTTCTACTTTCTTGTTCTAGCTCTAGCTCTACAGCTTACCATGCCATGATACATATATGTACACTCCATGATTTTTATTGTATATGCTCTATTTACAGTCTTATAGCTTTTATTCTATCTTGAGATCTGTTATGAGATATATGTACTCGTTCCATCCTGACCGGATATGTTGACGAAATTTTAGGAGTAGTTGTGCCCTCGGTATGGGACTTCATGATGTTGCTAGCTGAGGTGGATCTCATTATTCTTCTATGTGAGTTGCCTGGTAGTTATCCTTAGTTAGTCTTATTGTTCTTTCCTTATTTTCATGTCTTATGATCCTTGTAGATTCTAGTTGTACTAGTAATATTGTTATTAATTCTTGTCTTATCTTCCTTAGTTTTCGTGATGTGACATGAGTACATTTCTAGTTATGGATTCTTGGATGTTGTAGTTAGTATAGTATGTAGGGCTGTGCACAATTTAGTCAAACCGATGAAATCGAACCAAACCAAACCGAACCGACCGATTTTAAACCGAACTGATGGTTCAATCGGTTTGGTTCGGCTACAATTATTCTAAAACCGATGGTTCGGTTCGGTTCTCGGTTTGGGTTGTCCAAAAACCGTTGTAAACCGAACCGACCAAACTCAACACTGGTTTCTTAATTTCTTTCAGACTTTCAGTGGTTTGGGTCCTTTGGGACCTTTGGGTTCCCCAACAGGTCCAATGGTCCATGAATGACCTTTGGCTATTTTCTTTCCCGAATCCCAACAGGGCCAGGCTGCAGCCAGCACCCAGCAGCTGCAAAACCAAAATGCAAATAATTTTCTCTCTCTCTCATTTCATTTGGGAAGCCTCAACTCTCAAACCCTAAATTTTCAACCCTCTCCCATTTCATTTGGGAAGCCAGCGGCTGCTATTTTTTTACCCAATTTCCCTCTTCGGCGGCCGGCTTCGACTCTCCCTCTCCGGTGGATCCTTAATGGGTAAGTGTTTACTGTGTTAGGGTTTATTTTTGGATCTATACAGAAATTGGACACTAGATCTGATTATCTATAGATTATGGTTAGTGTTAGGGTTTATTTTTTCTTCTGTAAACACAGATCTATTATTTATAGATATAGACTAAGATGATGTTAGGGTTAGGGTTTATTTTTGGATCAAATTTCGGTTGAAGTCATTTTCTATTTCTCTTTTGAGGATTAGCCTCTAATTTTCACTACTTAGAGAGTTCATTTGCTATGAATTGGAATTATTATAGGTGACCAGAATTACTGGAAGGTTGGATTTTATATAACTCATAGAAAAAAAAATATCCTGGATTTTTTTCTTGTGCATGCATCGGAATCCGATCTATAAATTTCCAACAATTAATCTATATATCAGTAGATCTTATGTCATTTTTTTGCTTGTACTTAAATTTATTCTGTAGATCTTATGGAATAGGCAAGTATCTGTATATCAGTTGATTCAGTTTACATGAAAATTAGAAGAATTCTATAACTAACATATTTGCAATTTTACATACTGATATCAATATGGAATTATGGATTATGGAACAGGGCAAGTTTATTTTCTGCTCAAGTCAAAGTTGCCGGTCATTGTGGATGGCTTCGTCGTCGTCATCCTTCTCTGTAAGATAAACCTATCTTCGCTTTTTTCAATTTTTCTCTTTGTGTGTGTTTTACTTGAAATTTGAAAGAAAAAAATTTGTTGTGCAGCTAGCATCAACTCCTGTTTGCAATGCAAGTGCAAGTGAAACTAATCCGATATCAAGTTCAAGTCCAATGGATGAGTATCTGGGTATTGCATCTAATGAAGGTGAGGTTCCTAATATTCCATCTTCATCTTGTAGTCTTGGTAATGGCAAGAATAAAAAGAAACCTACAAGGCCCCCTGCTGCAGTTTGGGCACACTTTGAAAGAGTTGGCCTTCGAGCAAAGTGCAAATATTGTGGTAAAGATTATGCAAGTGATCCAAAAAAATGGAACTTCCAATTTGAATACTCACATAAGTCTTCAATGTAAAAAGTTTCCTGGTCGAGAGTCAAAACAAAAATCATTATCTTTTCAACCTAAGAGAATTGGGGAAGATGGAAGCAATAGCAAACTAATTGCTACCAGTTATGATCCAGACTATCTTCGAGAGTCAATAGCAAGGTACATTATCAAGGAGGAGTTGCCATTTCGGCATGTGGAGAGCGAGGGGTTTAGGGACTTGTGTAGAGACTTTGAACCAAGGTTTATGGTTCCATCTCGCACTACTGCCACACGAGATGTTTTGCATATGTATAAGATGGAGCGTGAAAGGTTGAAAAAAATATTTGTTAGTGATCATCAAAGAGTTTGTCTCACCACAGACACGTGGACATCTATTCAAAATATGAATTATATGTGTCTCACCGCACATTATATAGATAGTGACTGGAGGTATAAAAAAAAATCATAAACTTCTGTCAAGTTCTCGACCATAAAGGTGAAACCCTTGGCAAATCAATTGAAGCATGTCTATTGGAGTGGGGGATTGAAAAGGTGTTGACTGTGATAGTTGACAATGCAAGCGCTAATGATACAGCTATCTCATTCTTGGCAAAAATAGTGAACAATTGGAAAGGTTCAATTATGAGTAGTCAATTTATTCACATGAGATGTTGTGCACATATACTAAATCTCGTTGTCACAGATGGTTTAAAAGATTACCATGATTCAATCAATAAAATTCGTGATGTGGTGAGATATTGGAGAGGTTCCCCAGCAAGGTTGCTAAAATTCAAGGCATGTGTAGACAAGCAAAAGATAACTTCAAAGGCGCTTCTTTGTCACGATGTTCCAACCAGGTAATAACTTTTTTTTTGTACTCTTCTTATGTTTTTCCCACTTTGGGGTGTCTCTGGAATGTCAGTTAGGATTACAATGTGAAACCTGTGAGATGGGAACACTAAGCTTCAAATAAGGACAACTAAGAAGATGTCTTTGAGGTGTCTCTGGAATGTTTTTCCCACTTTGGGGTGTCTCTGGAATGTCTTTGATGATACAATCAAATAAGGACAACTAAGAAGATGTATACTGAATGAAAGAACTTGTGCATTTTGTGCAAAACTAAGCTTCAAAATTATACTTAACATTTTCCTTCTCTTGATGACCACAAACTGTATTATAATATTTTTTGTTGTCTTATCTTTTTAGCTCAAAATCGTGGCCTTTTTAATGGATATCTGTTAAATCCAAACACAATTTTATGAGCTTGAAGTTTGTATTTAATTTGTGTTAACCAACTGCAAGTCTGCAACTATAAGAGTTAGTGAATAAAATAGATCGTCTAATAAGATATTTGTAGTTATATATTTTTTTTTGTATAGTAGAACTCATGTTTAGCTGATAAATAAACGAAGGAGCTATTTGCTTCAGTTTTTGGTTCCTTTGCTGTTTGCCCATCCTGAATCAGCCTCTCTTTTTTTTCTTTGTTTCATATATAATTTTGTGTCTGAGATCTGAGTACATTCCACTGGAATGTCAGTTGCCTGGAATGATTCCAGTAACTTTTTAATATGAAACCTGGAATGTAGTTTTTGTTTGAGGTAGGATTTCAATTAATAGTTAGGAATGATTCCAGTAACTTTTTAATGTGAAACCTGGAATGTCAGTTGCCTATTTACATGTCAGTAACTTTTTTTTTCTATTGGACTGCATTCCAGTAACTGATAATCTATTTACAACCAGGTGGAATTCTACTTATTTGATGTTAGACACCGCCGAAAAGTTTCAAAAAGTATTTGAACGCTTGGAAGAGGAGGATGGCCAGTTTGTACGCGAGTTTTATAAAAGTGGGACGAAATTGACTCCTTCAGCTGATGATTGGAATTATGCTCGTGCTCTTACAAAATTTTTGAAGGTATTTTACGATGCAACTTTGAGCTTTTCTGGTTCTACATGTACCACATCCAATGAATTTCTCTGGCAATTAGTTGTGATTCATGAACAACTGAAAACTTGGACTTCAAGTAAAGACAAGTTTCTCCAGTCCATGGGTAATAATATGAAAAAAAATATGATAAATATTAGGGAAGTTATGAAAAACTGAATCCTTTTCTATTTGTTGCTATACTAATTGATCCACGTCACAAGGAGGACGGTCTTGAGTTTTGTTTTGGGGAATTATGTGGTGAAGAAATGGGTAGGGAATTGACAAATAAGGTGAAGAATTTTTTGCATGAATTGTATGATGAATACAAAATGTTTTATCTTGAAAGTGGAAGTGAAGAACATCCATATGAGGCAACTTTAGTCAACGAGGTTGATGATGATAATGTTGATGTTAGTAGGACAAGAATCAGTTCTCGCTATCTCAAGAAAAAGAAAAGAAAGGTTATTGGGGAGTACAAAACAGAAGTTGATCAGTATTTGATGGAATCTTATGAAGCAGACAAACCTGACTTTGATATCTTTGAATATTGGAAGAAAAATTCTGACAAGTACATGATTTTATCTTATATTGCTAAAGATATTTTGGCTATACCCGTTTCGACTGTGGCTTCTGAGTCGGCTTTTAGTACTGGTGGTCGCGTCCTTGATCCATATCGGAGTTCTTTATCTCCAACTACAGTACAAGCTCTCATTTGCACTCAAAATTGGTTACGCTCGAAAGCGAAAAATGATCTTCGTAGTTTAGTGGACGATATTGAAGACATTGAAGCAGGTAATAAAAACTTTAATAATTCATTTTTTCGGTTTATTGATAGTTATTATTTTGGCTACTTGATATCTTGAAATTTTAATGGTTTGTTTCTTTTCTCTCTTATAGATGTTTTAGGTGGTGCATCAGAGAATAGTTTTGATGATAATTGATTGGTGCAAGACTTCAAGTTGCTGGATTATTGTCTATTGGTGCAAGACTTCAAGTTCAAGCTGCTGGGTTATTGCCCAATACCTATTGCCAATTGACAGTATGTTCTAATTTTGCAATGCATGTGTAATTTTGCTGGGTTATTGTCTCTGAATGAATCTGTAATTTTGCCTCTGAATGAATTGGCCTGCTGGGACAATGCATCTGTAATTTTATATGTCTCTGAATTTTGCAAGACTTCAAGAATGTTAATGAATGAATGTTAATGAATGTTATTGTGAGTGAATGAATTTTCTCTGAATGAATGTGAATGAATGAATGTTAATGAATGTTATTGTGAGTGAATGAATTTTCTCTGAATGGTCCATTGGATTGGAGTCTGGACAGTGAATGAATGTTATTGTGAGTGAAACAGTGAATGAATGTTAATGATCTGGGACATTATTGTGAGTGTGAATGAATGTTAATCTGGGACATTATTGTGAGTGTGAATGAATGTGATTCTGTAAATTTGGGGGACATTGCAAATTTGTAATATTCTTATTAATCATACAATTTGAATTTGTATTCATCAATTGACATTCCAGAATCCAGCTGATTGGCTGATTGTGCTTGGCTGATTTGCAATATTCTTATTGACATTATTGTGAATATGGGACATAATTTGGCATGCTGATTGGCTGATTGCTGCTGATAATTTTGGACATAATAACCGACCAGCCGAACCGAACCGAAGCGAACCAAGTCGGTCGGTTTCAAAATCGAACCGACCAGTTGTTTGGTTTGGTTCGGTTGCAAATATTTTCAAACCGATTAAGTTCGGTTCGACTTCGGTTGTGACAAAATAGGTCGACCACCGACCGATGCACACCCCTAATAGTATGCTTGACAGCATTCTACCGCCGATACCGCGGCGTAGGCTGGACGTGGCCCACGTATTCGTACCCGTATATCCGGGTGCGGGTCGTGACAGCAAAGCCGAGACTTTATCCTATTACTGGGCAGCACCCCACATATAGGAACCTCTTTGTGGAGTCACCCCATTGTAGCATGGAGTTTTACTCCTTGTAGTGCTGCTCTACCGTGCCTCCTGTAAAGCACACCAGGCATTCACTCTGCCTGAGAACTCATTAAGGCAATTAAGCCAACCTTCCCACAGGAACCGTTTTCCGCAGAAAACAACAGTAGACAACAGTGGTTATAGGTCCATAACCTCTCCATGCCCAATAGAACATGTACCCACCGTTCCTGATATTCTTCCGATTAGTGGTCCTCCCTTGAACCAAAAGCTAGATGCCTAGTAGATAAATCTTTGAACTAATAGCATAAAACTTTATGGTAGGAATACAATAATACAATATCAGAATGCCTTCAAGCCCATTTTATAAGCTGTGTCATCGACCAGCTGGCGCTTGAGGCCCTTGGTGAACGGATCTGCCAGGTTCTCCTGACTCCGAACATCAATCACTGCAATAACACCTCTCTTGATAAGATCGTGTACTGCCCTGTGCTTCAACCGCACAATCCTCTTCTTTCCGTTGAAGAGGTCCTTTGATGCCACCGCCGCAGTCGCCTGGTTGTCGTAGTATATCGGTATCGCCGGTATTTGTGTCCCAACCACTGGAAGATCATACATGAGCTTTCGAAGCCATTCTGCTTCCTCGGCTGCGGTATCAAGTGCAAAGAACTCAGATTCCATGGATGACCGCGAGAGCATAGTCTGTTTCTTCGACTTCCACGATATAGCAGCTCCACTCATTGTGAAAATGAATCCACCTGTGGACCTCTCGCTCTCCACCTCTGAGCACCAGCTGGCATCACTGAAGCCTTCCACTACCGACGGATCTCCGCTGTAGTACAGTACATATGTCTGAGTCTTCTTAAGATATCTCATAACCCGTTTCACAGCTTTCCAGTGTTCAGCACCTGGGTTGCTCGTAAAACGACTCAGCATTCCCACGGCGAAAGCTATGTCAGGCCTTGTGGCAGTAGTAGCATACATCAAACTTCCGATTACGCTTGAATACTCCAGCTGTCTGACGCTTTTTCCTGAATTAGGCTTCAGCTTCAGATCATACCTGTATGGCGTATCGATCCCTGGAAGATCCCGATACCCATAACGAGTGATCATTTTCTCAATATAATGAGACTGTGATAGCGCTAGTCCAGTGTCTGTCCGGATGATCTTGATCCCTAAGATCACATCAGCTTCCCCCAAGTCCTTCATACTAAACTTGTTTGAGATGAATTTCTTTGTCTCCGTGACACAGCTAATATCCGTACCCAGGATAAGCATGTCGTCTACGTACAGACAAACGATCACACCTCTTCCATCAGCGAACTTCGTGTAAACACACTTGTCTGTATCGCTGACCATGTAGCCATTTGACCTTATAACTTTGTCAAATTTCTCATGCCACATCTTGGGAGCTTGTTTAAGACCGTACAAGGATTTTATCAACTTGCAGACTTTGTCTTCAAGACCCTTGATGACAAATCCCTCTGGCTGTTGCATGTAAATCTTTTCGGTCAGCTCGCCATTTGGGAAAGCTGTATTCACATCCATTTGATGTATCACCATCTTATATATTGCTGCGAGAGCAATCAATATTATGATGGTGGTCATCCGGGCTACTGGAGCATACGTGTCAAAATAGTCAATCCCCTGCTTCTGAGAAAACCCCTTGGCTACCAACCTAGCCTTGAACTTGTCAATAGTTCCATCTGCTTTCATCTTCTTCTTGAAGATCCATTTGCATCCGATGGGTTTCGCTCCTTCAGGAAGATCAATCAACATCCAAGTGTTATTTGAGGTGATGGAATCAATTTCATTGTCAATCGCCTCCTTCCAGAAAAATCGCGTCTCTGGTCTTCATCGCCTCATCATAGGTAAGCGGATCTGCTTCCACATGATAGGTGACAAAGTCACTTCCGAAGTCCTTCGGCCTTCTCACTCGCTTCGTTGACGGCTCAGCGAGATCTGGTTCAACCGTTGTTTCAATAACAATATCTTCTTGGACCACATCTTCATTGAAGACCTGCACACCCTCATTGTTCTTCGGAACATCCGCAAGAACAATATTCTTGTGCCTTGCAAATTTGTCTTCAAAATATTCTGCGTCGCGAGATTCAATGATATGATTTGACTCAATATCAAGAAATCTCCGAGCATCACTCTTCTCGACATACCCCAAGAAGATTGTCTTAGTAGTCCTTGTCCCAAGCTTCTGAATCTTCAGATCTGGAAGCTTGACATATGCCAGATACCCCCACACTCGAATGACATTCAAGTTAGGTCTGACCTTGAACCAGAGTTCATGAGCAGTAACGTCTGAAGTTGCATGAGGTACTCTATTTAGAATAAAAGTGGCCGTCAATGCAGCTTCTCCCCAGTAGCACTTAGGAAGACCAGCAGTCAACAACATTGAGTTAATCATTTCGGTTAACGTTCTGTTCTTCTTCTCTGCTACTCCGTTTGATTGAGGAGAGTACGGAGCCATAGTCTCATTGACAATTCCATGTTCTTTGTAGAACGATGCAAATTCATGAGACCTGTACTCCCCACCTCGATCACTTCTTATCCTTTTGAGTTGTTGTCCAGTCTGCCGCTCATCTTCGGCTCTGAACTCCTTGAACTTCTTGAATGCTTCGTCTTTAGCCTTCAGCAAGTAGACGAACACATACTTTGAGAAGTCATCGATGAAGGTGTCACGACCCGCACCCGCTAGAAGGGCACGTGACGCGACAACGTCCAGCCCTCACCAAAAAATCGACGTGGAACGCTGTGGATTTTTCTACTCTAAACAGTTTATATATATAACAAAAACCTGTCGAGAATATGGTCAACTCCGAACGGAGGACAAGCAATGAATATATATATGAGTACTCAATCATGACTCTAAGATAACAAAGTAAAGACTGAAAGATAAAGACAACAAGACGATAATAAAATAATAACCTGTCAAGTCCAACACAAGAATATATACAAGTCCAAGTCTCTAATACAGTCCATAATAATAACAGTCTCAAAAGTAGCTGGAGACAATGTCCAGTACAAAAGACCTACTCTAACTAAGCAATAGGTAGGGTCTCATCAGGCGGAGCTAAGCCCTGCTGGACCAAAGTCTCCAACTCTATATCCACTACGTCATCTGGACCGTAGTAGGTGCAGTAGTCTCCCTCATCTGCATCTGTAATATTTTCAACATATTCTGTCAGGATGGAACGAGTACAATCTACTAACAACAGTTCACAAGATATGACAAAAGCTATAAGACAGTAAATAGAGAGTATATACAAGAAAAATCATGGAATGTACATGTGAGTATCATGGCAAGGTAAGCTGTAAATCTAGAGCTAGAACAAGGCAAGTAAACTGATCATGGCATGTACAAGAATCAAGAATCATATCTCTAGGTGTGTGAGTACTAGCTACAATATGTGGTCGGCTTGGGTCTGCACAAGGTCTACTGATCAGCCAATCCTACGTGGAGTGTAGGATTGGTAGCATTCAAGGTCTACAAGAATAAACAAGGCGGGTAATGACCACACATCTACACTAGTACTCTCCGTCCCCGACTGGTAGAGTGGATCCAAGCAAGACACGTTATGACACGAGATTCTACGAGAAGGGAGCAAGTCTCCTCAAGAATCGGTGTCCATATACTGCACAAGAACTACAAGGGGCTTGCACAAGATATACCAAGATAACGAGGAATAACATCTCATGTCGGGATCCATGAATACCAATCCGTGTGACCAATGTGTCGAGAACAAGCATATCTACACTAATTACATGAATTATAACAATCATCGTAAATTGACAAAGTGTCAGAGAATGTACTCGCCTGTAATATGGTATGATATGTCAACCGGAGCAAATGCAGCGTCTCGAGGACCTATAGAGAACAAGACGTATCAATACTCTGTTTAGGAATTAAAGTCAAGACAATTTAAATTCTATTTAGTCATTCTAGGTCAAGACACGTCAAACTAGACTGTACAAGGTCAATCTAAGTCATATTAGGTCTAGCTAGGTCATACTGGGTCAATGCAAGTCAAACGGAATTAATCTAGGTCGATTTGAGTCAACAGTTGACTTTTGGTCAACCGGTCAACTCTGGTCAACCGTGGTCAACTCTGGTCAACCCTAGGTCAACTCTAGGTCATTGGTGACTAACAGTTGACTTTTGGTCAACTGCACAAGTCTAATGGAATTTGGAACTAAATTGGACAAAGTGTTTACCCATAGTTGACTTTTGGTCTAAAAAGTCAACCGTGGTCAACCGGGGTCAAGACTAAGTCTAGACGGATATTTCTACCCATTACCAACCTCTACAACCCATATCCAAGTCCATCTTGGACTTCGATACTCATATCTTGGCCATATGCCAATTATCTATTTTACCCTTAAAAAGGGCAAAATTCTACCTTCGGCGATTATCTAGTTAGCCTACCTACGCTTGATATTTTGACCCGATCTCCCCAGGATAGTATGATACTAGCCTATACATATATTACCTACCAAAATACCTAGGTAAAGTGGACGTCTAGTCCATGATACGGCCCGTTGCCAAAATCTTGAATATCTCAAGATACGCACTGATACGGCGCGATACCGGCGTCCTACGACCCCGATTTCCACTCGGGAGCCTACCCGTAAAATCTAAATCACGTATTCTAACTCCACGCCAAGTTTCATCGCGTTCCGATACTCCGGGCTCAAATTCGCTCTCTAACTCGATTCTTCTAAATTGATTTCCTACACTTCCTATACAAATACCCTTCTTCTAATTCTTATTCTCTTCTCCTTCTAATTTCCTATTCTAATTCCTCTTCTTAACTCTTCTAATCCTTCTTCTTCTCATTCTTCCTCTTATCTAACTTTTCTCCTAATTCTTCTTCCTATTCTTTCTTCTATTCTTCTTTTCATTCTCCTAACTTTTCTTCTAGTTTCCCCTTCTAATTCTCTCTACTTCTAACTATCTAATATCTATATATATATATATATATATATATATATATATATATATATATATATATATATTTTTAAATATATATATATATATATATATATTATATAAATATAATATATTATATTATATTTATATAATATATATATATATATATATATATATATATATATATATATATATATATATATATATATATATATATATATATATATTTTATATAATATAATATAATATATTATATTATATTTATATAATATATATATATATATATTTTATATAATATAATATAATATAATATATTATATTTATATAATATATATATATATATATATATATATATATATATATGGTGGGGTTTAGGCTAAAAGGGGGCCAAAATAGGGGGTTTAAGGGGGGGGCGGGGGACTGGCAGCTACTGTTGCCAGTTGATGGTGCTGCTGCCGCAGCTGTAGCTGCTGCTACTGCAGCTTCTTTTGCTGCTGCTGCAGCTCCTCTTCTTCTTCTCCATCTTCTCTTACTCCCTCTCATCTACCTCTCTCTATATATATATATATATATATATATATATATATATATATATATATATATATATATATATATATATATATATATATCCCTCTACCTAGATATCTCTATATATATCTATCTTTATATATATACATCTATATATCTATCTACCCATATATCTATCTATATATATATATATATATCTACATACACATATATATATATATAATCTAATATCCATCCCTCTACCTATATATATACATATATATACACACACATATAGGTATACATTTAGATATATATATATATATATATATATACATATATACACACACACTCTCAGAAACACATACACACACTCTCACTCTCACACACTCACACAAGCTCACTCACACTCTCACCAACACTCTCATGACACAAAACCACCACCACCAATTCTATACACACACACACAAATACATATATACAAATACTATATATATATATATGTAACACCCATATTCTGAATACGTATTTTGTCAAGCTTGCATGTATTTCAGACATGTATTTATTTTCTCGGATTTTGGCATGTACTTGTAATTGGCTTGACTTGCAGATTTTGGCTCTCGTAATTGGGTTTTACCTGGCTTGGTTTATTTTGTGGAGGAGAATTGGTTTGATTTGGTTTGGTTTGGTTTAACATGCATTGGAACACCTTAGCCTATGTTCAACCCTCATTCCACCACAACCCACCCTCTTTATTATCCCCACCTAACACTCTCTCTCCTCATAACACTTTCATTTATTTTCTTCATCTTCTTCTTCTTCCTTTCTCTACACAACACTCCACCCATAGGCAAGTGCACCTTGCCACCACATGAGAACCACATTTTATTTGTTCATTAGCTAGATTAGGCCATGATGATCAACATTAGTGCTTGACATTTTGTGATTTGGAGTCTCCATTGTTCTAGATCTAAATTTTAACTATTTTCGGATTTACATGGTTTTGATCTATTTTTGTTGTGTTTTGGGGATTTTGATGCTTCCATGTGGAAGAGAATTCAATTTTAATCAAGTTAGACCTTTGAAAATCTAGATTTGGCTTTGATTTGACAAAGATATGAAGATTTGAATTCTTGGTGTTCTTCTCGGCCTGGAGTAGCAGACTGCAGCCTGCGCTCTTTAGCGCAGTGCTGGACTGAGCATCCCCTCTCGGCCTGTGCTCTTTAGCGCAGCGCCGGCCGCGCTGCTTGCCCCTTGGCGAACTGCGCTCAACCCCCTGCGCCAACCATTCCTGCGCACTTTACCCCTGCGCAGTTCACTCCTGCGCAGTCTGCTCATGCGCAATCCACCCCTGCGCAGTTCACTCCTGCACAGTCTGTTCATGCGCAATCCACCCTTGCGCAGTTCACTCCTGCGCAGCTTACACATGCGCAATCTGACCCCTGCGCCAACCATTCCTGCGCACTTCACCCCTGCGCAGTTCACTCCTGCGCAGTCTGCTCATGCGCAAGCCGACTCCTGCGCAGCTGACTCCTGCGCAACCCGACCCCCTGACCCCTTGCGCAATCCATTGGCTCTTGGAGTTTTGGTTTTATTTCTTTAAGCTTGGCTCTTCTATAGCCCTGTATATTGATATTTTATTAGATATTTTACGCCCATTTTATATCCTTACACCTTTTGTCATGAACTTGATTTTACTTAATATGTTTGGAATGACTATTGTACATGACATGGTATGACAAGTAACTAGCATAACACGACAGTGACCCGTAGTGGTGCACTCCTGACATGACCAACCTGACATGATAGTGGCCCGTCGTGGCGCACTCCTGACAAGTACCCTGACATGATTTATCTTGATGCTGTTACGACGGCTAACTTGACTTGTATAATCAACTTGACACCGTGGGTGTTCCTGCTTGCTTGCTTGTGCAATCTACTTGTCTTGTCTTGCATCATGTCTAGGACGTGACTCCCTGGTTTCCCACGGTCAGGGATTTGCACTGAACATGGATTTGGCTAATAACTAGATCTAACTATAGTTCATGGAGAATTTTCAGTCACAGGCAATCTTTTTATCTGGACGCTCTTAATTGGACTTGTAGCTTGCCGACGAGTAGAGCACATTTCTAGCGCACTGTCATGTGTTGTACCTCTAAGTCACCTAAGGGTATATCGTCTTCCGGGCGATGTACCCAACCATACTCTCAACCCGCGGAAGGATAACTGGATGGTCTACAGGGCTTGGGACTGGGAAATTCTCATTGCATCTTGTTAGTAATTAATGCTTGTGGTAACCTTAGTTAGTTAAGTAGTAAGCCGTAGTAATTGCTTGGCCGCTTATGAATGGATGGAGTCCAGCCTTGTCTAAGTCTTGTCTAGTACCAGTACCTGACTACTCTTGAACTTGACTGTTTTACTTATTATTAAACAATAAATGGGTGGAGACAGAGTGCTATTCAGGCGAAGGGTTACAACCTCGGTCCTTGTCTAGTTTAAGGGTTGTAATCTGGCTCCCGGAATGGTCCCACGTCACTAGTCGTTTATTGTCCTGTTGCACTCTTTATTACTTGTACCTTCTTCCACTTCTTTTCTTATGTTCTGATATGATGGCTTTTGTTCTTATTTCGTGGCCTCCTTTGTGGCACTTGCTCTTTCTGGGGTTTGACCCAGCTGGTTTTGTGTGGCCAGATTTCGGAGTAGCTTCCGAGGATCTACCGAACCTCCAGCCCAATGGTGGCGACTAGAAGGAACCCGGGCTACGAGTGGGTTTTCTATTTTGTTTCGCTCACTCTATTGTAAAATTATTCTTTTGAGGCGTTTAGCGGACGAGCACCTGTTAGCTCGATGCACTTTTACTTACTGTCTGCCTACGGGCTGTAAACATGATTAACAAATCCTAGGGTTGATCATGTATGACTTAACTCTTGCTAGTCCTAGCATTTTGTACGACTAGCTTCATGATCAGCTGATATGTAATATTTGGGACGCCTTTTATTGTATATTTGGTGGTCAAACATCTTGTGATTATATTATTTGCTTGAGATTGAGACAGTAGGCTTGGCCTTAAGAGACTGTTGGCTTGTAGTAAACCCTCATATCTAGACAGCCGTGACCGTATAGTTGAGATGTATTCTATTTCAATATACGTAGCTGGCTATGTACGCCCCCGCTCTCCAGTATTCTGGTTCTGGGGCGTGACAATATATATATATATATATATATATATATATATATATATATATATATATATATATATATATATATATATATATATATACCACTTAATATATAAACCCCCAAATATATAAACCCCCAAATATCTCTTAACCTAGATTTCCTAGGAAAAATCTACAAATTTGTGGGCAAAGTGTAGAGAATCCTCTTCTCTACACTTATTGTGAAGCAATAAATGGAGTAGAGAAATTAATTAGGGATTTAAATGCATACCTAAGGTTCTTTGGAGAGAGAGAGAGAAAGAGCTTGGAAAGAAAAAGATTTTTGAAAGAGAGAGAGAGTTTGAGACTTAATGAAGAAGTAAAGGGGGGGGGGGGGGGGGGGGGGGACTTTACTTGGCCGGCCATGGCATTAGTGGGTTTGGGTTGGGGATCCACTAAGCCCCCAACCCATTAGGCTTGGTTTGGTTCTAATTGAATTCGGTTTGGTTCGGTTCGTTTCGGTTTAACTCTAACTAATTAAATTAGCCTCTAAAATGACTAATTAAGCCATGAAAATAGGGTTAATGATTTCTAGCCTAATTATGATGGCATGTGGGCTAAGCCCAGCTAGTATGTGGGTCCCACTAGGGTCCAGGCTACCCGGGTCTCCAATTTGGGTCCGAATGGATAAAATCCAAACCAAACCAAATAAATCCCAAAAAAATCACATAAAATAAATAAAAATTCCTAAAATTATAAAAACTCAAAAAATGACGAAAATACCCCTAATTTGAAAACTGGGGGTGACAAATCTACCCTCTTTAAAAAATTTTGTCCTCGAAATTGAATGAGAACTAACACAGCAATCATGAATTGAACAAGGAAAGAAAAGATAGAATTGTACCTCAAGGCTCGAAGAGATATGAGAATCGCTCTCGCATGTCGTCCTCCCTCTCCCAGGTGGACTCACCTGGAGAGTGGTGTCTCCATGCAACGCGAACCAAGGGAATGACCAGGTTCCGGAGCACCTTCTCTCTTCGGTCCAAGATCTCGGCCGGCTTCTCTGGATAGCTGAGTGTCGGTCCCACCTCGATCTCTGAGTGGTCCAAGACGTGACTGGGATATGCCACGTACCGTCTCAGCTGCGACACGTGGAACACACTGTGCACTCCCTCTAGTGCGGGCGGTAACTCCAGTCGGTAAGCCACTGCACCGACCCTGCCCAAGATACGGAATGGTCCGATGTATCGTGGACTAAGCTTCCCGCCGCCACCAAAACGAATCGTGCCACGCGTCGGAGAAATCCGCAGAAAGACAAGATCATCAACCTAGAACAAAACACAAGACTTAGAGCTTGATCTAAAACAATCACAATCAGACTCAAGTACTAGAAAAATCTAAACTATACCTCAAACTCTAACGGCCTCCGGTGGCTATCGGCCCAATGCCGCTGCCTATCCTGCGCCCCCCGAAGTCTATCTCTGATAACCCTGACCTTCTCTGCAGAATCCACTACCATCTCAGGGCCAAGCAAAACCCTCTCGTCGACATCATCCCAAGATAAGGGAGTACGGCACCTCCGTCCGTATAGAGCCTCGAAAGGTGACATCTCTATACTGGCTTGGTAGCTGTTGTTGTAAGCAAACTCTACCAAGTGAAGGTGGTCCTCCCAAGATCCCCGAAGTCCAAAACACAAGTACGCAGCATATCCTCGAGGGTCTGAATCGTCCTCTCCGACTGCCCGTCTGTCTGGGGGTGGTATGCGAAACTGAACTTGAGCGATGTGTCCAAGCTAAGCTGCAAACTCCGCCAGAAGTGGGAAGTGAATCGGCTGTCCCGATCCGAGACTATACTCACTGGAACCCCTTGTAATCGGACTATCTGCCGCACGTACATCTCAGCCAACCTCTCCGTCGACAAATCCACTTTGAAAGGCAAAAAGTGGGCCGATTTGGTCAATCGATCAACAATGACCCAAATCGCATCCTTCCCTCCTGGAGAGCACGGAAGCCCAGATACAAAGTCCATAGTGATATACTCCCACTTCCACTCAGGAATGGGGAGTGGCTGGAGCAATCCACCGGGTCTCTGCCTCCCGGCCTTCACCTGCTGGCACACCAAGCATCTCGAAACGAACTGAGCCACCTCTCGTTTTATGCCATACCACCAAACATGATGTCTAAAGTCTCTATACATCTTGTTGGCTCCTGGATGCATTGAGTACTGAGAACGGTGCGCCTCCTGAAGAACCTCCTTCCGAAGTCCTCCGCTCGGCACGCACAATCTGGCACCATGCCTCAACGACCCATCCCCTGCTATAGAGAACTCATCCAACAGCCCTATCTGGACATGCTCCCTGATGACCCTCAGAGCCTCATCCTCAAACTGAGCTGCCCTGACTCTCTCCATCAGCTCCGACTGCACCTGCAGACCCCACATCTGCGCCTCGAACCCAGAAACTATCACCTCTATGCCCAAGCTCTCCAGATCTGCCAAAAGATGACGATCCATCGTCAAATACATGGCTACGGGATACCTGCTCAGAGCATCCGCGACCACGTTGGCCTTCCTTGGATGGTACTGTAAGGATATATCAAAATCCTTCATCAGCTCTAACCATCGCCTCTGCCTCATATTCAGCTCCTTCTGGGTAAACACGTACTTCAAGCTCTTGTGGTCAGTATAGATCTCCACACGCTCTTCGTACAGATAGTGTTTCCACAGCTTCAAAGCAAAGATGACCGCTGCCAGCTCCAGATCGTGGGTAGGGTAATTCCTCTCATGAGGACGTAACTGCCTAGATGCATAGGCAATTACCTTCCCGTGCTGCTGAAGCACACAACCCAAACCCCGTCCTGAAGCATCACTGTAGATCGTATAACCACCAGATCCAGATGGCAGCGTCAAGATAGGAGCTGTAGTCAACCTCGCCTTCAGCTCCTCGAAGGCGGCCTGGCACTCATCGGACCAAACAAACTCCTCGTCCGTCCTGGTAAGGCGGGTCATCGGCTGGGCAATCCTGGAAAAGTCCTGCACAAACCTCCGGTAGTAACCTGCCAGACCCAGAAAACTCCGAACCTCTGCTACTGAGCTCGGCGTAGACCAGGACTCCATCGCAGAAATCTTCTTCGGATCTACTGAAATCCCCTCGCCAGAGACAACATGGCCTAGGAACTCCACGCGATCCAAGAAGAACTCGCACTTGGACAGCTTCCCATACAGCTGCTCCCTCCTGAGAGTGTCCAACACAATCCTCAGGTGCTCCTCGTGCTCCTCTGGTGTCTTCGAATAGATGAGGATGTCATCAATGAAGACCACCACGAACTTGTCAAGGTACTGATGAAATACCTTGTTCATCAAGTTCATGAATACCGCCGGGGCGTTGGTCAACCCAAACGGCATGACGGTATACTCATACTGGCCATAGCGAGTCCGAAAGGCAGTCTTCGGAATGTCATCCCGCTTCACCTTCAGCTGATGGTACCCGGTGCGCAAGTCGATCTTCGAGAACACTCTCGCCCCGCTCAACTGGTCGAACAAGTCATCAATCCTCGGCAAAGGATACTTGTTCTTGATGGTAAGGTTGTTGAGCGCCCTGTAATCAATACACAGACGTACCGTACCATCCTTCTTGGGGACGAAAAGAACTGGCGTGCCCCAAGGTGAAGAGCTAGATCGAATAAAGCCCTTGTCCTCCAGCTCGTCGACCTGCTTCTTCAGCTCCGCTAACTCACTGTTGTTGATCCTATAGACGTGCTGGGAGATAGGCTCAGCGCCCGACACTAGGTCTATAGAAAACTCAACATCACGATCTAGCGGCATCCCGGGCAGCTCCTCGGGAAAGACATCCAAGAACTCAGCAATGAGTGGATGTGGCAACACCGGCCCCGCCAACAACGCTCCGCAGAAACCATCTCCCTGCTCCACTGCACCCCTGATGAACTCATACTCCGGCTCTCCCGGCGGCCTAAACAAAATCCTGCCCCCTCTGCAGTCAATGCTAGCGTGGTGCATGCTCAACCAATCCATACCGAGTACC
This sequence comes from Iris pallida, assembly GCA_029216955.1. NCBI lineage: Eukaryota > Viridiplantae > Streptophyta > Magnoliopsida > Asparagales > Iridaceae > Iris > Iris pallida. The sequence goes on along the minus strand of JANAVB010043419.1, from coordinate 13,683,264 downwards.
ACATCGTAACTCGGAAGTGGCATTACGAGCAAACACGCACACACACACACTCTCACTCTCACACACTCACACAAGCTCACTCACACTCTCACCAACACTCTCATGACACAAACACCACCACCACCAATTCTCTACACACACACACAAATACATATATACAAATACTACATATATATATATATATATATATATATATATATATATATATATATATATATATATATATATATACCACTTAATATATAAACCCCCAAATATCTCTTAACCTAGATTTTCTAGGAAAAATCTACAAATTTGTGGGCAAAGTGTAGAGAATCCTCTTCTCTACACTTATTGTGAAGCAATAAATGGAGTAGGAAAATTAATTAGGGATTTAAATACATACCTAAGGTTCTTTGGAGAGAGAGAGAGAGAGAGAGAGAGAGCTTGGAAAGAAAAAGATTTTTGAAAGAGAGAGAGAGAGTTTGAGACTTAATGAAGAAGTAAAGGGGGGGGGACTTTACTTGGCCGGCCATGGCATTAGTGGGTTTGGGTTGGGGATCCACTAAGCCCCCAACCCATTAGGCTTGGTTTGGTTCTAATTGAATTCGGTTTGGTTCGGTTCGTTTCGGTTTAACTCTAACTAATTAAATTAGCCTCTAAAATGACTAATTAAGCCATGGAAATAGGGTTAATGATTTCTAGCCTAATTATGATGGCATGTGGGCTAAGCCCAGCTAGTATGTGGGTCCCACTAGGGTCCAGGCTACCCGGGTCTCCAATTTGGGTCCGAATTGGATAAAATCCAAACCAAACCAAATAAATCCCAAAAAATCACATAAAATAAATAAAAATTTCTAAAAATTATAAAACTCGAAAAATAACGAAAATACCCCTAATTTGAAAACTGGGGGTGACAGAAGGTTATGAAATACTTCATTCCGGCCTTTGTAGAGAACTGTTTGAAGTCACAGATATCGGAGTGTACCAACTCCAGAAGATCTGTACTTCGATTAACCCGAGGAAAGGGTTTCCTTGTGATCTTTGTTTGAGCACAAACTTCACATTTCTCTACCTTATCCCCACACTTGGAGATAAGTCCTAGACTAGACATTCTGTTTATTCGTTTACAATGAACATGTTCTAGCCTATTATGCCACAACTCAAGAGTATAAGCAGAATGAGTGACTTCATTAATCACATTAATTACATTGGACTGATTTACAAGCTGAATTTTGAACATTCCTTCGGTATAAAAAGCTTTCCCAAAATTTGTTCCTTTGATAGACATCACCATCTGGCCAGCATTGATGTCCATCCTGAGGCCTGCGTTGCAGAGTAGGCCTCCTAAGATCAGGTTCTTGGCGATAGCAGGTACGTACTTCACGCCTTGAAGCGTCAAAGACTTCCCCGAAGTCAGTTTCAACACCACCGTCCCGATCCCGAGCACTTCAGCTTGTGCCTGGTTCGCCATCATAACCACTTCAGAAGTAGGTGTATAGGTGGTGAACCACTCCTTACTGGAGCTGACATGGCAGGAGGCTCCAGTGTCTACCCACCAGTCAGAATCAGTCCTTACCGCATCAACCTGGACAATCATAGCAATAATGTCAGTGATCATAGATACCTTACTAGGCTCTCCTTGCTCTGATTGCTTGGTTTTTGTTTTACACTCATTCTTAAAGTGGTCCTTCTTGCCACACTTGAAGCAAGGCATTTGAGACTTTGGCTTCTTTTTCTTGATATAAGTTCCCTTGACTTTTAGATTGTCAGGGTCCTTCTTCTTGCTGTGGGAAGCCGCCTGCTTTTTCCTTGGTTCCTTGGTATGAACCATATTGGCATTAGCCAATTGCTTGGACAGTGCGTCCACCTTCAGTTGAGCCCGCATCTGGTCCTCAACATAGATTTCCTACAGGAGATCTTCAAGGGTGATCTCCAGCTTCTTCCTATGCATATTTGCATAGAACTTACTCCACCCAGCGGGGAGCTTTGAGACAATCCCTCCAACAACAAACTTGTCGGGGAGGGGCATCGTCTCGTCTTCCAGCTTCTGTCGCAGTTTCAGGAACTCCTTCACCTGCGGCAGCATAGACTTTTCGTCCTCAAAGAACCACTTGTGATATTTTTTAACCATAAAGATTTTACTGCGGTTCTTGTCTTCTTCGTAGAGCTTTTCTAGAGACTCCCATATGTCTCTAGCGATAGTCTTCTTAGAATAGGATTCTGCAAGGGAATCTTCTATAGCATTCAGGATAAGCAGCCTGCAAATATTATTTTTCCTTCTCCATTTTGCTTGAAATTTAGTAGCCGCGATGATTGCGGCAGCAGACCCAACATCTGTAACAGTAGGTTCTTCCTCCAAAAGTACGTGATCTACGTCTTTGAGTTGAAGGGTGAGATATACCTTCCTCTTCCAGACTTGGTAATGTTCTCCATCAAACTTTTCTAACTTGCAAAAGTCAGAATTGAAGAGTGAAACATTAACGTTTTCCATCGTAACAATAAAGCTTTGAGATTGTTAGTGCCGGGGCACAATTTTTCGATGGAAAACTGAGAATATGAAACAATTGTAAAAATAATGTTCCAGCGCAACACTTCTAGGAAGGTTGCACAAGTATAACGAAGATCTAAAAAGATATCGTTATGATATTACGAGAATCTAAAAAGATTTTGTAATCACAGCAGCGAAGAAGATGACAGGCGAAAGATGGAAGATGGCCTGCTGGGGTGAATGATCACCATTGCTCAAAGCTTTATTCGCCCTACACGAACAGCTTCCAGGAACTAGCAAGTTCGTCGGAGAACTTGGAACACTCCTGCTCTTCTGACTCCTCGGATGGACACGAACTCCCGTGCAAAAGCAACGCTGGTGCGGCGCCTTTCCTCTCTCTCGAAGGCTGCTGGAATTCGCAAGCAAATTTCGATCAGAACTGTGTTAAAGAACACGTCTGAATTCTCTGTTTACTTGTGCTAAAAAATACTTCGTAAACTTTCTGTGGTGGCTTCTCTTTTTTATTCTATATCCAGCCTTGAGAGAGAGGATGCCTTATATAGGCCCTGCAGCAACTGGTCGGTTGCCACAAAGTTAGGGACGTGGTAATAACCACCCCAAACATGTAGCAACCGCCCAGAACATGCAAACGCACGTTCTGCTGCCAACTGCGCACACCCCGCGCTCCTTGCACTCTGCGCGACAGAGCGCGCACTGAACTGCGCACACTGCGCACAGTGCGCACACTGCGCACGCAGCGGAACCAGCGCAACCCGAGCACCCCGCGCAACCCAGCACAACCCTGCGCAACCCATCGCAACCATGCACAACCTGAGCGCAACATGGACGCGCAACTGGGTTTGCTCATACGCCTCATGAGCCCATGAGCCCATGAGCCCGAGTCCGAGTCGCTAAGCCCCTACGGGACTTAGCTCCCATGGAAATGAATTTTCCAAGAGCAAAAAGCATGAATGCTTTTATTGTTGATTTAGTCCTTTTCTCATTAGAAAAATAACCCCACATGGCACACCCATGTGCACCTCCACACCACATGTGCATCTCTAAAATAGGAAAGCTATTATATAGATACAACTCCTTTGGTCTAGTCGATGTGGGACTAAAATTCACTTAGAAAAAGACTAAACTCCAACAGTTGTGACGCTAATATTGCTAAATTATGGAGGGAAAGATATAAACAATGGTTGTAACCAAGACCAACAACACTAAACAAAAGGAGTCCAGCTTACTTTGGAGTTTAGCGTTAGGTACCTGCTAAGAAGGAATTCTTTGCCGGTCGATTGGAGGTGCTTGGAATATAAAACAAAAGAAATAAATACACGGACACCTCTTATGTTTTATGATTATTATATAAATTATTTTTATTTTGAAAATAATTGCAGTGATCATTCTTCTGCTTTATAGCTTTTACAAAACGTAGGAGTTGTCATTGTTATAAGTTTCTATTGAAAAAATATAAACTATAGGAATGGTCCGTATAATTAGGTTCAAAGAAAGAATAGTTAAACTGAATCATCATCAATTTTTTTTATAGTGTGTATCTATATAATTACACAGCAGTTTCTGAGGATGTGCAAATTGTATGGGCGAACAAGTCCCAAAATTTGAAAGACCTCCAAAATTTTAACCTTCGTATATATTACTAATGTGAAATCTCTATTTAGATTTAGGGCATTCCTATTTTTTTAAAACTACATTAGAAGTCTAGTGGTATTAATTAGAACGGACACCCTTTGAGCCCCCCCATAGTGTATCTACGTGGGATTTCAAAAGGAAAAAAAAAACTATATTAAGTCTTTAGAGTGTAAGAAAAATACTTTTATTAGTGGTTAAAAAAAACAAGATCATTAGAATGTTAAAAAAGAATTTTTTTAAGAAAAAATGTACAAGATAATTAGAATGTCAGAAACGGACATGTCTTATGTAAGTCTACCAAATTTGTTTTTTAGTTTGTATATGGACGTTAGTTTAATGTTAAGAGGCTAAAGTTTGTAATTATGCTGGAGAAAATCTTTGGTTCTCCTTGGGCAAATTACAAATTATAAAAGAACATGAAAAAAAAAAAAACTAAAGAGGAGTTAGGTCCTCATTTGAAATGGTACAGAAGTATATTATTTGTATATAACATTTTAGATAAAAAGGATAAATATTTATCCCTTTTTGTTCTAATTATACAAAAATAGTTATAAGAACACAATTTAATATTTGACATTTGAAATAGAACTTTGTAAGTCGTTTGGTGGGCCAGTTGGGCCCGGTGAAATCCAGGTTGAAGGTCAGGTTAGGCTGGGCTGGACTTTCCTGTAGGTACAATTATGTCAACCTATGACCCAAAGTTGGCTCAGGCCGAGTCAGCCCGAGCCACGATCGAGTTGGGTTCATGGAACTCCATAAAATTAGGAGCTTTGCTATGCCTACAACCAAATGCATACAATTTTCTTACAACCGTCACGTGTCGGACTTCGATTAGAGGGAGGAAAAGTGTGGGAGGGAGGGGGGTGGGGGGGGGGGGGGGGGGGGGGGGGGGGGGGGGGATTGGTTTGTGGGGTGGGGGAGAGGGGGTCGGGTCGGGTGGAGCCCATGTAACAGGGGGTGAGACTAGAGGGGAGGTGGGACCCATATGTAAGGGATGGGAGAGAGGGATTGTAAAAAGGCTGTTTGCATTTGGTTGTATACTTAGCATTTTCCTAAAATTAAACCTAACAAGTCACTCCTCTACTATATTTTTCAACTCTCATAATAACTAGAAGAAATAATTCACTTTTCCGTATGATTGAATCTACTCGTTCAATGATATGATATGTCTCTGCTAACTACTATAAGTATGATATTATAATATTATTAGACATGACATAGTTAATGTAAGAGATGGAATGATCCACCATCACGATTCACGTCAATGAACTATAAGGTTGGATTTGCGATTGCTTATTATGTTGGTATACTTATTTTTTCTGAAAAGTAACTTCTAAAAGTTGTTTGTTAACAACTTACCTAAGTTATCTACCAAAAGCCAATTAATTCTAGTATATGAAAAAGGTAACTACAATACTGGCAAACAGACCGGGGTTGAGTATCTGTAACTCTCTCGTTTCTTAGAAGGTCCGTGCACCGGAAGTTTTAAAGTTATTTTATGTATCGTAGATTATAATATTTTAGAGCAATGAACAAATTGAATATATAATTATTTTCTTTTGAGTAAAATCAATTATTAGAAAAAAAAAAATAGTATAGGCTGAAGATATGGTGCACCTCCCGCAGGCTAAACCCGAGCCCGATCGGATAAACCCGCTAATGGGTTGGATTAGGGTTAAAGATGTTCGAGCTCGGACTCGAATTAAAATATTTGAACCCGGTCAAAAATTGGGTTGGGCTCGGATTCACATGTCGGGTTACCCGAAGAACCCGAAACCCAACTTTTTTTTTGCTAAAACAAAACTATATATATATATATATATATATATATATATATATATATATATATATATATATATATATATAATTTGGTACTTCTTAAATAAAAATTTAAATCCTTAATAACTCCACCCAGACTCTACAGCTCCTTATCATAACTTATATCCGTTTCTATTTTGTAATGATCAAGAATTGATTGCTATTTGATTATGTGTTTAATATTACTTTTGTTTAAAATTATTTCAAATATTATATTAAAGCCTGATAAATCTGATGGACTCGACCCAACCTGATCCTCCGAACTTGGCCTTGGGCTTCATATGTTGAACCCGAGGTCGGGTCAGGTAGGGTTAGGGCTTGGGCTCGGGCTAGACTTATGATTCATCCCAACCCAACCCGCCCGAGTTGCACCCCTAGTTGAAGATGTACATGGAATTCAGAAGTCTAAGATATGTAATTTTATATCATGATTAGTGGACTTAATTAAAACAAAATGTATTATAATATACTTATTTTATACAATAATAACTATTATTTAAAATTAAAGTTAACATTGATTACCTAGTTTGTTATAGTTAGGGATGACAATTTTCTCCCAACCCGACGGGACCAGCTGTTTTTCCCAATAGGAGCGGCTTTGGAGACTGCGGCTTTGGAGATTTAAAAACATGGAAGGGTGGGGATGAAGATTAAAAAAAAAAATCGTCGGATTCAAGGGTGAATATGGGTATAGTACTCTTCGTTCCAGTAAATCTCCGACTCAGGTTACTTATACACATAAAAAAATTTAAGTTTATACTGTATAATAAAAATTGTTAATGAGACAGAAGACAGGGACAGAAAAAATCTGGATTCTAAGGTATTAACAGGGAGGGGACGGGAACGGAGAGTGCATTGTTTAACGTAACGGAATGGGTGTAAAAATTGAAGCCAACCGGCGACGGGAACGGAAATTTGAACACTACTCGAGAACAGAGATGGAAGGTATGGTCCCGACCCTACCCGTCTCGTTGCCATTCCTAGTTATGTTAGTAAGAGTGTTTATCATCTAAGCTTACAAAAAATGTTCTAATCTCCTATTTTTAGTGACAGATCCAATGAAGTTGTGTCCAAAATTTCCTGAAAGACTTTTCATGTTGGATTGCATTATTCTTTTGAATCCACTGCCTCCACTTATACCATTTATTAATCGAAGAAATAAAACGTTACCATCCAGGCTCGAAGTCGGACAGATGTGACACATTCACTTGGACTATAGTTGATTGACACTAAGAGCATCTCCAACCCTATTGTGACTTTAGAAAAAAGTTGTTGTCACGTAGGAATGACAAAATTTTATTCAAAAGTTCTTCTCCAATGCAATTGTCAAGTCAATTGTGAAGCTTATGTGGCAAAAATTAAAGAAAACATTGTGAAGTTGATTGTCTTGTTCTAGACAATGCACTTGACAATGTCTTCTCTTCCATGTCATCAATTATGAATAAAAAATATTAGAAAAAAGAAAGAAGATGAGTAGTTGTCTTAAAAGTTGTCTTGGAAGTTGAAAAAAATACTTTTTATTGTCTCCTCAATACTTTTGCATTGGAAAGAGTTTTTCCATCTCATTGTCTTTTGAGATATAATTTTGCCACATAAGAGCATCTCCAACCCTATTGTGAGTTTGAAAAAAATGGTTGCCACATAGGAATGACAACCATTTTTTTCCAAAAGTACTTCTCCAATGCAAATGTGAAATAAAGTGTGGAGTTGACATGGCAATGACATGGCAAAGACAATGTGAAGTTGGTTGTCTAGATCTAGACAATGCACTTCACAATGTCTTTATGTCCACATCATCATTTGTGAAAAAAAATATTTATAAAAAAGTTCAAGAAGTGGAGGAGTTGCCTTGGAAGTTGGAAAAAATACTTTTTATTGTCTCCTCAATACTTTTGCATTTGAGAGAGTTTTTCTATCTCATTATTTTTTGAGATATAATTTTGCCACATAAACAAGACATTGTCTTGTGGCTCATGCCACATAGGAGCCACCTAAGACTCACAACACTTAACAAGACAATAGGGTTGGAGATGCTCTAAACAAGACATTGTCTTGTGGCTCATGCCACATAGGAGCCACCTAAGACTCACAACACTTAGAGCATCTCCAACCCTATTGTGAGTTTAGAAAAAATGGTTGCCACGTAGGAATGACAAACTTTCATTCCAAAAATTCTTCTCCAATGCAAATGTAGAGTAAAACATGAAGTTGACATGGCAATGACATGGCAAGGAGAATGTGAAGTTGGTTGTCTAGATCTAGACAATGCACTTCACAATGTCTTCTCTTCCATGTCATCAATTATGAATAAAAAATATTAGAAAAAAGAAAGAAGATGAGTAGTTGTCTTAAAAGTTGCCTTGGAAGTTGGAAAAAATATTTTTTATTGTCTTCTCAATACTTTTGCATTTGAGAGAGTTTTTCTTTCTCATTGTCTTTTGAGATATAATTTTGCCACATAAACAAGACATTGTCTTGTGGCTCATGCCACATAGGAGCCACCTAAGACTCACAACACTTAACAAGACAATAGGGTTGGAGATGCTCTAAAGTGGGGAACAATTGAAGCAATAAAGAGAGGAACAATTGATAAAAAAAAGAAAAATAATTTCAGTGCCCACCAAAACCCAAGGCAACTAGTTGAGCTCGGATTTCTGTTGCAAGCGGCTTGAGTCCACTACGAAAGGGAGCACACTAGTGTAGTTAAATTGTAACTTTGAGCTAGATAAAAAAAAAAAATTAGAATTCATATCTTATTATTTTGGTAAAACATAAAAAAAAAAAAAAAAAAAAAAAATCAAGAAAAATTATTTAATTTTTCTTACGGTGCGTGTTTGGTTGATGTAGGAAATTTTTTTATCAATGGTCAAATAATATCGATGTATTTAGAAATAAAAATATCATAAAAATTCCAAAAATGAATAAAATAGACAATAACACATTTGAGTAGGGCTATTATCGTCGTAAATTTTCGTAATAAAGGTGAGTTTTTTCCTCCCAAAAAATAAGACTAATTCTAAGGGCACTCCACATTTTACTTGGGACTAACTCTTATTAGGGGACAGTCCATGAAAGTAAAATTTTTACTGAAAACAGTCCGAATTTTACTTGGGGCTAGCCCATCCCCAAAACCATTTCTAACACTTCATTTCATCAATTTCTTTCTCTCTTCTACATTCCTAAAACCTAAACCCTATTTCTCTTCTCCATAACTCCAATCCCAAATTTCTAAACCCTAAATTCCTTCTCCATTTCTCCAATTCCAAGCAATGGCACCCAAGTCTAAACCTTCATCACAATTGAGATATGGTTTGACCTATTTTGCTATTTTTCGTTTTAAATTTATTGAATCTTTGATAATGCTCAAAATAGTTTGCTAAAATATGTTAGAACAAATTTAGTGTTCATGTATGTATCTTTCGAACACGACAAATTAATTTTTTGCATCAAACCCTAACCCTAAAATCATTTTATACCCATATGTGGGCTAGCCTCAAGCAAAGAACATGAGTGACAAACTTATAAATATTTGAAAAAAAAAAAAAAAAATTGGACTAGTCCCAAGTAAAATGTGTAGTGCCCATAGAATTAGCCAAAAATAACTACCGAGTTTATGACTAACAAACAAAGAAAATATCACTTTTCTTTCATAATTCCTTAAATCCATGAACCACGTGGACTTACGGAGGGTGTAGAACATACCTGGCTGACAGATAGGTGGATGATATCGGGTCCAATATTTGGATGAAAAGCGCCATGTTTCTGCAACCAAATATACTTGCTTTTATCTCGAGGTATAAAAACTTTGGACGCAAAAACGAAAGAAAGAGATGCATAACTGACCATTAATCCGTGTTCTCTACTTGAACACGCTTCCCAATGTATCTGTTAAAAGCATGGGTATATCTACATATCTAACTTGTGCTTGTCAGCATAATTTATCATAGTTCAGGCATACTGAAAATAACCGTCATTAGCACAATTCTTATATTTGTCGATATATTATAAAGGAACTGTTATCTTTCTCAAGGGACAGAATTAGAAGAATGAGACAGGCATGATCAACAGGAGATAATAAACCTGCAAACCCACATCAAATTTAGATGATACTATGCTACGACAAGCAAGGGGTTAGGTTGTCAGCTAATATTGGTTTGCCCCTTATCCTTATTGTGGGCCGGTCCTAGGGGCTCATCCGTGACCCGACCTCTTGTGAGTCACGTTGAGCCTGAAAAGTTGTCCTACGTAGAGGAGAATTGTCCAAATCCGAAGTCTTGTCGGACTTACCCCTGCCAGTGGGTATTGCAAAGCACAATTCCCTCACTTCCCACTACATCTTTGCTTTTCCCCTTCAACTTTTCTTCAGCACAAACCCAATCACACAGCACGCTTATCACTTGATAAGTGTGTGCTACTCATACAAAGACTCCACCAACCACTTGTCAGTATAGATCACTTGCTCAAAGAAGAACTAATTTACATTAAAAAAAAAAATAAAGTCGATATAATTAAATCAGCGTAATTGTGCACTACAAGCAAAGCGCCATAATAAAACCCAATCAATTTAAGAAATTGAAGGATTCTGCATGTAGTGACATTTTAAATTTTGATCTATACCAAAAATGAGTGGTGGCAACATCAACTTAAAGCAATCATATAAGAGAGATACCATGGGAACTTTACCTACACATCAGTACACATCACAGCATTTGTTGATTGACCTCCAAGTGCCTATTCTGCAGGTACATGATGCTAGGAGAATCAAAACAAGCAAATCTATCCATCTCTATATAAAGCCTCAACTCAAGATATGGCAGTCGAAGGTTGTGACATGGAAGAAATGTACAAGAGATTGAAGCCTCATCTTCTCATGGTCCTGGCTCAGTTTGGCTATACATTTCTCTACTTCATCACCGAAGCTTCCTTCAACAAGGGTTTGAATCCTCACGTCTACGTTACTTACCGGCATATCGTTGGCGGGGTTATCATGCTTCCATTCGCCTATTTTCTTGAAAGGTATAAGCATCACATGATCTGATTTCAAATACTTGAATCCTTGCAGTCAGACTCTATAAAACTACCACGCAGTGGCACTAGAATCATATTTATTCTTATTTCAGTAGAAAAATATATCCCTTCAAACCAAGGATCGCATTATCGATAGCGGTATCGGACCCTTCCTATGAGTATCGGATTGGCGGTTTCGGATTGGAGTATCAGATTTTTTTCGTTTCGGAAAGCAAATAATTATTAATAAATTACTAAAATTTTAGAACAAATATTTTATACATTTACGTATAATTTTTAAGTATTTCATGTGTTATTTCTTAGTAGTTTTGAAATTGAATAAAATAATAGTCACCTTTGCCAATTGGTTTAGATATGATAGATAAGTTTTCTTCGTTTACATGCTTTTACAACCTTACTATGCTTTTAGACCCTTGCTAATTGGTCTTTTCCATTCAATTTTTTTTGCCGAATTGACCTGAAAAAAGATCTCCAACGTCGGTATTGGTCAATTATCGGTATCGGATCGGGACATGCCAAACCTTATTGGTATTGGTCATATCGGATTGGTATCGGTCGATACTGCAAACTATGCTTCAAACAAACAGTAAATCAAATCACTTGTATAACTTATGGTGATGCCAAACAACGACTACTTGCGACTTCACTTAAGTATTTTCTTTACTTGTGCCAGGAAATTAAGACCAAAGATGACATGGGCACTATTTCTAGAGATATTTGTGCTCTCAGTCCTAGGGTAAGGCATCGACAATTTGTAATCCCTAATATACAAGCAGAGTAAGTTATGATAGCTAATAGATGAAATCTGACAATAACGTTTTGTAATAACAGGGTCAGCCTATCTCTAAACATGTACTTTGCAAGCTTGAGATATACATCACCTGCCTTTCTTTCATCTATGGTCAACACCATTGCTTCCTTGACGTTTTTCATAGCTGTTCTGCTAAGGTATGCATCCTTTTGGTTACTGTTCCAGATTAGCTCGAGACTGGTTATACATTAATGTAAACACAGAGAACTCAATACATTTACAATATAAAAGCACACCATATATGTACAAGTTTACCAAGAAAATGGTGGCTCATGTTTTTTTTTCATCATCTATCACGGGCTCCAGATTGGAAAAACTTGATGCTAAGAGCCCTCGAGGGATAGCAAAGATTGTGGGGACTGTAGTCTCCTTGGCTGGTGTTACAACCATGACACTGTATAAAGGACCGGCAGTAAGGAATATATGGGGAGCGCTAATTCATATACAGGGAAATACAGTCCATGAGAGTTGGGTGAAAGGTTCGATTCTTACGGTAGCAAGTTGCATAACATGGTCCATATGGTTTATTATGCAGGTATTAATTTCTGTATCATTTTACTCTGATGGATCTGTCTAGTAACCGTAAAATCAGAGAAAGAGCATGGACATGTTTTGATGCCAATGCAATTCATTTCCTCTATAAACTTAAATCAAACATTTCAACTTAGGAGTGATATACAAGTTCACCTTTCCATGGCTGGATATCTGTACTAGCTGACATGTGAGTCTCCAAAATCCAAATAATGGAGCTTTCCGGAAATACTTTTGTTAAACATGTCAAATCTCAGTGAGAAGATTGGTGTGAGAATGACTATGCAAACTTGAAAATCGTTAATTAGTAAAATACAAATATGCCATGTTTGAGTAATTACTGAAAAATGAAGCGATATGCTGCATCTAATCATGTCTAGTTTACCAGAAACTTCAGAAAACACCATGGTGATTGGCAATAAGTAATATCCACTAGAATGGAAATGAAGCTTGTATGGTAGATTACAGTGATTAAATATTTTGTAAACGAAAACAAGGTTACCGGGTTTATAGCTCTACAACTAGATGAAAACAGACAACTATACATGCCTAAATATCATACATGCATACATATCTAAATTCAATGCAATGACAAATGATATCAAAAATAAAGTTAACAAATACTGCAGGCTCTTACCTTGAAAAGGTATCCAGCACAGCTTTCACTTGCAACATGGGTGAATTTTGTTGGAGCGGCTCAATCAGCTGTTTTTACTGTGTGTATAGAGCACAAAAGAGCAGAATGGACTATTGGACTTGACATAAAACTTTGGAGCATTTTATATGCTGTAAGTATATATTTTATGTAGGAAAGTTTATAAAATTTTCAAATAAAACACACTTGACATTCCATATATTGTGTTGCAGGGAGTAGTAATCTCCGGTTTGATACTTTTTGTTCAGTTGTGGTGCACGGAGGAAAGAGGACCAGTTTTTGTAACTATGTTCACTCCCCTCTCAACAATATTAGTGGCCCTTCTAGCGTACTGCGTCTTTGGTGAAAGATTATACACAGGAAGGTAAATATGGAACCTATAAATTCAGGATCATAAATTTTTTCCCGGTGTTTAGTTCTCAACACCTCTATAATTATCAGCCTGCTTGAAATTACGTGTAGGCTAGCTTGTAAAAAGACCAAGCTAACTATAAATTTCTACACTTTAATTTGCTTTTTAGCATTATGGGAGGAGTTATTGTTATCATTGGTCTTTACATGGTGCTTTGGGGCAAAGAAAAAGACGAAAGAACCAACATGGACACTCAAGAGCCTTCTAACATAGACTTTGGAGATCAAAAGGAAACAAGCAATGATACGTTAAAGTAAAATGGTGAAAAACAGGGGGCCCTAAAGCGACCTGTGGAGGTCTGAGATTATGGATACTTGACTGTATGGCATTCTTCCTATGTAATAAACTGACTTGGACAGTACTCCATGATAGAATCTGAGCAAAATCAACAGAAGCACACAATCTATCTCTAAAGGGGTACTTTTGTATCTACAAAAAGTTTGATGGCAATGACAGAGATGGCACTCTTGGTCGATGGAAGTGGAAATCTAGAAGCTGCTTGCCTTTCGGGAGGAGCGGATGACGGAGCTAGTATTGTGTAACTCCCTTATCCAATTTTCGTCAGCACAACAATATTTGAGGTGACCCTCCTTAATACAAACAAGAAAAAAAAATGTAGAAATTGTGATCTTTTCTAGGCTAGCCTGAGATTCTGGGTGCCATGATTGAAATAAAGAAATTTACATAACAGATTGTATATCAAATTTACAATTCCAGAACCTATATAATTTAAATTACAGTTTATTAACTATAAGATACTGCAGGAGTGCATACATAGGCAATTTGTTCCATACATAGGTCCAGAAACTAAGTATTGTGCACTTTCAAAAACTGTCAATAAATTTATAAGTTGCTAAAAGTGTAAATTTGAAGCAACACATAGGTTTTCATGTAAAATTTCTTGAAGAGATCGAAGAATCTCTTCTTTTGGTAGCAATATATACAAATACCGTAGAGGTTGGTACATATGAATCACTAGTAACAAACAAGAATAAAAAGATTATATCCTTTGTTCTCAGAATAGAAAAGTTGGAGTACGAAATAAATGTTTAACAATTAACTGGACCACACTTTATTATTTAACGAGAACCCTCCTGCCCCCCTTAAATAAATCCTACGAGTAAAAAGTACATACAGACAAGGGAAATAACACAGAAACAGACAGGCCTAACATATAAAATATAGTTAGACACATGATCCTCTATTACATAACTTGATGATGGAAAGTGTTGATATATTTAGTATGAGAATATGTTATATTTAGTATGGGAATATCCTGAGGACATATTTGGGATGCCAGAATATGTCACAGGATATTTCATTGGATATTATATCATGTAAAGGCTATATAAAGCCTATGAGATTATCAATGAAATTCATCAATCAATCTCAACATGGTATCAGAACCACCTTTCCACAAACCCTAACCCCCAGCCGCCGCCAAAACTCTAACCTAATCTTTCCCCTCTCCCTCCCTCCCTCCCTCCCCTCTGCTGCTGCCGCTGCAGCTACTGCTGTCGTTGCTGCTGCTGCAGCTGCCGCTGCCGTTGCTGCTGCGGCTACTGCTGCGCCGCTGCAGCTACTGTTGCCGCTGCTGCTGCCGTGGCTGCCGCTGTGCGCGCCACCCCCCTCTCCCCGCATGTAGGAGAGGACGACGAGGACGAAGGAGATGCCGATGCCTAAATCTGATAAAATCAGACATGTTCGGATCTAGGAGAGGACGACGAGAATGAGCGTGAGTCGTGGAGCAAGCGTGACGTGATCGGAGAAGAAGCATCGATGGAGGCGATCATCAAGAAGCTGGATATTACAGATGTTGCGACGTTGATGAAGTTGATGAAGACATCGGCTGGTGAGAGCACGACACGAACGTCGTCAAAGTTGGAACTTCCCTCCATCGATCTGAAGCTGGACGGACCAGCCACCTATCTGAGTTGGTCACGGCGGGTAAGAAGAACTCTTGCAGGAAAAACCTGGAGGAATTCTTGATGGGCGAGAAGACAGAGCCAGACGAGGGCTCGACAGGACGTGACGAGTGAAAATTCACTCATATGATGATTTACATCTGGTTTCTCAACTCCTTAGTCCAGTCTATTGCTTCCACAGTAGATGGCATTGAGATGATGAAAGACGTGTGAGAGAAGTTGAGAAGAACCTATGATGGTGTAGGGAACAACTTACGGATCTTCCAGATAAAAGGGAGATCGACGACACCGTACAGGAAGAAGACAGTGCAGGAGTACGCCACAGAGTTGGAGCGTCTCTGGCTGGATTATGATCACTTCTCAAAACGGGCAAGCTGCGGGGACCCAAAGTGCAAGAAGAGACATGTGTGTCTGCAGGAGAGGACGATGAAATTCCTCAAAGGGCTGATTACAGCATTCATACAGAGGACAGCCTTACTCCTCGTCCAACCAGAGATTCCTAGTCTCGAGGAGGCTTTCTCAGCCATGATCCAGGAGGGGACGCGCATCAGACTACAGGCGGGGACAGGTGGTCCCCCCGAAGCAAAGTCAGCACTAGCGGTTACTAGCTCGGGCGACACAGGATCCAAGGGAGAGCTCTGGCAACACAATCGGCAGTACTACAACTGCGGGAAGATGGGCCATCATCGATATGCTTGTACCAAACCACCTAAGGAGGGAGACTCAGGTGGCGGACGTGGACGAGGATATATTGGACGTGGTCGTGATCGAGGGGGTCAACGAGACGGCCGAGAAGGGTATCGGACAAACCTGCTGTAGTGCCCCGTCCCGCTCAGTCAATCGGAGGAATCGAAACGTCGACGGCGTTCGGCTTGGCCTTACAACGGCGACTCGAAGACATCGCTCAGGTGGGGTAGTTTCGGTGAACTTGCCTCATCTTTGCCTTCACATAATAATACGCATGTTTTCAACTTGCACAAGTAGGCTTAATAATAAAAGAGATGAATCCACATAGCTAAAGGGAATAATCCCGACGGGTTGAAATGAGTTAGAACATGGAAAAAGGTCCAACGGTCGGCTTAGAGTTGGTGCACGGCGTGCTTTGAAAATGACACTCGGCCCTTCGTCCCGTGGCTTGGGAGAAGGAATGTTGGTCTTCGGTACAAAAGCTAAGAGTTAGCCTAAGTCATAGGCGTCGCCCACATAAACGCTTGATAAAGCGTGCACGGTCCCATTGAGCAAGGCTTGGCATAGCCTTTGCTCGTCCCTCGGGTTAAGTCGTAGGCTTGAGTAAGTTAGGCAAAGTTATGCCGGTCGACCTAAATCGTTCCAAGTGCTGTCCCGCCCATTCTGCGGTTGTCAAGTTAAGTAGTCCCGCGATCTCAAGGCCCGTCGACTTGGGCAGGAGTATCACGTAGAGCACGATTGGCTTAAGGCACGATGCACGGGCTTAGTGTCTAAGGCAAGGACCATGATCCAAGGTGAGTTTTAAGAAAGGGATATCAAATAGGCATTCATGTGTTGAACCAAATGATAGGGTAACAAGGAAGGAAATGCTCGCGACCTTGGGTCGTCGAGGGGTCTCAAGGATAGAAGTCTTGGTTTTGGTAAAGGAATGACTGTGTGAGACGTCAGTTTGTATCGAGTCTTGCATGGTCATTTGACAACTTGTCGACAAGGGCGATGAACCCTCGAGCGGTAACCCCTGGGCCATGGGGGCCGACTCGGCCTAGGAGGGAACAGGGTATAGTCGTGCGTAAGGTTTTGGCACAGGTTAAGCGGGGACTTGCGACGGGGCTAGCTACCTTGCGTCGAAAGGATCCCGATTAACAAAACTATACGTCAAGGTACAGCTTGTGATGCTGGTGGCCAAGTTCATATAGATGTCGGCAAATAGCGGCTAACCGCATGTATGCCTTTGGATTGAGTTGAGCTGAAGGAGTGTACAATTAGAACACAAAGTTTGGGCCTAAGATTGGGTTTCAATATAGGCGTCGTGCTTCGGCACGGGATGTGGCGTCAAGTCTTGAGTTGTCAGCATATAAGTTGCTTAAGTTGGTTGAGTTGTTTAAGTCGGGAAACTGCCGCAAAGCAAAGTTGGTTGAGTGACACTAACATTTACATGTCTAAGTTTGGGTCAGTTGGTGAATCAAAGTAGCAAGGGCCGCAAGGCGGCAGGGCCGCGAGGCAGGGATATGGTTAAGTCTCACTAAATTGCGAGGCACGGCCTCAGCAAGGGTTTGAAGCACGGTCACACCGGAATGGGATCTTATCACGTAGTTGCGTCTCTGATTTAAGCCGTAAGGCAAACACGACTCGATAGGTTAACGTTGTTGGCACGAGAAGGGTCTTGAGGCAAGGTAGGAGTTAACGTCGAATGTTGCAAGCACGAGATGGTCTAATGACACAAGGTAGGCAAGGCGTCGGTCATAAAACTGATCCTAAGGCAAGACTAGAAAGACAATTGATAAGAAGGGACTATGTTGCACAAAGTAAATAAAATGTGCGGGTTTTGTATGGGTGGGCGAGGAGCTCATTCCACCAGTACAGTGGTACTGACACCCACACAGTGTTTCATGTGCAGGCACAGGTAGAAGCTCGTGGCGCGGAGCTCGCTTGGATGCGTCGAGGCACGGAGTTCCTTGGCGAATTCGAAGCTTGCGGCCGCATGGAGTAAAAGACTTATACAGGACATAATGTATGGACATCGCCTTCCGAAGCTTCCACTGGATCGAGCATTTGTATTGAGAGATGAGAGAGAGCAGAGTGAACTTGTAAATGTGAGGAGAGTGAGCTTGAGTGATTGTAATTTGGCCTTGCGCCCACAAATGTAACCTTGTATTCAGTATCAATAAAAGAGTTTCCTTTGAATGACTTGCGTTCATGTGTTTGCTTCAAATTCTGCTGCTATTATTCAATGTCTCTGCTCGGGACTTATGAGCGACGACCCCGTCGCAGCCGCTGAAATCGGCCGTTATGGAACCCGCCTTGCACGAGCGCAATCTAGGCTCGTGCGGCATCACGCCTTAGCGAGGACGATCGCTCCTACGGGAGCGGGGCGTGGCCTAATGGTATCAGAGCCCGGCTTTACGTCCTTGGACTACCGATTGAATTCTTTAACTCTGTTGTCCCGCAAACTCTGAATGTTGCTTCCGCATATTGATATCGTTGACGCGCTCTCTCTCAAATGTCCCACGGGATGTCCATACAATAAGTCTATCTATTTTGTAAAATGTAGGTGAACAGTTTTCAACAAAACAAAAAGGATGGTTCGCGTAAGCACGGTTGGCTAAGTCGGGCTGGACATATACACCAAAGTTGCGTCGACCTTAGCAAAGTCGTGTGCGAGATTCGTAGTGTTCGAGCTAGAATGAGTTAAACTCAATTAAGTAAATGTGGGATGACTGTCGATAGGGGTGCTATCGAGCGACGGTATCGTCGATGCGATATAGGTGAGCGTGCTTGGAAATAGAGGAATGGGTCGAACGGGATTCAAGGAAGTCGATTTTGATTCAAAGGATAGTTTTGAGAATTTGTTGAATGATTTCATTCCTGAGTGGTGTATGCGATAGGCTCAGGAATGACGATCGATCAATCGAGGATTCGGGGGTGTCGATGAGTCTATCAGCAAGCGTCGCATTATGCAAAGCCATAGATTGAGTATCAATGAATAAGTCCTAGTCTTGAAGTTTGACGAGTGGATTCGAACAACCTAGAATTGATGTGCACGGAACGTGCACGGGATTGAGGATTACGCAAGTATGAAATGCGAAAACGATTGAGTAGGTGAAATCGAATCGAGGAAAAGTTAAGGTGTAGCGAATGGATAACTAGATCGAGGAAATTGATACGGATCGTATACGAAAAGTTAGCACGACAGGTAGATAGCGTGCATGGAAGGCTTGATTTTAAAGTACGCGAATGACTCTAAAGATCGGATTTAATGTTGCTCGATGATTGAGTTAGCAAAGGATTGATGCGAATTGAGGAAATACGTTGGTCGATGACTTAAGATAGACGGATGAACAATACGCGAATTTGGGTTTGAGAAATTTGATGTTGTGAATGAATCGAGGGATAATGATCGAACTTGAATTTGAATGTCGAAGAGATTATCCAGTCGGACGATAGCATCATTCGCACGACTCAGAACTTGTTGCAAAGGAAGATCGTCAGGTTACGCAAATCATCGATGGTATTGAGGCGTATCAAAGATCGATATGCGATAACTCGGGGGTACTCTGACTCGACGAATGACGATCGTGTAAGCGTTATTGTTCGGATGGATGCGATACTTAGGATTTTGATCGAGATGAATGTTGGATGAAAATGATCGTGTCTTGATGGTTACGTTGATAGCCACAACGTCGACGATCCTGTCTTGTGCGAGCGCAACTCCAGCCTCGCACATGCGTTGCGTCGGATTTGGGGCGATTGTTCCGCGTGAGCGCTGACATGGTGATTCATGTCACGGGAATGATCGAACTCAGAAAATCAGGACGCGGCAACTTTGATTGTCTTGACTTGTCGGTTTGATGCAGAGGAAAACTCGGGGAATTGTAGGACTTGCGATTGATGATGGAATAGACTTGAGGATTGACTAGGTCTAATCCGCACATCGAGAATGAATTAGTCTGGACGCAAAACAAGAGTTACGTCCCGATGAGGATAATTATCCCGCGGGAGCGTGCATGGTGATTCATGCCCACCGTAGGTAATCTGACCCGCGTGAGATCGGGGCGCAACGTATTGTTAAGTCAGATGACCTTGTGATCGATTTCGTGGATTGGGATAAATGACTTGGGAGTATGGAATGTGAATTATGGTTTAGCGATGTGTTGTGTCGTAGCGTGCTTGAATTGAGAAGGATTGATAGGTGGATTATACCGAACGTGTTTGAAGGGATAGACTATACGAAATGGCTTGATGAAAGAGCAATGTGTTCATGTCGAGTATTGGTTGAACGTGAGTTGTTGTAGGATGGCTTTGCTGAATGACTCGGACCCCGTGCGACAAAATATTGGGATATGTGTAGGCGATCTATGCTCGATGTTTAGAAATCGGAGTGATGCGAGCTTGGGTAGAAAACCCCGTACTATCAACTTGGTTTGACCTTAGGATGGGGTCAGTGTTGATATCGTTGTTTGGGAACTATGATTCCAATACTGACGGAAAGACATAGCCTAGCAGTTAGGCAGACGTTCCGGTGCGGAGCGATAGGAATGGTGAAGGCACCACTCATGAGGCTCGGTTGACATGCATGTATATCAAGGACGCTTGAATGCGTGCACGATCCGACTCGAGTGGTGATGGCGGGATTCGCTATCACGAGGCTTGGTTGAAAAGTATGTATTTTGGGGACGCCTAAGATATGTGCACGATCCATA
Organism: Iris pallida; assembly: GCA_029216955.1. Taxonomy (NCBI): domain Eukaryota; kingdom Viridiplantae; phylum Streptophyta; class Magnoliopsida; order Asparagales; family Iridaceae; genus Iris; species Iris pallida. Next base: position 13,662,574 of record JANAVB010043419.1, on the reverse strand, counting down.
CTAAGTGATATGTTGAATCAAGTGAGACTGGAGGAACAGGAAAGTGTCGAGGATTTTGAGATCGTAAGTTTTGAAGAATGGATTGTGGGTAGCACGAGCGTGGCTCGGATTTGGGAAAGGCATAGGAGAATTGTGTGCGAGAGTCTTGAATGTTGAGTAAAGTGACAAGTCGATAAGTGTACTCAGTTAGTTTCGAGAACGAAACTTTTTCTGAGTGGTGTATGATGTAGTGCCCCGTCCCGCTCAGTCAATCGGAGGAATCGAAACGTCGACGGCGTTCGGCTTGGCCTTACAACGGCGACTCGAAGACATCGCTCAGGTGGGGTAGTTTCGGTGAACTTGCCTCATCTTTGCCTTCACATAATAATACGCATGTTTTCAACTTGCACAAGTAGGCTTAATAATAAAAGAGATGAATCCACATAGCTAAAGGGAATAATCCCGACGGGTTGAAATGAGTTAGAACATGGAAAAAGGTCCAACGGTCGGCTTAGAGTTGGTGCACGGCGTGCTTTGAAAATGACACTCGGCCCTTCGTCCCGTGGCTTGGGAGAAGGAATGTTGGTCTTCGGTACAAAAGCTAAGAGTTAGCCTAAGTCATAGGCGTCGCCCACATAAACGCTTGATAAAGCGTGCACGGTCCCATTGAGCAAGGCTTGGCATAGCCTTTGCTCGTCCCTCGGGTTAAGTCGTAGGCTTGAGTAAGTTAGGCAAAGTTATGCCAGTCGACCTAAGTCGTTCCAAGTGCTGTCCCGCCCATTCTGCGGTTGTCAAGTTAAGTAGTCCCGCAATCTCAAGGCCCGTCGACTTGGGCAGGAGTATCACGTAGAGCACGATTGGCTTAAGGCACGATGCACGGGCTTAGTGTCTAAGGCAAGGACTATGATCCAAGGTGAGTTTTAAGAAAGGGATATCAAATAGGCATTCATGTGTTGAACCAAATGATAGGGTAACAAGGAAGGAAATGCTCGCGACCTTGGGTCGTCGAGGGGTCTCAAGGATAGAAGTCTTGGTTTTGGTAAAGGAATGACTGTGTGAGACGTCAGTTTGTATCGAGTCTTGCATGGTCATTTGACAACTTGTCGACAAGGGCGATGAACCCTCGAGCGGTAACCCCTGGGCCATGGGGGCCGACTCGGCCTAGGAGGGAACAGGGTATAGTCGTGCGTAAGGTTTTGGCACAGGTTAAGCGGGGACTTGCGACGGGGCTAGCTACCTTGCGTCGAAAGGATCCCGATTAACAAAACTATACGTCAAGGTACAGCTTGTGATGCTGGTGGCCAAGTTCATATAGATGTCGGCAAATAGCGGCTAACCGCATGTATGCCTTTGGATTGAGTTGAGCTGAAGGAGTGTACAATTAGAACACAAAGTTTGGGCCTAAGATTGGGTTTCAATATAGGCGTCGTGCTTCGGCACGGGATGTGGCGTCAAGTCTTGAGTTGTCAGCATATAAGTTGCTTAAGTTGGTTGAGTTGTTTAAGTCGGGAAACTGCCGCAAAGCAAAGTTGGTTGAGTGACACTAACATTTACATGTCTAAGTTTGGGTCAGTTGGTGAATCAAAGTAGCAAGGGCCGCAAGGCGGCAGGGCCGCGAGGCAGGGATATGGTTAAGTCTCACTAAATTGCGAGGCACGGCCTCAGCAAGGGTTTGAAGCACGGTCACACCGGAATGGGATCTTATCACGTAGTTGCGTCTCTGATTTAAGCCGTAAGGCAAACACGACTCGATAGGTTAACGTTGTTGGCACGAGAAGGGTCTTGAGGCAAGGTAGGAGTTAACGTCGAATGTTGCAAGCACGAGATGGTCTAATGACACAAGGTAGGCAAGGCGTCGGTCATAAAACTGATCCTAAGGCAAGACTAGAAAGACAATTGATAAGAAGGGACTATGTTGCACAAAGTAAATAAAACGTGTGGGTTTTGTATGGGTGGGCGAGGAGCTCATTCCACCAGTACAGTGGTACTGACACCCACACAGTGTTTCATGTGCAGGCACAGGTAGAAGCTCGTGGCGCGGAGCTCGCTTGGATGCGTCGAGGCACGGAGTTCCTTGGCGAATTCGAAGCTTGCGGCCGCATGGAGTAAAAGACTTATACAGGACATAATGTATGGACATCGCCTTCCGAAGCTTCCGCTGGATCGAGCATTTGTATTGAGAGATGAGAGAGAGCAGAGTGAACTTGTAAATGTGAGGAGAGTGAGCTTGAGTGATTGTAATTTGGCCTTGCGCCCACAAATGTAACCTTGTATTCAGTATCAATAAAAGAGTTTCCTTTGAATGACTTGCGTTCATGTGTTTGCTTCAAATTCTGCTGCTATTATTCAATGTCTCTGCTCGGGACTTCTGAGCGACGACCCCGTCGCAGCCACTGAAATCGGCCGTTATGGAACCCGCCTTGCACGAGCGCAATCTAGGCTCGTGCGGCATCACGCCTTAGCGAGGACGATCGCTCCTACGGGAGCGGGGCGTGACACCTGCTAGTAGCAGAAGGGAATGGAGGAGCTGTTGGCACCTTTACTGAGGAGGATCAGGCATTGCTGGACATGCTGGAGAGAAAGCAGAGAGCGTCAGCCGAGGGAGACAGGAGGAGTGGAACAGAGGAGGCATCAACTCCATTCTTCATTGGAGGCAGCGCCGCTATGTATGCCCACCCATCAGAAGGTACTGACGAGTCACTTGTTCTTGCATCTATGTCTTCCCTTAAAACGTCAGACTGGATTATCGACTCAGGAGCATCTCGGCATGTGACCGAAAATGCTAGTAAGTTTTCTTCATACACTCACCTAGCATCAGCAGACACCATTCAGACTGCAGACGGCACTTTCCAGCCAGTGGTCAGTAAGGGTACTGTTAATTGTACAGGTTCAGTAAGATTATTCAATATTTTACATGCTCCATCCTTTCCGGTCAGTCTTCTGTCTATTAGTTCTATAATTCTTCAACTTAAATGCATTGTTTCTTTTGATATTCCTAAGGTGGTCTTCCAGGAGAAAGAGACGGAACGAAGACTTGGGACTGGCACTTGGCATGAGGGACTGTGGTACCTAGATCGAGAAGGACTGGACTCAGCATTGGTATCTATGGCAGAGAAGGCCGGAATGGAAGAGCTGCAACAGAGGACTGAAGATACTTTGATACTTCATCATAGGAGGATGGGACATTCTTCCTTTGATACTCTAAGTAAGCTGTATCCAGAGATTTATGCAAAAACAAATAAACAAAAATTAGTATGTGATGCATGCGAGTTAGGAATACTTACTAGAAGCTCATATGTTGGTACTGGTCATAAGAGCTCTTTTGCTTTTGAGGTAGTACATTCTGATGTTTGGGGTCCATGTTCTACTAACACTATGAATGGGTATAAGTACTTTGTTTCCTTTATTGATTGTGCATCTCGTGTCACCTAGCTGTATTTGATTAAAAATAAGAGTAATGTATCTACCTGTTTTCAGGATTTTCATAAGCATGTCCAGACTCAGTACAATGCAGTGGTGAAGGTACTGAGGTCTGACAATGGAACGGAGTATACTAACAAGACGCTTGCAGAGTACTTGTCAGCATACGGAATACAGCATCAGATCACTTGTGCATACATACCAGCACAAAATGGAGCAGCAGAAAGGAAGAACCGACACCTTCTGGAGACCGCAAGAAGTATAATGATCGACATGAATGTCCCACAAAATCTATGGGGGCATGCAGTGTTGACAGCAGCTCAACTTATCAACAGGATGCCTTCAAAAATCCTGGGATGAAAGTTCTCATGTGAAGTATTACGAGACAATAATAGTGGGATACTCCCATTGAAGGTGTTCGAATGTGTGTGTTTTGTGAAAGACAACAGACCATCAGTTGGAAAACTTGACCTTAGAGCGGTCAAGTGCACCTTTGTGGGGTACTCAACAACTCAAAAAGGGTATGTGTGCTGGAGTCCAGTAGAGAAGAAGTTTGTTAGTATGGATTTTCACTTCCGGGAGCATGAGCCATATTACCGCCAGGAGAAAACTTCACACAACACGCCTAATACTATCAGTATAAGGCGAGAGGGAAAGATGGAGAACTTGGTGGTAACCGATTTAGAAGTTTGGCATGGAGGCACGGTTGAGGATGAACATGAAGGTGAAACGGAACAGGGGGACGAGATGAGAAGTGTTAGGCCTACGGCTCAGAGGGAGTTACTTACCTATAGCAGAAGAGAGAAGCAAACTGCAGGACCAGTACCTACAGTGCCAGTGCTAAGTTCCATGCATGCGTCTGTCCCAACTCATGAGACACCTACATCGCCATCCTCCTCATCTACACCACCATCCTCCTCAGGTGATATCATTCCTCCTACATCTTCCACACCACTATCTACACTAAGGACTACTCGCAGTAATGCGAAAAATCCACCGGACAGATATGGTTGGGATCTTGCTAAGTTTGTTTCTTATGATCATATCTCTTCTTCTCATGGAGCATTTATAGCATCTTTGGATAGTATTACTGTACCTAACAATTGGCAGGTTGCCAAGAACGATCCAAAGTAGAAAGCAACGATGCACGAGGAGTTGGGAGCTCTTGAGAAGAACCACACTTGGGAGCTGGTGAGACTGCCAGAAGGGAAGAGAGCAGTCGGATGCAAATGGGTTTTCACGGTGAAGCAGAACCCAGATGGACAGGTTGTGCCAATCCCCGTTTTCGGAATACGTAAATTTTTGATTTTCATGTATATGGTATCTGGCACCTGTATCTTTATTGCATGTATCCTGTATTTGTAACTGGCCATGGCATGGAACAGTATCTCGTCGCGGATTAGTGTGCCACCCCTTGTCCTTGTCTGGTTGTAGGCGTGGTTCACTGTTTCGATGATAGGATTTCTGAACCATGTTGTGGTTAGAATTTTATTTAATTAATTTAATTAGTTGTATCATGTAGCATTTAACATGTCATTAGTCATATGGTTAAGAGCATGCTTAAGCTTAGGGTTTCTTTGAGTCAACCCAACCCCTATATATATTCTCTTCCTCACTCTCTCTCCTCATTCACTCTTTCATTTCTTTTCCTTCCAACCAATAGGCAAGTACATCTTGCACCAAATGGAGAGATTCTTGCATTTTTCATTTCTTGATTTTTCTTTGATATGATTTGTCTATATTGTTCTTCTCATCATCCTCTACAAGTTTAGTTCTTGGAGTTTTTGATTTTAATGGCTAGTTTTGTGTAGATCTAAGTTTCTAAAACTAGGGTTCTATGGATTTTTATGGTTTTGATCTATCAAATTTGGTTGATTTCAAAAACTAATGGTCCTATGTTGTAGAGAATTCAATTCTACCCAATTTTGACCTTTGAAAAGTTAGATTTCGACTTGTTTTGAGAAAGTTATGGCCAAAACAATATTTGGACATTTTCTATGTCATCTGTCCTAGTTTTGGCAGGGACGATGAATAGTGCCGTATGAATAGTACCGCAGTCGCATGGAATGAATAGTGCCGCAGCCGCATGGAATGAATAGTACCGCAGCCGCGTGAGATGAATAGTACCGCAGGAATGAATAGTATCGCAGCCGCATGGAATGAATAGTGCCGCAGCCGCATAAGATGAATAGTGCCGCAGGAATGAATAGTACCGCAGCCGCATGAGATGAATAGTGCCGCGGGAATGAATAGTGTCGCATCCGCATAGAATGAATAGTACCGCAGCCGCATGAGATGAATAGTGTCGCAGGAATGAATAGTGTCGCATCCGCATGGAATGAATAGTACCGCAGCCGCATGAGATGAATAGTGCCGCAGGCTTGCATAGTGCCACATAAAATGAATAGTACCGCAGGATGAATAGTGCCGCATGGCTTGAATAGTACCGCATAGTACCTATTTTGGCTGTTTTTAGCTGTTTTATGTCCTATTTGACTGATTTGTGGCCAGAATTTCTCCAAACTCCCAACATGAAAGTTGTAGATCTTTGTATTAGCTTCAAGGATCTTCATGTCTCATTTTACCTAGAATTCGTATGTGACTTTTATGTCACGAGGGGTCCGTGTGACTTTCTGACTTGACCATGTTCCTGACCTGATTATCTGTATACGTGCTGGTACCTATTCTGAGTGTGTATTGAGATGCAATATTAGTAAGCACTGCGGTACTATTTAATGAGTGCACTGAGGTGTGACTCTACTTGCTAAGTGATCATACGTGTTATAAGTCAATACATGTGTACCTTCCAGTACAGTCATGGTAATTGGTCAATAATAGTGTCGTGGTATGTTGATTGTTGTTTGAAGCATTACACTAAGCATGGATCTAGATTGAGCCGATGTGGATTCATACTTAGGGTACACGTACTATGGTACGACATATAGGAGGATGACCATGTGACCACGACATGTAATTCCAATATCAAGATAGGGTTAATCTAAGCAACTTAACTTGATAGATGCATTGGGTGGGAAGAATCCCGAGATCGTGCCATACTGGCCACCCCAGGTCCTGTCCTGACGTGTCGGGTTGGCCGCCACGGATACAGTTTCATCCGCCTATAGTGGATGACTATATCCGACTCCTACGTGCTATGTGTTATATGTTTTAGCACGGTGGCCTTACGGGGGACCGGTGCATAATCTAAGTGCTATGTGTATATGTATATTATATGGTTTGGCTAGCCCTGCTGGGTTGACACGATCTGAGGATTCCTATAATTTGCATTACTGTGATAATCTAGACAAATCATAGAAAGCCGTAGGATTGATTGGCCGCTTGTAAACTGACTTGTGTTGTGATATGTTTTCTTCTGTTAGCAACTGAGAAACATGGACTATCGTGGTGCGTGGTCCAACCCATGTCCTTGTTTGGTTGTTGGGTTGGGCTATTGTGCTGCGATGGGCTATGGACCGAAGTCGCGACCAGAAGCCCTTCACCTGCCCATGGTTATAGGATATATCTTATCTCGGCATGATATTGGCACCGTTTGTCCTTGTTTGGTTGTAAGGGTGTCGTATTGTCTCGATGATATGGTATAAGCCTATAACTCGTGAATCAGGTATTATTATTATTATTATTCTTGGGTTTTATCTCACTCTTTTGTGCTCCCTTGTGGTACTTGCTATTCAGGGCCTGACCCCGCTGGTTTTGTTTGGCCAGATCTCGTAGCATCTCCAGAGGATCCAGCCTTCCACCCGAACAATGGTGCACACCAGGAGTATGGGCTCCAGGGACCATGAGTGGGTTTCTTCTTCACTGCTCTGATTCTTCTATTTTGTACTTGGCATTTAGCCACCGGCACCTGTTTAGCCGGCTGTTCTGGACATTAGTTTCCTTTTACATAATTGTAATTAAATCAGACTGCAGCTGACTACGGTTATGTACTATTGACTCTCGGTACTAGCTTATCATTTTGTATAGCTAGGCTCATGAATCATTTTGATGAAGCGTCGGGGACGCCTTACTGCTTTGTCTTATATGATCATTATTTACTGCTTCTTGTTTTGATTGATTGAGACATAGATGCTCTGTGGGACCATAGGAGACTTGATTGTAGCATGCACCCCCTTGTCTCTTGACAGCCACGATCGCCGTATGACGTTTATATACCTCATATGGAGTAGCTGGCCTTCTCCGTCTCAGTATTCTGGTACTGGGGCGTGACAAGGTTTTATTGGTGGCCCATGCAGGTCTGTTTTTCAGACTTGTGGGGTGTTGCGATTATAGGAGTCTCAATCAAAACATGTTCCTCTTGATCTCCTGATTCGTTTTCTCTTTCTCCCACCTTGCTTGCTAACTTGATTGTCATCCTCGATTCCTTCCCGTCCTGTCTTTTGATACCATGTATCCTTTCCTTTAGGGTCACATCATTCTCGGCTATTGGAGGAGCCGGCATGGGAGAGAATCCAGTAGATCAGGGACCAGTTGGAGATCAGCAAGGGGTAGCCCCTCTACCTGGACAGATTCACATCGAGAACGTTACCGAACATGAGCCAGTTGAGCCGCAGAGGCCAGAGGTTCCCGTACCTCCAGTGATGCTAGTAGTACCAGTAGCACTAGACGCGCCGGCACTATTGCAGATTATCAGAGGGTTATTGGAGACCCAGCAACACCAGACGGCAGTCCAACAGCAACGACAGACCCAACAAGAAGAACAGAATGTATTACTGAATCAGGGGTTATACCTAGCTCTTGAGAGGAGCGTCAGGAATGACTCGGGAGCGTCGGAAAGGTTTTGCCGACTTAACCCGAGGTACTTTGATGGCACGGAGGACGCTATCACGGCGGATGCTTGGCTTCAGGATATTGAGGCCATATTGACGGCAGCAAAGGTTCCAGCAGAAGAGAAGGTTGACCAAGTCAGATTATTGCTTCAGGATCTCGCCCGCGATTGGTGGGCATCAGAAGAGGTTGGAATGAGGCGTCATGTTCCTTGGGATAGCTTCAGTACCAGATTCAAGGCCAAGTACTTTGGCGTGGTAGCTCGGTATGAGCTTCAGCAGAGATTTATCAGCCTCAAGCAGGCTGGTAGGACGGTGGATGGTTATGCAGCGGAGTTCTGCAGGTTAAATAGGTTTGCTCAGACGATGGTGGCGACGGAGCCAGAGAAGGCTATGAGGTTCCAACAGGGACTTCACTTAGAGATTATGCAGCTGGTCGAGGGGCACGACTACCAGACATTCGATGCAGTATTGATGGCGACTCGGAGGCACGTGTAATGACCCGCTCCGCCCTAGCGGAACGCCGATTCAAACGGCAAGTGCAACGACTCAAACGAGCCGTCGACCCGAAGAGTTGGCATCGACCTGATGAAGAATCGATGCAAGGCTTACATTGGCCCGTTAAGATGAATCCAGACTTAGACATTCAAAGGCGCGCTCGGAGTATCGCTCGGCCGATACGAACATTGCTAAGGTGGGTGGCTCCGATGAACCCGTCTTTGCTTAGCCTAGACGCATAACAATACGGACACTATCACGAGAATCGCTAGACGATAACACCGTACATGCTAATAAATGACTCAACGCAACTAGCTAAGGGAATAATCCCATCTTGTATGCTTGTATAGAATATGGAAAGGAACTTGGAAAATGTGAACTCTCGTACTGCGCTCCACGCTCGTGCTAAGGCACAAGCTTACGTTTATGTTCCTTATGCGGCCAACAATGAAACAATGAATGGGTTACAACAATGAAACGGGAAGACTATCAATATAGTCGTTCCGAGTAGAGTATAGCAACATTGAAAGGCTATGGGACCGATGGGTCGCCAAGGCGACTCCCACACTGAGAGTTGCGTAATGCGTGAATGAATGAATCAACGAATAAATGAATGAATACATGAATGAATCTATGAATGAACGAACAAGTGAAAGAAAGAAATGAAAGAAAGAATACATGAAAGATAAGAAAGAAAAAGAATGGTTAGCGACAAGTGTGACGGGCACGTGCAACGGGGCTCGCTACCCGCGCTGCACGGACGCCAACCTGGTCGATAACGCATTATGGCTAAGGGTTAGCCTACGGCTCGGAGATAGCCGTTAAGTTAAAATGACAAGACAATACGAAATGGTCGTGGACAAACGGCACGGACGATGGGGGGAATACCGTGGCCGTCATGAGGAAGGATTCTGCGGCACGGGCGATGGAGGGGAAAACCGTGGCGGGCCTAGGCGGAATCAAAACGGGGCTTACGGGCTGCCTGGGTGCGAGCTTGGGCACCAGGAGACGTAAGTGCAGGGTATATTCAAGAGACTTAATGGGGTGTACCAGCCATCACCCTACGCTAAGTTGAGAAATACCAAGGGGATATGTCTAAATGGCTTGTGATGCCAGCGACCGGTGCATATAGATTAAGTGGGCTTTGCTGGTGGCTATCCACGTGCAAGTCCTTGTATTGAAATCAAAGTAGTCTATGTAAAATGAACAAGTGCCTCATGTACATGCTCGAATTGTAACACCCTGAACATGCTTGCAATGTAACATACCAAGTGAATAAAGAGTAATTCATACAAAATGAGTTAGAGAACGTGCCTACGACATGCTAGAACCTGAGGCAGGGACACACCCTTAACATTGAATGTTTACATGAATCACGTTAACTTACTACATGTGAATTGTTGACTAACTTGGTTTACTTTGGACAGGGAAGGCCGGACGGTAAGTATGGGTAAGTCGTGCATGTATTTCCATACGACACTTGAATTCTGCAACACGAGATAGGTCATGATATGTGCCATGAAATTGACCCTAAGGCAAGATTAGAAAGACAATAAATGATAGACGGTGCACGAAAGTAAATGGAACGTGTTTGGTAATGATAGGTGGGCGAGCCAGCCTCCCCACCAGTACATAACAATGTACTGATAACCCCACAGTCTGCTTGCAGGATGCAGGAGACGCCGACGGGTGCGGAGCTTCCATCGAACGTGTTAAGGCGCGGAGCTAACTCCGGGGCCTTGGGACGTTGCAAGAAGCTGAAGCACCCTATACAGGACATAATGTATCGGAACACCGCCATGAATCATTCCATCTTGTAAGCCACTTGGCACGCCTTTTATGTTTCAGAGATAGAGAGAGAGAACTTGAGCGACTTGTAAACTCGGCCTAGCGCCGCTTGTAAACTTCTTGAATATCAATAAAGAGTTTGAATTCGCTTCAATTTGTGTTCATTTACTTTCCGCTGCAAATGGGGACACTCTGTGCGACTCTGTGGCCTAGATTCAAATCGGCCGTTTCTGGACTTGGCCTTGCACGGGCGCAACCTAGGCCCGTGCGGCATCACGCCTTAGCGAGGACGATCGCTCCTACGGGAGCTGGACGTGACAGATTGGTATCAGAGCACGGCTTTACATCCTTGGACTTTATTTCGATTTTCTCAGTTTTGAAAGCTCGTCGTTGGAAAAAGAAGTATACGCTCTCTCTCATTGTGTCTTGGGATGTTCCATACAATAAGTCTAATATTTTCAAAAGCTCGTACAAGTACTCGGTTGAATGGGATCGATAGGCGAAGGCCTTTGTGCCGAACGTTGTTAAACTTGACTCGATAGAGAACACATGCTAAGTTAACATGTCGCGTGCGTGCCTGACTAGTCTTGCGTCGACATAGCAAATGAGCGTGCAAACTCGAAATATAGTCCGCACGAGATGGTTATGCGGCACAACTTAGTCCGCGTGTCACGCACCTCGACTTTTGGTGCAATCGAGTTGCGAGCGATATCAAGTACCGCTCGGTCGGGAACGAAGCTACACTTAGAGTATATATCGATAGGAACGCTATCGAGTTCACGCTTAGGCGTGCACGAAAGATTGATTTAGACTGTGAGGAACGGGCAAACGCACGATTGAATATGTCGATTGGAATCGAATGATTCTTTTGAGGATTGATAGGATGACTTGAATCCGAGTGGTGTATGTGATAGGTTCGGGGAAGAATAAGAATGAGTGTCGACGATTAGTCGAGTGGCTCGAACCCTGAGTGGTGTATGGACGTCATAGAAATTGTTCGAGCGAAACTAAAGGATTTACGGATAGAACGAGTATGTCGGCGAAGCGATGCGATCGCGCAAAGCCCTAGAACGCGTCACGCTTAGTTTATCGTGACTTCGAAAGTCCCAAGCGAGATGTCGTTCGGACAACTTGTGAATGGGCAACGCATGTTAGAAAATGAAGATGAATGGTCTTGATCGAAGAAACTTAGGGGATCGCACGTACGATTTCGGATGGATTCAAATGAAATGTGACTTGAGTTTTGAACAACGATCTTGAAACGAGCTTGAGGAATAACGATCGAACTTGATCTTGAATATCGAGAAAATTATAGAATATCCCACCCGGACAACAGCATCAACGCACGACTCGAAATTGGTTGCAAAGGAAGATCGTCTGGTTACGCATATCGTCGATGGTATTGAGGCGTATCAAAGATCGATATGCGATAACTCGGGGGTACTCTGACTCGGCGAATGACGATCGTGCAAATGTCATTGTTCCGATGGATGCTATACTCGTGATGTTGAAACGTGTCGAGAAAAATATAGACGTGGCTCGAGGATTTTCTAGTTGAACGAAATGACGAATGGACTATCGATCTTGGCTTGGATGAAAATGAAATGCTTGGATTTACTTCGACGATAACCCTAACGTCGACATGCTTGTCTTATGCGAGCGCAACTCCAGCCTCGCACATGCGTCGCGTCGATTAGGGCGATCACTCCGCGTGAGTGCTGGTATGGTGATTCATACAGCGAGGGTGATTGAACTAGCATGGCGTGGCAATTTGTGTGCTTCGACTTGTGGTTTGATGCGAAGGTGACTTGAGAATGATTCGGTGTGCTTGATGATTAAGTTTGAGGATTGAGTAGGTCCAATTCGCGTATCGAGAATGAATTAGTCTAGACGCAAGCAAGAGTTACGCCCCGATGAGAATGATTATTCCGCGGGAGCGTTGCATGGTGATTCATGAACCACCGTGGATAATCGGACTAGCGTGAGATTGGGACGCAACATATTGTCAAAGCTAGATGAACTCGTGATCGAATATATGAATTGGTTAGAATGGATATCTGAAGTATGTCGATTGGGTGATTTGAATGGATTCGGATACACGCAACGAATGCATTGATGAGAATAGGTGATCGTGCTCGATGTTTAGAAATCTGAGTGACGCGAGCTTGGGTAGAAAACTCCGTACTACCGACTTTGGTTCGACCCTAGGATTGGGGTCAGTGTTGGCATTATTGTTGGGGAACTATGATTCCAATCCTGACATTGACTTAGCCTTGAAAAGTGGCCTAGCGGTTAGGCGAGACGCCCATGTTCCAAGTGTTAGCAATCGAAAGATTGATCTTGAGAATTGGCATTGATGGATAGCATGAATCACGAATATAGAAAACCCTGCTCACGAGATTCGGCTGACATGCATATATTTCAGGGACACCTGAGTATGTGCACGATGCGACTCGAGTGAGAATGACGAATTCTCTATCATGCGGCTTGGTGAATGCATGTATTTTGGGGACGCCTGGAATGCATGCACGATCCAACCAAGTGATACGTTGAGTTCAAGCATGACTTAAGGAATGGAAGAGTGTCGAGAACATGGAAATCGTGTTGAGAGAAATGAATGATACTAGTACGAGCGTGGCTCGGAATCAAGGAAACATGTGAGTGGAGTATGCGTGAACGACAACGTGATTGGCCCTAAACAAATGAATGATATGGAATCGATATCGTGCAAGTAAAAGTTGGTATAACGAATTGAACCAGTGATAGGAACATATACTCGATGATAGTGCAATACTTGGTCTTGAATCAGACAAAAATTACTTAGACTTAGTCAACCCCGCTAAGAAGAAATCATACTGATTTCGTGAACACGAACGCTTGAGAAGCGAATCGGGTCATCTCAATGACCGAGATACACAAAAGTGAGTTTGCCTCAACCCACGACCCGCGTATTTGATGAATTACAACGTGCCTCGTGAAACCATTTGCGTCCCATGACACGGAGAAATAGCAACCAAGACGAAGAAACACTTGAATTGAATAAGTGCCAACAACTCTAAAATGAATGAAAAGTTATTCAATAAAATCGACCAAACGTATGCAACACGGAACTTAGAAAAGTTCGAGTATGGTTCGATGCCATCGAACGATAGAGCCGTTCGATAGAATTGTCTAAGAAACACGACGACACGAGTTAAGGAATGATAGGATGACCCGCACTCAAGAAGTCTCGAGGACGAGACTTATTTTGAGTGGTGTATTATGTAATGACCCGCTCCGCCCTAGCGGAACGCCGATTCAAACGGCAAGTGCAACGACTCAAACGAGCCGTCGACCCGAAGAGTTGGCATCGACCTGATGAAGAATCGATGCAAGGCTTACATTGGCCCGTCAAGATGAATCCAGACTTAGACTTTCAAAGGCACGCTCGGAGTATCGCTCGGCCGATGCGAACATCGCTAAGGTGGGTGGCTCCGATGAACCCGTCTTTGCTTAGCCTAGACACATAACAATACGGACACTATCACGAGAATCGCTAGGCGATAACACCGTGCATGCTAATAAATGACTCAACGCACCTAGCTAAGGGAATAATCCCATCTTGTATGCTTGTATAGAATATGAAAAGGAACTTGGAAAATGTGAACTCTCGCACTGCGCTCCACGCTCGTGCTAAGGCACAAGCTTACGTTTATGTTCCTTATGCGGCCAACAATGAAACAATGAATGGGTTACAACAATGAAACGGGAAGACTATCAATATAGTCGTTCCGAGTAGAGTATAGCAACACTGAAAGGCTATGGGACCGATGGGTCGCCAAGGCGACTCCCACACTGGGAGTTGCGTAATGCGTGAATGAATGAATCAACGAATAAATGAATGTATACATGAATGAATCTATGAATGAACGAACAAGTGAAAGAAAGAAATGAAAGAAAGAATACATGAAAGATAAGAGAGAAAAAGAATGGTTAGCGACAAGTGTGACGGGCACGTGCAACGGGGCTCGCTACCCGCGCTGCACGGACGCCAACCTGGTCGATAACGCATTATGGCTAAGGGTTAGCCTACGGCTCGAAGATTGCCGTTACGTTAAAATGACAAGACAATACGAAATGGTCGTGGACAAACGGCACGGGCGATGGGGAGAATACCGTGGCCATCATGAGGAAGGATTCTGCGGCACGGGCGATGGGGAGGAAAACCGTGGCCGGCCTAGGCGGAATCAAAACGGGGCTTACGGGCTGCCTGGGTGCGGGCTTGGGCACCAGGAGACGTAAGTGCAAGGTATATTCAAGAGACTTAACGGGGTGTACCAGCCATCACCCTACGCTAAGTTGAGAAATACCAAGGGGATATGTCCAAATGGCTTGTGATGCCAGCGACCGGTGCATATAGATTAAGTGGGCTTTGTTGGTGGCTATCCACGTGCAAGTCCTTGCATTGAAATCAAAGTAGTCTATGTAAAATGAACAAGTGCCTCCTGTACATGCTCGAAATGTAACACCCTGAACATGCTTGCAATGTAACATACCAAGTGAATAAAGAGTAATTCATACAAAATGAGTTAGAGAACGTGCCTACGACATGCTAGAACCTGAGGCAGGGACACACCCTTAACATTGAATGTTTACATGAATCACGTTAACTTACTACATGTGGATTGTTGACTAACTTGGTTTACTTTGGACAGGGAAGGCCGGACGGTAAGTATGGGTAAGTCGTGCATGTATTTCCATACGACACTTGAATTCTGCAACACGAGATAGGTCATCATATGTGCCATGAAATTGACCCTAAGGCAAGATTAGAAAGACAATAAATGATAGACGGTGCACGAAAGTAAATAGAACGTGTTTGGTAATGATAGCATTGTGGACGAGCCAGCCTCCCCACCAGTACATAACAATGTACTGATAACCCCACAGTCTGCTTGCAGGATGCAGGAGACGTCGGCGGGTGCGGAGCTTCCATCGAACGTGTTAAGGCGCGGAGCCAACTCCGGGGCCTTGGGATGTTGCAAGAAGCTGAAGCACCCTATACAGGACATAATGTATCGGAACATCGCCATGAATCATTCCATCTTGTAAGCCACTTGGCACGCCTTTTATGTTTCAGAGATAGAGAGAGAGAACTTGAGCGACTTGTAAACTCGGCCTAGTGCCGCTTGTAAACTTTTTGAATATCAATAAAGAGTTTGAATTCGCATCAATTTGTGTTCATTTACTTTCCGCTGCAAATGGGGACACTCTGTGCGACTCTGTGGCCTAGATTCAAATTGGCCGTTTCTGGACTTGGCCTTGCACGGGCGCAACCTAGGCCCGTGCGGCATCACGCCTTAGCGAGGACGATCGCTCCTACGAGAGCGGGGCGTGACAGCACGAGCTTACTATTCAAAGGTTATCAGCAAGGACTGGAGGCCAGAAGAGGTCCCATACGCAGAGTGCGGGAGGAGGAGCAGTCCCTCGGACGTCAGCACCAGCGCCTGGCGTCCATATTCGTGATGCAGCACCAGTCACGACAATTGTGGCTGCACCAGTTCGACAGCAGCAACAGAGGAACCAGCAGCAGCGTCAGGAAGCACCAGTGGGTTGCACTTACTGTGGTAAGGGAGGGCACACTAGGGATGTGTGTCGTTCAGCTAATGGATTATGCTTGAGGTGTGGCAGTCGAGACCATAGGATTGCCAATTGTCCTATGATGCAGAGGCCAGGAGGGCCATCTCAACGGTTTTCGGCGTTGCCAGCTCCAGAGGTAGCACCGTATCAAGGGCCAGCACTAGCAGTGAGGCCACTAGCCCAGCGCCCATTACTGACGCAAGCTCAGATGTACCGACAAGTGAAACATCAGGTAGGACCGCATCAGGTTGGACAGCAGAGGCCACAACAGCAGGACCAGGGAAGGCAGCAGCAGAGAGTCCAACAGGGGCAGAGGCATGTAGAATTTGGAATATTAGAGCAGAGGTTGGCTGAAGGCGGTCAGATTGTGGGTAAGTTTTGAGTATTATTCATAATTCCTTGAGTTTTATATTCGAAGAGTGAAGGTGACTTTCTCGTCTCACTCATCTGCTCTCGTATCATGTGATACGTGATATTCATCATGTGTCTTGATTACGAGAGTACGTCCTGGGCAGAGTCTCGTTCTTGATTTAGTCATTGGCACCGACTTATCTCAAGCGTTGACCCTTGTCCACTTTGGGAGTCAGTGTAGGACCTCGAGGACGAATTTCTACCTGACTTGAGAGGCATATTTTATTCGTATGTCTCCGATCACTTTCCTTCTAGGGTATGATTATTGTTTATGCTTTTACTTAATTGTTCTTGCTTTCTTAAACTGTTCATGTGCCATGTGTTGTTTGATAATTGTGCTTGCTATATGTCATGAGTGTATTTCGTGATCTGAGAGCGCGCTCGACTAGCCATATCAAAATTCCGAGGACGGAATTTTTCTAAGGAGGGTAGAGATGTCACTTCCCGTTTCCGGAATACGTAAATTTTTGAATTTTCATGTATATGGTATCTGGCACCTGTATCTTTATTGCATGTATCCTGTATTTGTAAGTGGCCATGGCATGAAACAGTATCTCGTCGCGGATTAGTGTGC
The DNA here is from genome assembly GCA_029216955.1 of Iris pallida. NCBI lineage: Eukaryota > Viridiplantae > Streptophyta > Magnoliopsida > Asparagales > Iridaceae > Iris > Iris pallida. The sequence goes on along the minus strand of JANAVB010043419.1, from coordinate 13,645,501 downwards.
CACCCCTTGTCCTTGTCTGGTTGTAGGCGTGGTTCACTATTTCGATAATAGGATTTCTGAACCGTGTTGTGGTTAGGATTTTATTTAATTAATTTAATTAGTTGTATCATGTAGCATTTAACATGTCATTAGTCATATGGTTAAGAGCATGCTTAAGCTTAGGGTTTCTTTGAGTCAACCCAACCCTATATATATTCTCTTCCTCTCTCTCCTCATTCACTCTTTCATTTCTTTTCCTCCCAACCAATAGGCAAGTACATCTTGCACCAAATGGAGAGATTCTTGCATTTTTCATTTATTGATTTTTCTTTGATATGATTTGTCTATATTGTTCTTCTCATCATCCTCTACAAGTTTAGTTCTTGGAGTTTTTGATTTTAATGGCTAGTTTTATGTAGATCTAAGTTTCTAAAACTAGGGTTCTATAGATTTTTATGGTTTTGATCTATCAAATTTGGTTGTTTTCAAAAACTAATGGTCCTATGTTGTAGAGAATTCAATTCTATCCAATTTTGACCTTTGAAAAGTTAGATTTCGACTTGTTTTGAGAAAGTTATGGCCAAAATAATATTTGGACATTTTCTATGTCATATGCCCTGGTTTTGGCAGGGACGATGAATAGTGCCGCATGAATAGTGCCGCAACCGCAGGAATGAATAGTGTCGCAGCCGCATGGAATGAATAGTGTCGCAGCCGCATGGAATGAATAGTACCGCAGCCGTATGAGATGAATAGTGCCGCAGGAATGAATAGTACCGCAGCCGCATGGAATGAATAGTGCCGCAGCCGCATGAGATGAATAGTGCCGCAGGCTTGCATAGTGCCGCATAAAATGAATAGTACCGCAGGATGAATAGTGCCGCATGGCTTGAATAGTACCGCATAGTGACTATTTTGGCTATTTTTAGCTGTTTTATGTCCTATTTGACTGATTTGTGGCCAGAATTTCTACAAACTCCCAACATAAAAGTTGTAGATCTTTGTATTGGCTTCAAGGATCTTCATGTCTCATTTTACCTAGAATTCGTATGTGACTTTTATGTCATGAGGGGTCCGTGTGACTTCCTGACTTGACCATGTTCCTGACCTGATTACCTGTTTACGTGCTGGTACCTATTCTAAGTGTGTATTGAGATGCAATATTAGTAAGCACTGCGGTGCTATTTAATGAGTGCACTGAGGTGTGACTCTACGTACTAAGTGATCATACGTGTTATAAGTCAATACATGTGTACCTTCCAGTACAGTCATGATAATTGGTCAGTAATAGTGTCGTGGTATGTTGATTGTTGTTTGAAGCATTACACTAAGCATGGATCTAGATTGAGCCGATGTGGATTCATACTTAGGGTACACGTACTATGGTACGACATATAGGAGGATGACCATGTGACCACGACATGTAATTCCAATATCAAGATAGGGTTAATCTAAGCAACTTAACTTGGTAGATGCATTGGGTGGGAAGAATCCCGAGATCGTGCCATACTGGTCACCCCAAGTCCTGTCCTGACGTGTCGGGTTGGCCGCCACGGATACAGTTTCATCCGCCTATAGTGGATGACTATATCCGACTCCTACGTGTTGTGTTATATGTTTTAGCACGGTGGCCTTACGGGGGACCGGTGCATAATCTAAGTGCTATGTGTATATGTATATTATATGGTTTGGCTAGCCCTGCTGGGTTGACACGATCTGAGGATTCCTATAATTTGCATTACTGTGATAATCTAGACAAATCATAGAAACCGTAGGATTGATTGGCCGCTTGTAAACTGACTTGTGTTGTGATATGTTTTCTTCTGTTAGCAACTGAGGAACATGGACTATCGTAGTGCGTGGTCCAACCCATGTCCTTGTTTGGTTGTTGGGTTGGGCTATTGTGCTGCGATGGGCTATGGACCGAAGTCGCGACCAGAAGCCCTTCACCTGCCCATGGTTATAGGATATATCTTATCTCGGCATGATATTGGCACCGTTTGTCCTTGTTTGGTTGTAAGGGTGTCGTATTGTCTCGATGATATGGTATAAGCCTATAACTCGTGAATCAGGTCTTATTATTATTATGCTTGGGTTTTATCTCACTCTTTTGTGCTCCCTTGTGGTACTTGCTATTCGGGGCCTGACCCCGCTGATTTTGTTTAGCCAGATCTCGTAGCAGCTCCAGAGGATCCAGCCTTCCAGTCGAACAATGGTGCACACCAGGAGTATGGACGCCAGGGACCATGAGTGGGTTTCTTCTACACTGCTCTGATATCTTCTATTTTGTACTTGGCATTTAGCCACCGGCACCTGTTTAGCCGGCTGTTCTGGACGTTAGTTTCCTTTTACATAATTGTAATTAAATCAGACTGCAGCTGACTACGGTTATGTACTATTGACTCTCGGTACTAGCTTATCATTTTGTATAGCTAGGCTCATAAATCATTTTGATGAAGCGTCGGGGACGCCTTACTGCTTTGTCTTATATGATCATTATTTACTGCTTCTTGTTTTGATTGATTGAGACATAGATGCTCTGTGGGACCATAGGAGACTTGATTGTAGCATGCACCCCCTTGTCTCTTGACAGCCACGATCGCCGTATGACGTTTATATACCTCATATGGAGTAGCTGGCCTAGTCCGTCTCAGTATTCCGGTACTGGGGCGTGACAGGTTGAGCGCTACAAAGCTCGACTCGTGGCAAAAGGATACAGTCAGACGTACGGCATTGACTATGACGAGACCTTTGCACCAGTGGCAAAGATGAGCACTGTCAGGACCTTGATCTCTCTGGCTGCCAATGGAGGATAGAAGCTACACTAACTGGATGTGAAGAATGCATTTCTTCATGGGAATCTAGTGGAGGAGGTGTACATGGAGATACCACCAGGATTCGGCACCAATCAGACAGAATGCAAGGTCTGCAGACTGAAAAAGTTCCTCTATGGACTGAAGCAGTCTCCTCGAGCATGGTTTGACGGGTTCAGGAGAGCAATGATAGGGATGGAATATCAGCAGATCAATGCTGATCATACTGTCTTCTTCAGACGAAGTGGAGGCCACATCACCATGCTTGCAGTGTATGTAGATGATATGATTATTACAGGCGATGATGAGCAGGAGATCGCCCAACTCAAAGGGAAGCTTGGCAAGGAGTTCGAGGTGAAGGATCTTGACCCTCTTCGATACTTTCTCGGGATTGAGATTGCTCGACATATAGAGAGAATTGTTCTTTCTCAGAGGAAATACGCATTGGACCTGCGTACGGAAACAGGGATGATGAGATGCCAACCAGCTACGACACCGATAGACCAGAAGTTCAAACTGGATGCTGAAGCTGGAGAACCAATTGACCGGGATAGATATCAGAAATTGGTGGACAAGTTGATCTACTTGAGCCATACTCGACCTGATATCAGCTTTACGATCAGTATAGTGAGCCGCTATATGCATGACCCCCGGAAGGGTCATATGGACGCAGTCTACCAGATTCTGAGGTACTTGAAGGGAGCCCTCAGGAAGGGACTTATTTTTAAAAGAAATAATCATGTGAGCATCGAGGGCTATTGTGATTCTGACTGGGCTAGTTGTGTTGACGACAGGAGATCTACATCGGGATACTGCATATTTGTAGGAGGCAACTTGGTCACTTGGAGGAGTAAGAAGCAGTCAGTGGTTGCCAGATCAACAGCTGAAGCATAGTATAGAGCTATGGCCTTGGGAGTCACAGAGCTATTGTGGTTGAAGAATATGCTGATGGAGCTGAAGTTGGACCAGGGAGCCAAGATGAAGCTATGGTGTGACAACCAGTCAGCTATTAGTATTACCAACAATCCAGTACAGCATGACAGGACCAAGCATATCGAGATTGACAGATTCTTCATCAAAGAAAAGCTGGATGGTGGACTATTAGAGCTGGGCTATATTCCAACCAAATATCAGGTAGCAAACGGATTGACCAAGGGGCTTAACTCTATCAGCATGATGAGAGGATGTGACAAGATGGGCTTAGTGAATATCTTTCGCCCATCTTGAGGGGGAGTGTTGATATATTTAGTATGAGAATATGTTATATTTAGTATAGGAATATCCTGAGGACATATTTGGGATGCCAGAATATGCCACAGGATATTCCATTGGATATTCTATCATGTAAAGGCTATATAAAGCCTATGAGATTATCAATGAAATTCATCAATCAATCTCAACAGAAAGAATTGTCACCGAATCATAATAGCTTTCTATTTATGTAAAAGAAAAGATACCTCCACAATGAGATGCAAATGATCTAATTGCTTGGCCAAAATCTATTGGACCTAATCTGTACGAGAACCACCCTATGGATGGCCTAAACCTCATGTGTGACCTAAAGTGAGCTAGTGGGGATCTCATTCTCCCATACAGGTATGATTTTCCTTAACTTTTTTATCACATCTGAATCAGATAAAGATGACACTAAATTACTACAAGGTCCTCATCACTAAGATTCCATTAACCACATGGAGGATCTTACTTGTCGTAGGGGAGGAGAAAGCAGATATATTAGGACTAAAAGAACTAGAGCTAGCACTGGAAAATACCAAAGAGGTGAAGAAATGAAAGAATTATTTATATTATAGTATTTTCATATCCAATCCACTTTTTTCCTTATTGACCGAGCGCTAAGTCCAAATACCAAAACAAGCATGGTGGCAGTATCCAGTTTCTGCTGAAGAACACATGCATGGAGATGGCTTCTCTCCAAATACCAATATCTGATAGGGGAATTTTTCGATACCACATGCATGGAGATGGCTTATTTTCAAATGCCTATTCTGAGAACACGATGCTGGCAACATGTAAGGAAAATCAGACACGAAAATATATCCATCTCTATATAATTATGTCAAGCGGTTGTAGTTTAGTTTAGACAAATGTATATACGACTGCATGCTTTTATTTCAGTGGAAATATAGTCCTTTTCAACTAGAATTATCAACAGAAATCAAAGTACAAGCTAACAAACTTGCAATAAGAAAACTAACGGGACAACAGTTATGATGATGCCTAACAATGACTGCTACAGTACTACTTATAAATGCACTTGATTTTCTCTTCTACTTCTGTGTCAGGAAATAAAAACTGTTATTAGATAACCTAAATTTAACAGCTATAGACAAAACAAAAGTGTGCATTAAATTCTTAATGTCGACTGTGGTTAAGGCAAACCCAACAGATTAGGGGTGAATATAACAAGATACATAGTTTGGGAATTAAAGAAGATTTGGGTGCGACTGACAGAAATACCTTTTTTTTTCTTCATCAAAATTTCTTATGTCACCAGAGACCATACTAAATTGATACACAACAGGAAACTAGCATCAAAATTTTATGGGATATTTTAGCAAATGCCCCCGTTTCAAATGTTAAAACTAGCATATATCTCCACTTTTTTTTATTAAACTACCATATACCCCCATTCTGTGTAAAACAATAAAGATTTAAGTTAAAATAGTGGGGGCATATCTTCAATATTTTTTTGTTTCATACAAAGAAATGGGGGCATGTGCTAGTTTTTTTAAAAAGTGGGGGCATATGCTAGTTTTCATATTTAAAATGGGGGCATTTGCTAAAATATCCCAAATTTTATTTAAATGTAGTGAGAAACAAATTTCAAACAAATCTGTCTGCCGATTTATTTGAAGCGATTTGACAACCCTCATGTTGTAACTAAGCCATAGGTGGCTTATGTTCGTGATCTTTAGAGATATCACGAGCAACTGGAGCCTGGAGGTATCCAATGCCAACATAGGAAAGGCTCCATAGTTAGGGGAAGACATTATCTTGTTATCACCAGGGTTGTAAGCTGTTGGATGCGAAGGTACAAATCCAGCAGGTATCATCGACATGGATTTCACATGCTCTTCCATCCTCTCCTTCTCTGCTTTTATTACAGATTTCTCTTCCCTAAGCTCATGCTTCTCCTCCTGAAATTAAATGCAATGTCGAACTTTGCGATATTCAGAACCATGAAACCGCAGACTAGAAAATAAAACAACAGTTATTATATGAGAGAAAATAACTAGAAGTGGAAGGCTTCCAAAAACCACAACATGATACAATAATGAAAGAATCAACAGTGGTGAGATAAGGCATGGAATAAAGGAAATTCAACTTATATGTCTATTTTTATGTTCACCGCACCTAGGATTAATAATATAGAGAATCTGGGGAAAAAATTGATCAGAGCCATAATAGGTGTGGTCTAGGATAGAAAGAAAATTTTATCCGGAACCAAAATTACCTGAATTGTTGTCAGGAAAAAATGTCTGGTAGATTAGGACAAAAAACTATATAATATGAATTAGAACTTAAAGATACATGGTATTAAGAACGTATTTCAAGATATGAATTGCCCCTGGAACATCTGATTAAATGCATAAAATGTAAAGTTAAGGAAACAGAGCCAGAAGCCAAGGCAATTATGTATCATACATTAATTAACATATAATAAGTGCCAAGAAAGCAAAAACAGACTGCAGGATTTGCATAATTAAGAGAGAGAACCATAGAGGGTAGTTATCACTTATCAACATAATCCTCCATTAAAATGACCACAACCATCAATCCTCATAAATATTTGAACCAGCAATAACCTGTGTATCTTAATAGTGTTGCATGATAAGCAACAAATATAAAATGAACTGTGTACGTGGAAACAGAAAACATACATAAAGTTGTACGATTAAAATTTGAACTCCTGACCTTTTAAACTTTTCATATCTTCCTCAAGCTTCATATTTGTCTCTTTGAGCTCCTTTGCTTCGTCTTTCAATTGACTAAGAACGCTAATGGCATCACTTAGTATTGCAGATTTCAGTTCTGGTGGGCCTTCCAGGCTCCAAAAGACTGCTCAGTTCTGTAAATCTAGAATAAAAGAGACTACTAGTTAAAACCAACAAGTGACTGTTTTAGCCAGAGGATTCAAATAATTGTGGTCCACAATCCATAACAGCAGAGTAATAGGATACACATAAACCAATAATAGATACTATAATATAGAGATAACTCATTTTGTTGAGATGAATAAAATTTTAGTAGACTTGGTACATGTTATAGGACAATTCATGACATCCTCCTTATAGTCCAGGTGATGTAGGACTAAAGTAAGATATACAAGAATAGTTAACTGACACTCCCCCGCAAGCTAGAGCATAGATATCAATCATGTCCAACTTGGATAACAGTCGAACAAATTAAGGTCGAGGAAAAGGTTTGTTGAGGATATTTGTCAGTTGCGATGAAAAAGACACGTGTTGTAGGACAACATTCTTTTATGTCACTTTCTCTTGAATAAAGTGCCAATCTATCCCAATGTGCTTAGTCCTTTTATGAAAGACATGAATCTCGACAATAGAGATCGCAACCTTGTTGTCCCAGTAGAGAGTGGCTCGAGAAGAGAGGGTGATTCCAAGATCTGTAAGGAGTGAGTTGAGCCAAATCAACTCAGAGACAACATGTGCCATAACTCTATATTCACTACATAATATTTCTTACTTCACCATGCAACCAGATTGTCTTCGAAGAATAAAGTAACCATTGCTAGAACGACGATCATCAACTGATTGATCCTGTAAAATTAACATATGCAAAGGTATGAGTGACACTAAAGAAAAAGTTCTATAGAGAAGGCCATGTCCAATAATTCCCTTTATGTACCATAGAATCCTTTTAACATTTGTGGAGAAGGCCATGTCCAAGAGTTCCCTTTGTGTACCATAGAATCCTTTCAGCGATCTGAAGATGAAATGTCATAGGATTCTCAATATAGTGGCTCGTCATACTCACAACATAGACTATGTCTGGATGAGTTACTATAAGTATAAGATAAACCAGCTTTCCAACAAATTGTCTATAACATCTTGGATCATATAAAGGAGGAAGAGCTCAATCGGGAGAGATTGACCGTGGAATCCATGTGTGTTTGCTGGGCTACAACCTAAGAGTCTTGTCTTAGATAGAAGGTGCAACGTATATTTGCGTTGAGAAAGCTATAATCGTCCGAAACTACACAATACCTTAATACCAAGAAAGTACCTCAATGGTCCAAGATTCTTTGTATTAAAATAAGAGGCTAAGCGATCTTTCACCTTGGAAATGCCAGCATAATCATCTTCGCTGATGACAATTTCATACAAATAAACAAGTAAAATAGCTATGACCTGATACCTCTAATTTGTAAATAAGGATGTATCTGAGTTGCTGCGAGCAAATCCAATATGCTACAAGACTGTTGAATTTATCGAACCATGTACATGGTGATTGTTTCATACTATACATGGATTTGTTCAGGAGATAGACCATAGACTCCCTCCGTTGCTCAAAGCCAAGAGGTTGTTGCATAAAAATAGTCTCTGAGATATTCCCGTTGAGGAAGGCATTCTTTCTAACTGATGAAGAGGCTAATTTCTGGAAACTGTCAAAGATAGAAGAACTCGAACGGATGTTAATTTAGCAACAGACGAAAAGATCTCAACATAAGCCAATCCATATAATTGGATAAAGCCCTTAGCCACTAATCGGACTTTGAGACGATCAACCAAGCCATCTGGATTTTGCTTAACAGTAAATACCCACTTACAGTCGACCACCTTTTTACCTGAGGGCAAGGGTACCAATTTCCAAGTCTGATTAAAGCATGGTGCATCAAGTTTTTCAACAATAGTTGCATGCCAACCTGGATGCTGAAGTGCTTCCTGAACAGAGAAAGAAATAGTGATAGCTAGGAGTAGCGGCTAGGGTTAGGCTTTTGGTGGAGAGAGGGGGGGGGAGAGTGGTTGCTAGGGTTAGGGTTTTGATGAAGGGAGGGTGAAAATTAGGTTTAGGGTTTCGTAGATAAGGTAGAGAAGGAATAAATATTTTTAGAGTGTTCACTTTAAATTCTCATAGCTCTAATACCATGTAATTTAGAGAACTCATTTTATTAATATGAATAAAACTTGAGTAGCCTTTGTACATTTAACATTTATAGGAGCAATTCATGACATATTCCTATCGTCCAAGCGACGTGGGACTGAAGTAAGGTATACAAGAATAATTAACTCATAGATACAATCAGAATAGCATGTAAAGTATGTTATGTTGCTTGCAGAAATAGTTGGAGAAATGAAACCACAACTGTACGAAACATTTGATAGCAAGGTTCTAAACGGCGGTAGGCGGGTGCGCGACAGAGAAAGTCCGCCTACGTCGATACATTTTGAACATTTTTTACTATTTTATCACTGTTGTTTGCATAATATGCAGATTTTAAGAGTGTTCCATGCATAACTAAGTTGTAGAATGAAGATTTATAAAGTTTTAGTTTTGTAAAAGTGAACCATAGGCATATATGCTTACAAAACTTTTTTGACCAAAATATCTTGTTAGGTATTGTCCCGCCTACGCCACCACACCTCCGCCTACGCCGCCTCACCTCCGCCTATGCCGCCAACCTCTGTTGGCCGCCTACTCTACCGCCTACCAAAAAACGGTGCGGAGAGAGACCGCCTACCGCCTAGGCGCCGCCTAGGAGGCTGCCATTTAGAACACTGTTTGATAGCCGACAATCTAGATAGAGTCAACATTTTACAACCAGTCCCAACTTGGCAACAAACTGAAGAACCTCTCCCTAAAGATAATAGTCTGAAGTAGAGAACGTACTTTCATAATTGTGCTTCTTTTAAATAGTACTCGACTTTTTGGCTGAAACTTAATGAATGATCTCCAGGAGAGATGATCAGTAGCAAGATTATAGAATTGGAAGAAAAGAAAGTATGTATACTGAAAATTGGAAATTTACAAAATTAATTACACCGTCAACTTTTTTATTCTTTGATACTCTCATACGAATCCAAGAAAATAATAAATGTCTTAATGCATTCAGTTTTATGTTGAAGAAGACGACATTCTGCTTTAAGAACTTGTTCAAAGTAATAAATGTCTGTATTGGTCATAACTTAAATAAACTCATAAAACAACTTCAAGAGAAGAAGGCATTGTTATAAATTTTCTTAAATTCCAAAAATAAAGAAGATTGAAGTAAGAACTTCAAGTCTCACTGCATTCTTGAACAAGAAAAATATAAGAATCACATATTAATAGGCTCACTTTTTTTTTTTCTGAGGTAAGGCCAGTTAACCGAACCTTCCTGCGTACCAGCACCAAGATCCCCTCCTATTTAATTAATTTTTTTGCCCAGGCTGGGATTTGGACCCACACACACTCCTCCCGGCCTTACCAGTGCTACCACTGGACCATCCCCTCAGTGGTCGGCTCACATTAAAAAAGCTGAAACCACACAATCTCCATCTTAATGCTAAGAAAGTCTAAAGGAGCTCTCTTTCCTTCCAAACGGCTTTGCAAGTTTGCAACTAGAAATTAAGGCATTCTGGCTTCAGGAAGTAACTTTTTATTGGTAACAGTCTGTAAATTTTCAGTATTTATGAACTTCGGTAAACAAGCTCATAAGTTTGCATATTCATATCCTCCATTTTTCAGATGTCACTAGTCACTAGTTCCTTCTGTAGGCGACCCCATAATTCAGTATATGGTGAAGACCTTGGCCTTTGTGTAAAGGAGCCTACAACTTTTCAGGTGACGTTTGACTATGCTTAAAAGCATTGGCAACAGCAAAAAATATTGTGCATGTGATAATAAATCTGTTCTTCTCCAATACATTATTGTTACCATCAAATTCTCATAAATGAGAAGCTTATATTCAACAATGACTTTGCAGAACCATGCCATTATTCTGCAATTGATTTCAGCATGATATCCTAGAAACTTCAAGCTTGCATGAGTATAATGAAACAAGATGAATCTGTTGTCATGTGAATGCTAGGATGCTCCATCCTAGCATGAAGTTGTCTCTATACTCATGTTAACCATTTCATTTTATACTAAGAGAACATGTTGAGCTTGTATTTCATCTAACATGGGTTCGCTCGAGGTTGAAATGACACAAGGCAAATATATTTCCTTCACTGTTCTACGACATGGATGTGTAACCAATATACCAAATCTATTTGTTCATTGTCAACAAATTGATTATTTCCTGAAGTCCTGTATGGATCAACAACTACCACTAAGTGATCATTTTCTAAATTCCTTGCATAGGGATGCTGTGAAAGCTTCTTTTTTACATAGAAAGATTAGTAAAGAAAAAGAATAGGTTTAAACCTAACTTTCCTAAAAGTTTAGAATTAAAGATAAACCAAAAAGATAAGTATGAACAACACTTTTTCTCTAAATCAAGCAAGGGTCTCGTATCACGATATCATCCTTAATTATGATGATTAGAGTGTCCCATTTAGACTATTGGTTTCAAAATTACCTTTTCAGTGACTTACAGTGATTATGATTTTGGGTTATTCGTGTATCTACTTAACTTTCTAACTACTCGGATGATGTGGCTTATGCCACATTAGTGCAATTTCATAGGAATTGTTAGAATCATATAAATTGTTGAGAATCAATAAGGGACTTTTAGTCCCACATCGGAATATGTAGTATGTAGAGGAGCTAGACTCCCTATATATAGTGAGTTAGTCCATCAATAAAATCATCAATCTATTATTTTCTACATGGTATCAGAGCCATAACTCTCTCTCTCTCTCTCTCTCTCCACAAAAAAATTTTTTTTTTCCCGACCTCTCCAGGAACCCCCCGACCCCCCGACCCCCCAACCCCCCCGACCCCCCCTCCTCCTGTAGACTCCCGCCCCCCCCCCCCCCTCCAAGTAGCCGACCACCTCCCCTGTTGAATCCCGCCCCCCCCCCCCTCCTCCTGTGGACTCCCGCCCCCCCCCCCCCTCCTGTAGACTCCCGCCCACCCCCCTCCTGTAGCCGACCACCTCCCCCCTGTAGACTCCCGACCCCCCCCCCCTCCTGTAGACTCCCGCACCCCTTCAAGTAACGCCCCCCCCCCTTTTCCAGGAACCCCCCGACCCCCCCCCCCCGAACCCCCCCCCCCCCCCCCGACCCCCCAAACCCTAACCCTTACCCTAGTTTTTTTATGGAAACCCTAAGCCTAGATCTAGCAGCCCCATCAAACCCTAACCCTAGCTGTTAAAAAAAAAAACGGCGTATTTCGAATAGAGACGGCTGTCAAATCTTTATTTGCACCACCTCTGTTCCGTGCTTACGCCGTTTGGAACTAACAAATGCTTTATTTGTTATTCCTTCTTCACATCAGGATCTATGCAGAGATTGATCATGTCTTCTCTGGTGACCTGACGTGTTCACTTTACATGCGCGCCGGTGCTGGCCAAGTTAGTAGCGTATTAGTAAAGTCTCTGACGTTGAAGAAGACGACGTCGACGACGAAGACGACGAAGACGACGAAGACGGCGAAGACGACGACGTTGGATCAGTTGCAGACTCCGACGACAACGAAGAAGACGACGAATTGAGTTCAAAGTTGCAGACGCCATGGATTCGATCAGTGGCAAACTGACGGCCGATGAGATGAAGACCTTGGTTGATGATATCTTATCCAAGAGATTAACCGAGGTAACCCCACGTGTGATCCATACTGATGTGGATCCGTCGCCTTACAAAATGGGGAAGCTGGAGAAACTGGAGACGAAGTTGGAAGGAACTTCCAACTACTTGAAGTGGTCGCGGCAGGCAATGAGGACACTGAAGGGACGTGGCTTGGTTGGCTATGTCACTGGCCAAGCCAAGGCGCCAGCCGATCACTCCACGAAGGAGTTTGCTGTGTGGGAGATTGTCAACAACGTCGTGGCTGGGTGGTTGACTGCCTCTTTAACCGACCAGGTGTCGGGCAATGTCGAGGCTATGGAGGCTGCTGCTGATATATGGCAGACTCTCAAAGATATGTACTCCGGCTCCGGCAACCCTATGCGAGTCTTTCAACTGCAAGATGAACTCGATAGGGTGGCCCAAGACGACCGTACCATCTCTGAGTACGCGGCCCTGTTGAAGAAGTATTGGTCAGATCTGGATCATTATGATCCTCTTGGGATGGAAGATGCACAAGTCGAACCTGCCTTCGCAAAGTACTTTCAGACGTTCCTGGCTTATATTTCTCGGCAGCGTATGATGAAATTCCTGAAGGGACTACACCCTGTATTTGAGCAGCGACGGAATATCCTCCTTTCCCAACCCACGCTCCCGACCTTGGAAGAAGCTATCGCTGTCATGACACAGGAAGAAGCTCGACTGAAGTTGATGCCCAACAAGGGCTCCTCCCAGGGGGAGCCAGCCGCGGTTGAAAAGTCTGCCCTTGCTGCCTTCAATCAACCTCCATCTATGGGTGGTGTTTGTCACAATTGTGGTGACTCCGGACATTACATCCGATTTTGTCCAAAACCCTTGCGCAGTCAGTCTACTGATCGAGGACGGGGTCGTGGAGGCCGACGTGGTGGTAGAGGAGGATATGCTGGTCGACGGGGCGGCCATAAAGCAAATTTGGCGGAAGAAGGGGGAGAGCATCACTTGGTTGAAATAATCCCGCTTGAGCGGGAGTTCCTTGAGAAGTTGCGTGGCACGAAGCTGGGTTCGGCCGACAGTCCTGGGGCATCTTCAAACTCGGGAGATCATTTCACTTGCTTTGCCCAAACCAACACCGATGATTCTGCACGTGCTCTTGCATCTATCCATCAGCCAGGATGGATTATGGACTCTGGGACATCTCGCCATGTCACGGGGTCCCGTGATGCGTTTCGGGAATATACTCTCCTACCATTGCCGGAGAGTATTCAGACAACTGATGGTACATCCAACCCTGTAATGGGTAAAGGCACTGTCGTATGCACCCCTTCCATCGCTCTAACCAATATGACTTTTCAGGAGAAAGGGACAGGACGACGACTTGGGACTGGCACATGGCATAAGGGGCTGTGGTATTTAGACAGGACTGGACTGGACAAAGCATTGGCATCCTTGGTAGCAGACGCATCACCAGAAGCTTCCTGTCGCAGTGTTGAAGCCGACTTGCTACTCCAACACCAGCGTGTCAGTCATTCCTCTTTTCCGGTTATTGGTAGAATGTATCCGTCCTTATATCAAAGGGCTAATAAAGAGAAGTTATTTTGTAATGCTTGTGCTTTGGGAAAATATACCAGAAGCTCGTATGTGAGCACAGGGAATAGGAGTTCAGTTGCTTTTGACATGATACATTCAGACGTATGGGGCCCTTGTCCTACAACCGGGATTAACGGCTTTCGATGGTTCGTCACCTTTATTGATTGTTATACCCGTGTGACATGGGTCTACCTTCTGAAAAATAAAAGTGACGTCCTTGAGGCCTTTCAGGACTTTCATCGACGAGTGGAAACACAATATGGCGCTAAAATTAAGTGTTTCCGATCCGACAATGGGACGGAGTATACGAATAAGCGGGTTGCTGAGTATTTTTCAACTCATGGAATCCTTCATCAAACTTCATGTGCTTATACTCCGGCTCAAAATGGTGTGGCGGAACGAAAGAACAGACACTTGCTGGAAGTTGCACGGACGATGATACTGGCTATGAATGTCCCGAAGCACTTATGGGGGCAGGCTATATTGACGGCCTCTTATCTCATCAACAGAATGCTATCTCAGGTATTGGACTGGAAGACACCATTGGAGATGCTTACTGGAGCCAATACATACACTGTTCCACCAAAAGTTTTTGGATGTGTATGCTTTGTCCAGGATAATCGGCCAGGCGTTGGCAAACTGGATCCTCGGGCAGTTAAATGTGTCTTTGTCGGTTACACGGCGACTCAGAAGGGTTATGCCTGTTGGAGTCCAGTCGAACGGAAGATGTTTGTCAGCATGGACGTTACTTTCCGAGAACTCGAACCATACTATGGTTCGGATGCAGGTTCCGCATTTGGTGACACACCTAACACAGCTGGTGTTCGATGTGAGGGGGAGATAATACACCCAAATGTGGTCGTCGGATCGGTTCCGTGTCCGGTTGTAGAAAACTGGACGAAAGGGAGAGAGCACAGTGACTCAGATACAGAAACTGAAGAAGAAGATCCATATGTTACGCAGGGGGAGCAGCAGACAAGGGAGAAGGAACTCCAAGTCTACAAAAGAAGACAACAGAAGTCCAGTACTGTGCCTATGCCATGCCATGTGCCTACTGTACCAAGTCCCTTGTCTACTCCTGCTCCAACTCCTGAAGATGTTGCCCCCGCACTGAATCATTCGGATTCTGATGCGGATCTCTCCGACTCGGATGGTACGATCTCTCCACCACCTATTGCTCCCTTAAGGAGATCTTCTCGCATCAATGCGGGTAAGGCTCCTGCTCGTTTTGATGATTACGAACATGACATTGCCAACTTCTTGTCTTATTCTAACATTTCTTCGAATTATCGAGCCTTCATTGCATCGTTAGACTCTACTTCGTTGCCCAAGTGTTGGCAGGAAGCAAAGAAAGATCCAAGGTGGAAAGCTGCAATGATGGAAGAACTTGGAGCACTGGAGAAAAATAAGACATGGGAGCTGGTTCCATTACCCAAAGGAAAGAAAGCTGTGGGATGCAAATGGGTGTACGCAGTGAAAGAGACGCCAGAAGGAAAAGTAGAGCGGTACAAAGCGAGGTTGGTTGCAAAAGGATTCACACAGTCATATGGAATAGACTATGATGAGACTTTTGCCCCAGTAGCAAAAATGAGCACCGTAAGAACTCTGGTCTCTATTGCAGCGAACTATGGGTGGAAGCTGTACCAGTTGGATGTGAAGAATGCCTTTCTTCATGGGGACCTGCAAGAAGAAGTATACATGGAGCTCCCGCCTGGGTGCTATGCTATGGAATCAAACGGAGGGACGTCGCAAGGAAAGGTATGTAAACTGAAGAAGTCACTATACGGGCTCAAGCAATCCCCTCGAGCCTGATTTGACAGATTCAGAAAGGCTATTACAGGCATGGGATACCGTCAAACAAATGCAGATCATACGGTCTTCCTTCAGCATGCAAGAGGCCACATCATTATACTTGCTGTATATGTGGATGATATAGTGATCACATGTGATGATGAAGTCGAGATCACTAAACTGAAGTCAAAACTCGCGAAGGAGTTTGAAGTGAAAGATTTAGGAGCGATGAGATATTTTCTAGGTATCGAGGTGTGTGAAGGCGAACAAGGAATTGTTCTCTCACAGAGAAAATACACACTAGATCTGCTGAAGGAGACAGGGATGCTGGGATGCAAAGCAGCGGTCACTCCAATTGACCAGAAGTGCAAGTTGGGAGCAGAAGCAGGAGAGCCCGTTGATCGTGAAAGATATCAACGACTTGTAAGGAGATTGATTTATCTGGGACACACTCGCCCTGATATCTCATTTGCGGTGAGTGTAGTGAGTCGCTACATGCATGATCCAAGAAAGGGTCATATGGAAGCAGTATTTCAGATCTTGAGGTATCTGAAAGGAACGCCGGGAAAGGGGCTATGGTTCAAGAAGAATGGACGCATAGAAGTTGAGGGATACTGTGATGCAGACTGGGCGAGCTGCATAGACGACAGAAGGTCTACCACGGGATACTGTATTTTTGTAGGAGGAAATCTGGTCTCATGGAGAAGCAAGAAACAGTCTGTGGTAGCACGGTCGACAGCTGAAGCAGAATACAGAGCAATGGCTCTGGGAGTGTCAGAGTTGCTATGGGTGAAAGCATTGCTGACAGAGTTGAAGCTGGATAAGGGAGCACCATTGCGTCTTCTGAGCGATAGTCAAGCTGCAATAAGTATAGCTAACAATCCAGTCCAGCACGACAGAACGAAGCACATCGAGATTGATCGATTCTTCATCAAGGAGAAGCTGGAACAAGGGATACTGAAGATTGACCATGTCCGCTCAGAAGAACAAGTTGCAGACTGTCTGACTAAGGGTCTTAGTTCATTAAGTCTGTCGAAGCTATGTAACAAGATGGGAATGATCAATATCTATCGCCCATCTTGAGGGGGAGTGTTGAGAATCAATAAGGGACTTTTAGTCCCACATCGGAATATGTAGTATGTAGAGGAGCTAGACTCCCTATATATAGTGAGTTAGTCCATCAATAAAATCATCAATCTATTATTTTCTACATAAATTTTAACCCTCACCAACACTCTAGAGTCTTGGTGCAAATGGTGGTATCAGAGCAACCCATATTCAAATCTTATCTAGAGCACATTTAAGCTTATTAAAAGAAAATACCATTGTGTGTATCCAGCTCTCGGCCCACGAATTTGGCTTTCGACCTGCAAGGACATGTTAGAATCATAAAAATATTAACCCGCAACCCTCACCAACACTCTAAAGTTTTGTACAGGTGGCAGGGAGTTTAACAAGAACAACCCTCTGTGTAACTGCTTTATGATATCCAATGTTCACAAACAGAGAAACATTCTTCGTTTTTCTTCTGCCCCCACACTCACATTCTTCCTTCTTTTCCTTTTGCTCAACTACCTATACTTGCACCCTAATGACTTGGATAATAAAAATGGTCACGGTGTTTGCACAAGCCGATAGGATAATTTCAGGTAGCCAAAGAGAGGATCTTGGTCTGATGTTTTGGGAACTTCCTCAATGTAGAGTTATGCTCCATAGCCAGCCCTACCTTATAGAAAGAGACTTGGATAACAAAAAGGTTTCTTTAGATAACAACTCCTTCATTATGCCTACATAGTCCCACAAAATCTTACTATTTGCTAACACTTACATGGATTTCAACGACCTTCCACCAAAAAGACCCACCAAGAAAAGAAAAGAAAAGTCACTATATGCAGGCCTTGCAGATCGCATTTCCATGGGTAATGCAGCACAGGTATTTCTAAAGTACACTGTTGATCAGCAAAAACAATTGTATACAGTTGAATGGCTATGCCATGTGGAAAAGTGAAAGTCTTGTTTCTATCAAAAGAGAAGACCTAGTTAAAAACAAGAAAACATCTTCAATTTCGCCCTAGATAGTACATGACAAATGTGGATACTCAAGGTAACTTTATAATCCAATTGAAACAACTAAGAAAGTAAGCACCACAAGTAAGCATCATACTCAATTTGAACCTGTTAAAACATTCATGTATACCCATCCAACTAAGAAAGCAAAGACCGCTGCTACTGTCTTCTTTTCTACTGTCCATTATTGGATCAGTCGTCTGATGTGGGCCCACCCATCATCACATACGCCCGTCGTCGGAGACGTGGAGTTTAGGCCCAGGCCCACTGTTTAGGCCTTTTTTCTGTATTTAGTCATAAAGGGGCCTTTTCTGTTATTTAGTTATAAAGGGTATTGTGGTCTTTCACCACAATAATCCCTTTAGGGTTTTGTTTCCCTTTTCTATTTATAGCTAGGGCTAGCCGTCTTTAGTTTTTATGCTTGTATTGAGAAAACTCTCGCAAGTGTCAATGAAGAAGGATTTATTACTTTGATCCGTTCATCAAAGTTGGGAGTTTTGTTCTTTTTCTATATAAAAGATCATTCTATTTCTATTCCTCTTGGTTATTTGTTGGGTTTGGTGAACCGATTAAGTCGATTCACATCATTTGGTATCAGAGCTTTCTACGAGCCATGGCCGATGGAACAAGAAACACGATCGATGAGAAGATCCGAGGTCTTCGGGAGGACTTCACCGCCGAGATCGAGGGTTTGAAGAAATCGATGGAGGTCGCCGCGAAGGATCAAGCGTCCACGAATCTAGAGATCCGCACGGAGATGCGGGATATGCGGAAGGAGTCGACGACAATCATGATGCTTTTACAAGATATTTCAAAAAAGATCAATGGCGGCGAAGCGGAGGCGGCGCCGACCCAAACCCTAGGCGACCAACTAGGGTTTGTGCAAACGGAGGGGGAGACGACCGAGGATCGCGGCGGGCCGGCCGACGGGCGGTGGCCCGCACCCGCCGCCACCACAGCGCCGCCGGACGGGGCGCGGGCGGCCGAGGAGCAGCGCCGGCCGGCGGCAGACGGGCGCGGGAGCCACGCCGCCGACCGCACCAGCCCGGGCGGGGCCGCGGGCGTGGGAGGCGGGCGCTGGCCGGCCGCCGACCGCCACCCCTGGCCGGTCGGGGCCGCGGGAGCCCCCGGCGAGCGACCGTGGCCGGGCGCCGGCGACCCGTACGGTCCCGGCGGATCGGCTCCGCGCGCGGGAGAAACCCTAGGGTTTGGGGCCTCCTTCGGGGGTCGGACGATGATGACGATCCACGGAGATAGGTTCGCGGGCCCGGGGAGGGGCTTGGCGGGAGTCCCGGCGTGGACGGGAGGAGCGGAGCCCCCAGGAGGAGCGAGGTACGCCGGAGGCAGCAATTTTTTTGAGGGAATGGCGGATTCCGCCAACTTCCAGAGAGGGGACTTTCCCCCACGACGACCACCACGGGCGAGGGCAGTCGGTGACTACAGGGGCCCGGTGGAGGAGTGGGGTGAGCAGATCTGGGCTGACGAGCGGTATGAGGAGGGTGACAGGGGCCCATACGAGACCCAGCGGAGAGATACACATCGCTGGGAAGGAGGACGAGGCCGAGAGGATATGCAGCACGGTGACCTTGGCGCGGATCGCCGGCTGAAGAAACTGAAGCTGCCCACGTTCGAGGGCGAGAACCCGGACGAGTGGATCTTTCGAGCGGAGCGCTATTTCGAGATCATGGAGCTGACCGAAGCAGAGGTCCTCAGGTGCATTGGGATTTATTTTGAGGGCCAGGCCCTGGCATGGTATCGGTGGAGAATGGCGAGGACCCCGTTCACCAGCTGGGCGGAGCTGACGGGCTACATTTTAGACCGCTTCCAGGAGACAGCTTCGGGTGATTTCTACGAGCAGTGGTCATCGCTACGCCAGGAGGGGACAGTTCGAGACTTCGTCGCGAAGTTCGAGCTATTATCTGGACGCGTTCGGGGGGTGTCGGACGAGTTGCAGATCGGGATGTTTATGAAGGGTTTGAAACCCTCCATACGAGCGGAGCTCAGGCTGCAGAGTCCGCGATGCTTGGAAGATCTCCTCCGCCTAGCCCACAAGGCCGAGGAGAAGTTGGCAGAGGAGAAGCGCCTCAAGGGCGCTTGGGGGACGACGGGGCAGCGCAGCCAGGCAGGGACAGTTCTTCCTCGACCAGCGGCGGGGGCACCAGCACCAGCCCCGCCACCGGTACCGCCTAGACCCACGGGCGGAACAGGAGGAGCCGCAGTACCAGGGAGACGCCTCTCCGAGGCCGACATGAGGGCGAGAAGGGCGGCTGGCCTATGTTTCCGATGCGACGAGAGATTCACCCCCGGTCATCGATGTGCGAGCAAGTTGCTGCAAATCGTGATTCTACCGGACGAGGAGGAGGATGCCGAGGAGGTAGAGGCCGCTGTCGCGCCAGAGGCGGGAGAGGAGCAGGAGCATGTGCATATGGATGTGGCTGAGGTGACCCTCAACTCCGTGGTAGGGTTTACTCCGAACCATACCATGAAGTTAGCAGGGAAGTTGGGAGAGCAGACGGTGACAGTGCTGATCGACAGTGGGGCCACCCACAACTTCATCTCGCGACGACTGGTCGATCGGCTCGGTTTAGAGTTGAGTACGGTGGAGAAGTTCACGGTGTTGCTGGGCACCGGGAAGGTGGAGGAGAGCAAGGGCCTCTGCAAGGGGGTGTCGCTCTCACTGCAGGGCTTTCAGCTGACGGAGGACTTCCTACCATTGGAGTTGGGCAATGTAGACATCATATTGGGAGTCCAGTGGCTGAAGACCCTCGGGGAGATGAAGGTGGACTGGAAGCGTCTGCGGATGGAGTTTCGGGAGGGCGACGCGGCGGTGGTGCTGAACGGGGATCCGACTCTCTGTTTTTCTATGGTGGCTTTCAGCGCCATTACTCGGGCGTTGCGGACAGGAAGAGAGGGGTACTTGGTCGAGCTCCAGGGGTTCTCGGGCGAGGAGGCGACTCACGGGGAGACACCAAGGGAGGTAGAAGCGGTGCTGGAGCAGTACCCCGAGGTCTTCCAGAGCCCGCAAGGGCTACCTCCGATCAGAGGACACGAGCACTCGATCGTACTCCGAGGGGAGGGGGCACCGGTGAGCGTGCGTCCCTACAGGTATCCGCATCTGCAGAAGGACGAGATAGAGCGGATGGTTCGGGAGATGCTGCAGGCGGGGGTGATCCAGCCTAGTGTGAGTCCTTTTTCATCACCAGTACTGTTGGTGAAGAAGAAGGACGGGAGCTGGAGATTTTGCGTCGACTACCGGGCGTTGAATAAGGAGACAGTCGCGGACAAGTTCCCTATCCCGGTGATCGACGAGCTGCTAGACGAACTGCATGGGGCAGTTGTCTTTTCGAAGATCGACCTTCGTGCAGGGTACCACCAGATCCGGATGCGGCCGGAAGATGTGTCGAAGACGGCGTTCCGGACTCACGAGGGACATTATGAGTTTCTGGTTATGCCTTTTGGACTGACCAACGCTCCTTCGACCTTCCAGGCATTGATGAATAAGGTATTCCAACCCTATCTTCGCAGGTTCATCTTAGTATTCTTCGACGACATCCTCATCTACAGCCGAAGCATGGGGGAGCACACTGACCACTTGGGGATAGTGTTCCGGGAGTTGCTTACGCATCAGCTATACGCCAACCGAAAGAAGTGCAGCTTCGGTTTGGCGCAGGTGGAGTATCTGGGGCACGTGGTGTCGGCGGAGGGGGGTAGCAGCGGACAGGACGAAGATTGCGGCCATGTTAGATTGGCCCGTGCCCACTACACTACGGGCCTTACGCGGCTTCCTGGGGTTGACGGGCTACTACAGGAAGTTCGTCAAAGGGTACGGCACTATCGCTCGGGCCCTTACGGAGCAGCTGAAGAAGGAGGGCTTCCAGTGGGGAGAAGAGGCCACTAAGGCCTTTAAGGCGTTGAAGGTCGCCATGACGACAGCACCCGTGCTAGCATTACCCGACTTCAGCAGAGCGTTTGTGGTGGAGACGGACGCCTCGGGATATGGCCTCGGGGCGGTACTCATGCAGGAGGGGAGACCCATAGCCTATTTTAGTCAGGTCCTATCTGCTAGAGCCCGACTGAAATCGGTCTATGAGAGGGAGCTGATGGCGATCGTTTTGGCGGTGCTGAAGTGGAGGCCTTACCTGTTGGGACGGGAGTTTGTGATACGGACCGATCAGAGGAGCCTCAAGTACCTCCTCGAGCAGCGGCTGGTGACTGAGGAGCATCAGCATTGGTTGTCCAAGCTGGTCGGGTATCGATTCACGATCGAGTACCGTCCAGGGCTGGAGAACAAGGCGGCGGATGCTCTATCTCGACGGGAGGAGGTGATCGACCTGGGCGCCCTATCACGTCCTATATGGCGAGATTGGGAGCCGATGTTGCAGGAGGCAGAGCAGGACAGAGAGCTGCAGCAGATACGGCAGCAGATAGAGGGCGGCGATGGCGCTCCAGCAGGCTACACGTTAGCGGGTCGTCGTTTGCTCTACCAGGGGAGGATGGTGCTGCCGAAGACTTCGGCCTTTATTCCCGTTTTATTCCAGGAGTTCCATAGTTCTGCGACAGGAGGCCATTCGGGGGTTCAGCAGACTTATCAGCGGATGGCCAGAGAGGTGTTTTGGCCCGGGATGCGACGGGCCGTCGCACGATTGGTAGCCGCTTGTGACGTCTGCCAACGTCACAAGTATATGGCTATGGCCCCAGCAGGATTATTGCAGCCACTGGCCTTGCCGGAGCGGGTTTGGGAGGATGTTACCATGGACTTCATCGACGGGCTACCACGTTCCGAGGGGTACACGGTGATCATGGTGGTGGTGGACAGGCTGAGTAAGTATGCTCACTTCATTCCCCTGAAGCATCCTTACACGGCCGTTACTGTAGCGACGGCGTTTCTTCGGGAGGTGATCAGGCTCCATGGGGTACCCGCATCCATTATCTCGGACCGGGACAAGGTATTCATGAGTATTTTCTGGCGGGAGTTATTTCGGGTTCACGGTACGGTCCTGAAGAGGAGTACCGCATATCATCCCCAGACTGACGGCCAGACGGAGGTCGTTAACCGCAGCGTCGAGACCTACTTGCGGTGCTTCGCCTCTGATTCTCCCCGACAGTGGCACAGTTGGCTGGCTTGGGCGGAATACTGGTATAATACTTCGTACCACTCACGGGCGGGGACGACGCCGTTCCGGGTGTTGTATGGTCGCGACCCGCCCCCCTTGGTACGATTCGGAGACGCCCAGACACCAGTAGGGCAGGTGGAGGAGTATATGTTGACCCGGGACGGGGTCTTGGAGGAGCTGCGGAAGCATCTGTTACGGGCACAGCAGGTGATGCGGGCACAGGCAGACAGGCATCGGCGGGACGTCAGCTTTCAGGTAGGGGACATGGTTTATCTCAAACTACGTCCCTATCGACAGCGCTCGATGGCGAGGAGGCCGAATGAGAAGTTGGCGGCTCGATACTTTGGTCCTTATCCAGTGGTGGCTCGGGTGGGACAGGTGGCTTATCGTTTGGGGCTACCAGACACATCATCGATTCATCCTGTCTTCCACGTATCTCAGTTGAGGAAGGCGATTGGGGATCAGGCAGCATCCCCCACCCTTCCTCCGACGCTCACGGAGGACATGGAGGTACAGTTAGAGCCCTTGGCAGTACGAGCTATCCGACGAGGACCCGGCCAGACGAAGGAGGTCCTGATTCATTGGGTCGGCCTGCCAGACTGTGACGCGACCTGGGAGGACTCTGCGAGCTTCCAGACGCAGTTTCCAGATTTCCACCTTGAGGACAAGGTGGCTCTGTTAGGGGGGGGTATTGATGTGGGCCCACCCATCATCACATACGCCCGTCGTCGGAGACGTGGAGTTTAGGCCCAGGCCCACTGTTTAGGCCTTTTTTCTGTATTTAGTCATAAAGGGGCCTTTTCTGTTATTTAGTTATAAAGGGTATTGTGGTCTTTCACCACAATATTCCCTTTAGGGTTTTGTTTCCCTTTTCTATTTATAGCTAGGGCTAGCCGTCTTTAGTTTTTATGCTTGTATTGAGAAAACTCTCGCAAGTGTCAATGAAGAAGGATTTATTACTTTGATCCGTTCATCAAAGTTGGGAGTTTTGTTCTTTTTCTATATAAAAGATCATTCTATTTCTATTCCTCTTGGTTATTTGTTGGGTTTGGTGAACCGATTAAGTCGATTCACATCATCGTCCTGAGGCTCGAAGTGAGCAACTTAAACATTTATGTTTTAATTAAAAATTGCAGGTTGGTATCGTCTCCTTGATCCGAGAGATTCCGACACAAACCTCTTACACCGAAACGTGTGTACGGTCATAGCCGAAATGTAGAAATTGACAGATCTCAAATTTATCGATCGTGCACAACAATTTGGTCCAAATCCATCAAATTTCACCATATAGATGCTTTTCAAAATTTTGTAATTATTCTTCAACCACTATTCGGATCGCAACGAGATTTGCGCCATTGGATGCGCAACGTTGAACTTGTCCTACATTGTAAGTTTCATCCAATTCTGAGACCGTCAACCAAGTCGCCATTGTTTTTCGTGTTTATTATAATAAATTGTTTTTTATAGTAAGCTCTTTTTTTTATGTCAAGATGAAAATCCTGGCTACGCCACTGCTAGGAAACCCTAATAAACATATTTATCTAAAAGTAGCAAAAAAGAAGAAGAAAAATTATTTTTAGAATCTAAGAAATAGAGCCTAATTATGCAAACTAAAATGTTCATAAGATTTCTATAAGAAAAAAATGATTCATTGGTCTAGGAAGCATGGACACTTCAAAAACCAGTGCCGTGTCCGTGCCAAAAACACAATTCGACACGAATTGTTGTCGTTCCGTGTCTTTGATCTATACTTTGTCGTGGTCGTGTCCGTCTATATTTCCGGCCAGGGACTAGATTGGAACCTGGGGGAATCGTTGAGGAAGAGCCGACGTCTTCCATGATCTGAGCGTAGAGGTCCAGATCCCACTCGTCGACGTCCATCTCCTCCGAAACCCTAGAAAAATAGAATGGAGGAGAAGGAGGAGAATTTGGAATTTGGAGGGAAGGAATGTTTGTTTTGTTTCTGTTCCTCTCTCGGCTTTACGAGTGTATTTATTATTTTCAATTTTATTATAGGGGTATTTTAGTAAATGTCCCAATTACGTATATAAAAACTAGCATATATCCTCACTTATGTGTAAAATAATCAAAATTTAGGCTAAAATAGTGGGGACATATCTTAAATTTTTAAATGTCCATACAAGAGAATGGGAGCATTTACTAGTTTTTTTAGTTTTCATATCAGAAAAATTGATGTAAAATACTCAATTTTACTTAAATTACGCATAGAGTAACAATTATCTGAAAATTACAAGTAAATGTATTTTTTGCTAGACAGACTTGCAAAAATTTAAAATGTTCAATTTCCACCCGACCGTCTGGCGGAAATCAAACATTTGAGTTTTTTTTTACATACTTTGGTTTGGTTTAATAATGTAGTTGGTTTGTTTGGGTTTTTAATTTTTGTTTTTGTTTTTATTGTAGTTTTGATTTATGTAAAAAATATATATACTCGTGTTTCTTTTTAGATAATATTATATAGATAGAAAATATATAATTTTTTATCATGAGCAAAAAAAATATGATATTATCTATAGAAATATATATAACAAATAGATAACAAAATATAATTTAAATATTAAAATTCTCTCTCTCTCTCACTCTCTTTATATATATATATATATATATATATATATATATATATATATATATATATATATATATATATATATATATATTATATATATAACAAAATATAATTTAAATATTAAAATTCTCTCTCTCTCTCTCTCTCTCGCTCTCTTTCTTTATATATATATATATATATATATATATATATATATATATATATATATATATATATATATATATACATTCTCTTTCCGATACGAGGGCCGACATCTTCCACCCCCCCAACTGTATAGGAAAATCATCAGACAGATCCTAAAGATCCGGAGGCGCTGCCCGCACTCCACGCCCAAATTCTGGGAATTCCTAGATTAGTCTCTGTCTTCTTGTTTCTATTTTGTCGGCTTGCCTAGCCGTTTCTCTACTTTTGCCAGCGCTTGCCGCTCTCATTGTATAGGCTTTTCCTTTTTGCGCCTGATACATCAATAAAATTCACCCCTTCATAAAAAAAAACATTTTCTTTAGAGTGTCCACTACTTACTAGTGCTTGGAGGCATGCCTCCAAGGGAGCTCGAACCCGCGCCACTGCGCCGGGGTGCTCCACCGTTCCCAACGGACTACGGCCACGGGACATATATATATATATATTTCAAATTCTGGGAATCCCTAGATTAGTCTCTATCTTCTTGTTTCTATTTTGTCGGCTTGCCTAGCCGTTTCTCTACTTTTGCCAGCGCTTGACGCTCTCATTGTATAGGCTTTTCCTTTTTGCGCCTGATACATCAATAAAATTCTCCCCTTCATAAAAAAAAT
Organism: Iris pallida; assembly: GCA_029216955.1. NCBI lineage: Eukaryota > Viridiplantae > Streptophyta > Magnoliopsida > Asparagales > Iridaceae > Iris > Iris pallida. Next base: position 13,619,098 of record JANAVB010043419.1, on the reverse strand, counting down.
ATTTTTTTAGAGTGTCCACTTCTTACTAGTGCTTGGAGGCATGCCTCCAAGGGAGCTCGAACCCGCGCCACTGCGCCGGGGTGCTCCACCGTTCCCAACGGACTACGGCCACGGGGACATATACATATATATATATATATATATATATATATATATATATATATATATATATATATATATATATATATATATATATATTTTTTTTATACATATATATATATATATATATATAACAAATTACAATTTTAATATTTAAATTATATTTTGATAAGACTATAAATAAGGAGGAATTATTTTACGTGCAACGCACGTAGATAATTTGGATGATAACAAACTAACTTTTGATAACAAAATAACGATTTTGTTAATATATTTGGATGATAAAAGATGTGGTATTATCTATTTATTAATTTTTTATTTGATACCATAATTTTATGGGTGCATGTCACGTCCCAGAACCAGAATACTGGAGAGCGGGGGAATGACTTAGCCAGCTACGTATTACGGGTAGATGAATACCGTATAATACGATCAATGCTGTCTAAAAGACGAGGGGGTGCATACTACATGAAAGTCTCACTATGGTCACTTCACATCTATTGTCTCAATCATTCAAACAAGAACAGAAATAGAGAACATGTAAGATAAAGCAGTAAGGCGTCCCAAACGCTCAGTCAAAATGTTCTTGATATCTGGCTTTACAAAACATAGCCCAATGATGTAGCAAGGTATACACAATTGTTTATCAGCTGCAGTCTGACTTAGTTACAATTATGCAAGAGTAATTACAAGACAATCCGACTAACATGTCGGTGCCAAACGGCAAAGTATAAAGTAAGTAACAAAACGAGCGGGGAAGTAAGGAACCCACTCGAGTCCTCCTGCGATCATCCCTCTAGTATTAACCATCTTGGAGGTAGAAGTAAGCTGAGTCCTCGGGGACCGGCTCTAAATCTGACCATGCAAAACCAGAGAGATTAGACCTCTAATAGCAAGTACCGCAAGGAAGCATGATATGAGGAATAAAACCAGTAGTAAGAGAATATGATATATATAGATCTCTGCTGCTACTGGGATTCACATAGCATCACGATACTTCGAACCAACTTTCCAACCAAACAAGGACAGAAGTTGGCCCGTCATGTCCTGATATTCTGATCATCTCAGTTAGTCAACGGAGTAGGTACAGTGCACAAACAAATCGATTTAAACGACCATACAACTACTACGGCTTGCTACTGTGAGTTCCAAGTTACCCTGGAAATATGCAATAAGGATTACTCAATTCTTACTATGAGCAAGCAAGGCTAGTCTACCCAATCAATCAATTACGCCAATCATGAATTAGACGAGTCCCAGCGGGACGCCCGTCATCAACATACAATAAATAATATAAGCAGATACCGCTCCTTGCCCGTGTGGCAGATTTGCAGTATCTGTGGGAACCAACCGGCCTATCGGGTACTAATAGTCCCAAAGAGGGCTGTCATGTAAGAACTCGGGAATCCATTCTCTCCATGCTATTATTATTTTATTTAACTTAGTAGCCTCTATGTTAAGTGAAATCTCATGCCGTGGATTATGGTCATTCAGAATGAGTACTTTTGTACGGAATACGGTACGCACAACTCTACAACGATATCCGTGCGGTTAGGTTGTAGGTCTTACATAGCGTAATGCAACAATCAAAACTAACTACGGAATAATCATGCCTTGACCATAAATACACATGCTGCTTTTGTAGGAAATAAATGAATTGAAGCCTGCACGTGCCGGTATGCCAATATTCAGGATCGACCAGTCGATTGCAATAGTTCATAATTCATATGAACGTGTCTCATTCATTCAATTCAATAAGACGACTAGCCAGTCTCTTAGTTCCAACTAGGAACGCTTGATCAATCATTAGTCAAGGTAACAATCAATGTCACTATGAAATAAGAAAAACAATAAAAAGGCAATAGTGGCAGCAATAGATGGATGCCTATCTATGCAGTTGGGTCAGTCAGGATCCTTCTATGCGGCCATGAACTAAGTGCCATGCCTCTGGGAATTAAAATCTCATGCGGCTGGGAAAATCGGGTCTATGCGGCTAGGGTAAAACAAGTCCCATGCGGCTCGGGATGATTAAGTCTATATGCGACTGAGAATTGACATGCCTATATGCGGCTGAGAAATATCATATGCGGCTATGGTTGAAACGAGTCCCATGCGGCTGAGGATGACAGGCCTCATGCGCCTGGGAAGACATGCATCTCATGCGGGTACGAGCAACATGTGCTTATGCGGCTGAGAAAAAATATCTCATGCGGCTGGGAAGCTCCATGCGGCCGAAACAGTTCAGAGTTCATGCAGACAGAATTAAGTCATATGCGGCCAGATAGGACTCGGGTCCTTATGCGGCCAGGATGTAATGCTCATGCGGCTGGATATAAAAATCTCATGCGGCTGGATATAAGTTCAATGCCACGTGGCCAGGACTCCATGCGGTCAGCACTTCATGCGGCCAAGATACTTCATGCGGCTGAAAGAGACAGCGCTCATGCGGCTGGAAAATGACTGAATGCATATGCGGCTGAGAATCACCAAGCCTATGCGGTTGAGAATGTGTCATGCGGCCAAGATTGCTCATGCGGTCGGGAGACTTGCCGCATGAAAACTTATGCGGCCAAGTACTATTCTTCTTCTCTATTTCTGAGAGCAGAACCATGGAAGCTATTATTTCCAAGCTCTCTAAATCCTTCATTCCAAGCCCAAATCTGGACTTCCATAGGTCAAAATAGGGTAGAACGAAATCCTCTACAACATGGAACCATCAAAACTTGAAAAAATAACAAAGTTACTAGATCAAAATCTAAGAAATCCGAAAATGTATTAAACTTAGATCTACATGAAGTAAGCCATGGAAATCGAAAATGCTAAACACTAAAGAGACTTAAGATCAAGTACGGAAGATGATGGAACAATAATACTGGGGTTCCATCATGAAGCAAGTTGGCACTTGCCTATGCGGCTAGGTAGGTGGGGAGAGTTATGGAGGATAAAGAAGAAGAGTAATGGAGAAGGAGTAAATGAAGAGAGAGGAGGGTTTTGGGGTTTTAAATGAGGGTGGTGGTAGGTGGGTTCATGTTGAGCCACCCAAGGCTGAAAAATAAACTAACTCGGGCCGAACCCAAAAGCGAAGCAGAAAGTAAAATGCTAAAGGTAAAATTGCAGAAAAATTAATTAACGTGAAATTAAAAGAATTTAAATACTGAACAATACATGATAAATATTAAATAAATATATTAAAGCAGTACATGCATTTAGAATACGTATTCTGGGAATGAAAAGTGACATCTCTACCCTCCTTAGAAAAATTCCGTCATCGGAATTTCAAATCCTAAGTAGGATAGGAACATCAAAGCTAAACTAATCTAAGTACAAGCAAATTGAGCAAGCAATCATTCTACAATGTCAATAGCAAGTAACATATCTATGTTGAACAATCTACGACATTAAGCAATTCTATTCATAAGGTGACAAGCATGAGGAGTTGAGACAATCAAGGTATATAGAAAGAGATATACCTTGTGAGTCAAACAGGTGCGGATACCGTGATCGGATATCATCCTCACGTTCCCACGTTGACTCCCCTAAAGAGTGATGACCCCAAGCAACCCGGACAAGGCTAATTGTTCGGTTCTTGAGTATCTTCTCTCTTTGGTCCAAAATAGACACATGCTGTTCCTCGTAAGACAGGTTGGTACCAACAACCAGCTCCGAATGATCAAGGATATGGCTTGGGTCCGATACGTACCTTCACAACTGAGATACATGAAACACGTCATGCACCTCCCGTAACGAAGGTAGAAGGGATAAACGATAAGCAACATCGCCTATCCTATCAAGGATAGCAAATGGGCCCTGTAACCTCCGTTTTCGAGTTTTCAAAATCTTATTGATTTTATTTTAACTATTGGGTTAGAAAAATATATTTATATTTGAATTCCTATGAAAGAAATCTTGAATATTTTTCGAACTATAAAAAAGGATTTACTAATTATGTTTAAAAAAAATTAATTAGATTTGGATATATAAAATTATTTGGTATTTATTGTTGATTCAATAATAGTTGAATTATTATATTAAGCAAGTAGTAGAGTTATAGTCGATTTAGTTTTAATTGATCTTCTTGACCAATAAATATATTTTTATACTATTTTAAATGAGATGTTCTAATTATATAAAATCATCTACTCTTCAAATATTTGATAATATTAAATATTATTTTATAGTATTATTGTTATGACATATTTATGTCTTCAAATAGTTATTTGAACTGATTTATGGAGAGATTTGATCTATCTTGTTAGCTTTAAATTTACAAAAATTATTGAGTATAGTATTTGAAAAGTAAAATCTATTATATATTATTTTTCTATTTTTGGAAAGATATTTCATAAATTATTTGATATATATTAGTATTATTTTAAAAACCGTATTGTGATCCATTATAAATTTGAATTTTGTCAATATAGCATTAATTAGTTGTTGATTTAAATTATAGAAAGATTGAGTCATTGGATCCTAGTCCCTATCTAATTAGGAACTCCTTTAATAGGAAACCCCTCACGTTATATATAGGGCGACTCCTCCCTTGTTTTCTCCATAAATCCAATAACCCAAGATCAACCATCAACACCACAAAATTTTCTATTGTATCGTACAACGTGTCTGTGTCCATCATTTTGCACTATTTATTTATATTTACATTTCATCCTCTTCGTGTCCACATATCAGACACGACCCATATTCTGTGTCACGTAGGACACCCCCATCTAGCCTAATCGTTTTTTTGGTGTCGGATGCAACCCCGACACCAAAGTCCTAATCCCCGTCTCAGCCGTAGCCAACACCACCACTGTTCCATCATCTGCCACCAGCCACCGACTTCGCCTTGACCTTCATTCCCCTTCCAGATCCTATCACCTTGACCCTTGTCATCGCTGCACCGCCACCAATCCCCGGAATCTGCCATCAAGACCCTATCCCCTGCTTCCCGGCCACCACCGGCCATCCAAAAATTACACCGCCTGAACCCTATCACCAAAATACCGCCACCTACCTGACCGGAGCTCGTCGATCCTCCTCCGTCCAGTGTTCTGTCTCCCTCAAGCACCGACGAGGTCGGCTCGAGCGCTGCCGGCGATCAAACGCCACCTCCATCACCAATTTGAAGAGGTCAGCGCCGGCCGCGTCTTTCCTCCAACGACGTGGCACAACCGCCGGAATATGGGTCTGCACCACCTCATCGTTCTCCGTCTCTTTGGTCGTCGAGAACCCTTGTCGCCCTCTCGTTCCCCGTTCAGCGCCGCACTCCGCCATCGGGAGCGAGCTCCCTATTCTCTGACCTCTCTTCCGCTCTCCCCTTGCTATGATCTCCCTCTCCTTCCCTTCCGCTCCTTTCCCTCTTCTTCTTCTACTGAGTTCTCATGAACTTTTTCCCCAAATTTTTTCACACGGTTGCTCTCTCCCTCTTTTGATAAGAATTGCTTCTTTCCCTCCTATCTTTAATGATATGTTGCTTACGGGAGAAGAGTCACGAGCCAGGGGTTTGCTTTATTATTAGTTTTAATATCATTTGTTTTTCTATTCTTTAAAAATATCATTGTATAAAATATATTGTATAGTTATAATTACTGAATTATTAAATAAGGTATAAATACTATTGTTGTTATTATTATATTGAGTATATCTATACCTGTAATATATTGTAAGTATTACTATTATGGTATTTATTATTTTTAATACTACTATTATTTATTAAGGTACAATAAATATTTCTAAAATTATTTTTACTACTAAAGTATAGTGTTGACTTAAATTGGTATTTTGACGAATTAGTGATTGAGCCTAAAATATATTATTAATTTTATGATATTTTAAAATATAACTTTTGGTCTAAAAATACTATCACAATATTTTCCAAATTATAGTTTGATCTAGAAACGATTTCTATATTTTCAAAGTATCTATCTAGAAATTATTTTGATTTATGAGATATAGTTTTCAACTATAATAAATACTTTTCAAAATGGTTTTTATTTATATATACAAAATTTTTTCGATTTTCAAACCTTGTCCCTGGTTAGTCATATTTTCTATTTCTTGCAAGTTCGAATTTCCCTATATCGTTCCTAGCCAAATTGACTATTCCGGACTCAATGGCATAATCTGTCCCATCATTTTAGACCATCTTGCGTAGTTTTGACATCTGAGACTATTTTTGTGCCAACATGATCATATTGCTCCAGTCAACTCCAAATCAACCGAGGCAAGTACTTGTTGATGCTTTCATGTGCATTTACTTTATATTGTTATATTTCACTCATACATGCTATTTTCCATGTCTTGACTGTTTACACACACGAGATTTGAGTGATTGACTAATGTTTTCTCATTGTTATCGTGATCGTTATCGTGATCGTGTTTTCATTATTGTGAGGTATGGATATTGGAGGGGTACAATTACTAGGCACGTCATATCGTATTGTTGGCAACTCTCCCGTTTACGGGGGCGGGCCTTATAACCTCATCGTTCACCCAAGCCGTCCATGTGTAGGAACGTTGTACTTCTCACGACACGTGCACTACGAGTGTTTATATGAGTCTCTTTACTTTTCATGCTTGTTACTTCCCTTATCAGTTTCTTCCATCCCATGATTTCTTGTTCATATTGTTCATTGTTTCCATTGATCATTGTTTCACATGTCTAGTGTTATATTGCTTTATATTGCATTTGTATTGTGATGGCTAGACTTGTACTTGTTCCAATCCTGACTGGATAACCATTTTTCAGTTGACAGATTCTTGATGACTATTCTCGATGACTTGATCTCTTGCTTTGGGTTCCTTCGGGTGGAGTTAGAGCTATATTGGAGGCCAACCGTAGATTCTAGCTAAGAGTAGTCACATGTAGCGGGTTTGTATCTGTATACAAATTTGAATGTACCATTGGAATTGTAATTAAAATAATTACTGTGAATGAGCAAAATAGAGATATTTGTTGTATTTAAGATTTATATTGAGCCCAGACAGCGTACTACCGCCGATGCTGCGGCGTAGGCTGGACTTGGCCACGTACTCGTATCCCGAAAAGCGGGAGTGGGTCGTGACAGGCCCACGTATCGCGGACTCAACTTCCCGCGAACGCTAAATCTAATGACCCCACGGGTAGGTAAGATCCGCAAGAATACGTGGTCCCCAACAAAAAACTCTAGCGGCCTACGATGTTGGTCCGCCCAATGACGATGCCGATCTTGCGCAACTCGAATCCGCTCTCTAATTCCCTTAACCACTTCAACTGTTTGAATAATCATTTTTGGGCCTAGCATCTTCCTCTCCCCGATATCATCCCATGCCAATGGCGACCTACACTTCTTACCATATAGTGCTTCAAATGACGCCATCTGGATACTAGCTTGATAACTGTTATTGTATAAGAACTCGACTAAGTACAGGTGGCTCTCCCAAGATCCTCCAAAATCTAGGGTACAAGCTAGCAACATGTCTTCTAAAGTCTGAATTGTTCTTTCTGATTGTCCGTCCATCTGTGGATGGTAAGCCGTGCTAAATCTTAACTTGGTACCCAGACTATGATATAAGCTCTTCCAGAAATGTGATATAAAGCAGGTATCTCTATCTGACACAATACTGACAGGAACTCCATGCTGCCTGACTATCTGTTGCATATACAATTCCGCCAACTTCTCTGTAGATTGTCCTACTCTGAAAGGAAGAAAATGTGCCACCTTTGTAAGCCGATCTACTATCACCCAAATAGCATCTTTACCACTTGGCGATCTCGGTAAACCGGTCACAAAGTCCATTGTTGTAACGCCCCAGTCCCAAAATACGTAGGACTAGGAACGTAGACATGCCAGCTGTATACATACGAAGTACATGGCCTTGTATGTATACATAAGCTGTAATATGCAGTAGAAACCATAACAACTAATCTCATCCACAAATAAAGAAAAATAAAGAATTCATATAATCAACTATGGAAATATATTTGTACAATATGTTGGGCGGAGACAAATCCACTACCAACAAGCAAAGAACGAAATACATGAAAAAATAAAATAAGTTTGGCGAGCGAAGTAAAGACGATCCAATTGCAATCATCCTCGAAGATATAACGATGATCACGGCTAGAGCTAGAACACCTGCGTAAGATAATAGCACACACCTGGCGAGATAACCAGATCCTCAGAGGGACGTAACAAGACACCTAATATCATGCCAATAACTGAATAATAGAAGCTCAACATAAAAGTATATATATGCCTAAACAAATAAAGTTCCTTAACCATTCTATGTGAAAATGCACTTTGAAGACAACGTTCCACACAAGGGCTCTCGAGACTAGAAACACGGCACGTTAGCGTTTCAACCAAGGCACTAGTGGCGTCTAGAGAAAAGTAAATGCACGGCCCATTAGCACTCGAGTGAGAGCTAAGGGGCATCTAGAGAAAAATAAATGCACGGCCACTAGCTCTTGGGTGAGTCACTAACGGCAGCTAGAGGAAAGTAAATGCACGGCACATTTGTGTTTCAACCGAGGCACTAGTGGCATCTAGAGAAAAGTAAATAAGTGCACGGCACACTAGCTCTCGGCTGAGTCACAAATGGCAGCTAGAGAAAACTAAATGTATGAAAGCCCCTGCGCCTAATAACTGTCTTCACCCTTCCCATGCACTACTCGTGCTGAATCCACACCACGATATTTCTAATAACCGCTAAGTCTTCTAGACAACTATATTAGCAGTTATATCCTAACGCTCGTCCTGTACGCACCGATGTACGGTCGGTACGCAAGTCCGAATCTATATGAGACACGTGACATCGTGGCACACATGTGTCGAGTCAATGAATGCGGCACAAACAAAGGTGGTCCCTTAACTCTAGGCCAAGTGCATAAAGAAAACTAAAGTATAATAATTTACAACTACATATGGTTTTGACAGAACAAAAAATAAAATATGCATGATATTGAGCAAGAAATTTAAACAGTAAAGACAAGGTGTCTTGCCTGATGTCCGAGTGAGGTAAGATGATGTCCTGGCGACGAATCAACAACAGCGCACAAAGAGGAAGGTGCAGGAACAACTTCAGATGCTGAAAATAGTCTATTATCTAATTATAATTAATACTGCACCTATTACATTTATTTAATAAATTTTGAAGTTAGGATATGGTATAGGTTTTCGTATTAGCTTTCCGAAAAACTAAACGGATCGCATTTTCGTTTCCGGAATCTCCCGAAATCGCAAAAATACTGAAACACGTTTATTTTTGGGACACTAGATACTCAAACAGTTTTATAGAAATCTACAGAACGAATTTTATCTATTAAAATATGTTTTTGGAAACCTTACCTCGATACGCTTCTTTTAAAAAAAACTGGAGGCGAAACGAAGTCCGGAGCTAGGAGATATCGTCGTTCCAAGTTGCTCTTGCTACTAAAAAGCGGGGCTGAATTCTAATGACGAATTTTAGAGTTTCTATTGGACTAAAAATAATTTCGAATTATGGCTGATAGAAGGGGGATGTATTGGGTTTATATAGGTATTTATTTTAGATTTATCTCCTAAATTAGATAGGATTTGATTTAAATAAAAAACGATCTAATTAATGCTAGATATGATTCCAATAGGATAAGAATTTCTAATGGATAAATCTCCCCATAAATTTAAATCAAATAAATTATTTAAAAAATAAATCAATTTGATTGCAATCCTTTAAATGATCACCATAATAACTTTAAGTATTATTCTATATTATCAAATAATTCAAATCATATGAATCCAAATCCAAATCAAACTCAACATATAATAACTTTAAAATAATATCTAATATTTATCAAAATAATTTAAATCAAATAATAAATAAATCATTTAATCAAATAACATTTCAAATCTAGATTAGACAAATCGTAATGCTCCAATTAGTCATCGTAAGTATTTTAAACAATATTTAAATTATCAACATAATTTAAAGTATAGTTGATAACCATCAAGATAATTTAAATAAATTCAAATATAATCAAATAACTGATTAACATATCAAAATAATACTCGATGTCATTAAATATTATAAAACTTACTTTTATAAATCCAAATCGTTATTTAAAAATAAATAGACAAAAAAGAACCTTTTATCGCTCATTTTTTTTAAAACCAAATTTTAGAAGACCAAAAATAATAAAAACATATTTTATATTTCAAATAAAAAATTTGAGAACATTTTTTTTAGAAACATTATTTCAAACCATTAATTTAAAACTAGTTTTTGGTAACAAAAGTAATCACAAAATATCTTTTACAAAATTTCTACGAAAATTACTTTTAAACACGAAATTAAAATATATAGATATAATTTAAAAAATAATAATTTCGGGAAGATGAGTTACAAATCTACCCACCTTTGAAAATTTTCGTACTCGAAATTTAAGGACTACTAGGATAGACGGACTTGGTTGATCGGTAAAAGGATAGTAAGAATTTGTGATAAGAGAAAATAGATGGAAGAAAAAAGAGAATTTCTTTAATGAGAACATTAATCAATTTGGATGAAAAATAGAAGAAGTGAATGGATATGGCTTGATGTGCATGGACACGATGTACAAACACATTTGTAGGTGAAAAAAATTAATGGAATAGAGAATAGTGAGCCTCTCCTTATATAGGAGGTGGAAGCTACTATTTAGATAAGGATTATGATAGTTGCAAATTCCTTTAGATAATTCCTCTATTTAGTTTAAATCAAATTCAATAAATTTCAATCCAAATCTAAATCAATTTAAATCTAATTAAATTCCATCCTTTAGTTTAAAATCAATCAAATTTTAAATATATATATATTAATTTAACTATTTAAATAAATCCATAAAATTAAATCAAGATTTAAATCGCCACAATAATTTTAAAATATATTTTCCAAAAATACTAATAATAATAATTTCGAAAATTACATTATTATTTAAAAAATAAACTAATAAATAATTATGAAATATATATGTATGTCCAAATAATATTTACATAAATATACTTTTCTAATATACCATTTTATAGGAAAATTATTTATTATTATATCTGTATAAATGAAAGGCTTTTCATAATTAAAATCATAAACTTGAAAATTTAGGCACGATAGCTAAAATAATTATTATCTATATTATTTCGAAACTATAAAAATAGAAAAAAATATTTTTCAAAAATATGTACGCTCGCACATAGTCGTACTAGTCGAGCAATTACGAAAAATAAAATTTTACGCACGACGTACAATGCAACTACGCGATGTACAATATACAAAAATAAAAATCATTATCAAATTTATTTAAAAAAAATAGTAGAAATTTAGAAATTTTACATCCTACCCAACTTAAAAGAATTTCGTCCTTGAAATTAAGAATTAGTAGGAGGTGAAAAGATACAAGGGGGTATCGGTGAGGAACAATCAATTATAAGGCTCAACAAAATCATGTCGTAAGAAGTTCTGATCTAGATCTTAGAAAAATAATACGGGTATGGTCGTGGGTAGTGAATGAGGGTCATGAGTTTTAAGCAACAATTAAAAAGTTAAGGGTTAAAGTTAGTCATAATAACATACAAGGAGTAATATGGTATCAGGAGGATAAATGGGAGACCTAAAAAGATATGTTTTGAGAGTATGTTGAGGACACGAATTAAGAGAACGAATTTAATTTTACTCCTAAATTAAGCGATTAGAAGGTCATGATAGTAAATATAGGGCCGAGAAAAAGGACGAGTAGTTTAGGATGAAGATATAGCAACATCGAGTAAGAACGGTCATAGTCGATAGGATGGCTAGAGGAAGTTCTAGTGTAACGCCTTCGTCCTTCTAAAATAGGTGAAGGCGAAAGCAATATAGAGTTCGAAGGAGGCGTTATCGAATACGAATACGTGGTTCAAAGACGACCGAATAATTCAAAAGGAGTTGCCAAGGCAGTCACGGATGGGACTCTAGAGGGCAAGTTTAGCTATGTCCCCATCTACGTAGAACGATAGATCTAAGCGAACTAAAGTGCACTAGGTTGATCAGACCATCATGCACCGGTTCTGAGTAGACAATACGTTAGCGGAGGCCTCCACTAACATATGTCATGAACAAGCTTGATAAAGAATTTAGCTTGCAAAAACTAGGCTACATTAGCATCATTAGTCTAGATAGTCACTACTAAAATATGATCTATTAGCGACGTAATTTAGCGACGGCATAAAATTACGTCGCTATATATGGAAGTCAGCGACTCCTTTATATAAACATCGCAAAACGTCGCTGAATAGCGACGTTCAGCGACAGGTATAAAATTACGTCGCTGAATAGCGACGTTACGTCGCTGGATTATTAAAATATGTCGCCAGTTTACGACGTTTAGCGACGTCCTCATATGACGTCGCTAATATTTTTACTTAGGGCACAGCGTTTCGTTTTTCCCACTCACTCGAAATTTCCAATTTTTCCCACTACTCCTTCCCTCCCTCCGGCGATTCCTTCGGCGACCCCTTCCCCTCCCCGGCGACTCCCTCCCCCCCCCCCGACGACTCCCTCCCTCTCCGGCAACCCGTACCCCCCCCCGTCGAGCTCCTCCTCCTCGAGCTCAGGTAAACCCTAACCTAACTCCTCCTCCTCCTCCTCCTCTTCCACGGACACACACACACACACGGACACACACACACAGAGACACACACACACACGGATCACACGGACACACACACAGATGGACACACACACACACACTGGACACACTGTGTCATGTTGTGGTGGACACGAGACACTATGTTGGACACGTACACATAGCCTAGATCATTTACCAACCATTTATTTTCCATTTGAACATGTTTTTATATATCAATTTCTAAATACCCTATGTTGACTGATACCTTGTTAATTTATTGTATTTTCTAATTTTGAAAACCCAGTTTTGACAACCATTTTAACCTAGTTTAATGCTTTAATTTAGATGTTTAAAACCCTAGTGTAGTGTATATATATGTGTGCTGACTGAGTTTCAAGTTTGGGGTGATTTGGTTAGAGTTTTGGTTCTCGATTTGGGTTTGAGGTGAATGGGTCTGAAATATGTTATAGGAGTATGTAATGTTGTGTGAAATGAACTGATTTCCTTTCTTTTCCTTTCCTATTTGACTGAACACAGTAAATTCCCTTACTATCCAGATTGGACTGACCTATAGTTCATATCACTCACTCACTCACTCACTCACTCTTGCCTAGGTACACACACGCATATAGCCTAATACAAGCATGTTAGCCTCCCTCATATACACGTATATGTGACTGTCACATGTAACAGTCAACACACTCACCCCCATTCACATGTGCATGTACACACACCACCCACTCTCTACTTCTCTCTCTCTATATATATATATATGTTTGATAGATGGTATTGTATACATATATACATAACTATATCATGTAACTCATATGTGATATAGGCATATAGCCTATGTTAGAGTGTCTAAATATATGAATGCATGAAAGTTGTCTTGTCTTGTAATATAGGCATATAGTATATACATGCCTATATATATATATTATATGTATATATCTATATAGATATTACTTGTGTGTATGAGATAGCTTGAGTTGACTTTGGTCATTATTGGTACTTGAATTGATCGGAACAAAGACCCCCAATGTCGGTATCGGTCAATATTTGGTATCGGTCGGTATCGGATCGGAACATGCCAAACCGTATCGGTATCGGCCGTATCGGATCGGTATCGGCCGATACTTTAAAATTATATGAAATAGTAGTCACCCCCAAGGTTGACTATTTTTACTGAAAGTCAAAGTAGAGTAAACATCTGACCTAGATTGGACTAAGAGTTGACAAAGTCAACTATAGGTCAACCCTTGACCTAGTTTGACCTTGTTTGACTTTGTTTGACTTAGCTTGACCTTGTTTGACTTTGTTGTCTTCATGTTTGTTAAATGACACCCAGATACTAGTTTTAGTTGTTTAAATGACACCCAGATACTAGTTTTAGTTTCAGTTTGCTTTAGTAACTCACTATTGCTCATTACTTGGTACTAGTTTTAGTTGATTGTGTTTTTTTAAGACTAAACAAATGACACCCAGATATTACTTGTGTGTATGAGATAGCTTGAGTTGACTCTGGTCATTATTGGTACTTGAATTATAGGTTAGGCTTGTATAGCCTTGAATGGTGTGTGCTAGCTAGTATTGGGATACCAATAGCGATAAGGTAAAGGGTACCTTGGTAGGTCATGACTAGAAATAGGATATTTGACTTAGATTTGACCTTGTTTGACCAAGGTTGACTATTTGACCTAGTTTGACCTTGTTTGACTTTGTTTGACTTAGCTTGACCTTGTTTGACTTAGTACAACCTAGTTTGACCTTGTTTGACTTTGTTTGACTTTGTTTGACTTAGCTTGACCTTGTTTGACTTAGTACAACCTAGTTTGACCTAGATTGCATATCATTGTTATTAGTAACTGTCCGCTACTAATGTGTGTCCCATAATAAGACATAATATACGAATTTGTGCCTGTTGGATAATGTGTGTCCATCTTTGCAGAATTATTTCCAAATGGATATGAATAACTACTTGCAGAATCATTCATGGATGTACAATCGTCGTCCTGATGATATGTGTGGTGTGCGGGATGAATACATAACGGGAGTAGAGCAGTTCCTGCAATTTGCTAAGGCGTTCCCTCAGTACATGGACGGCACCAAAATTAAGTGTCCGTGTGTGAAATATCATAACGTGAAATATTATCCAGAAGTGGAAGTGACATATCATTTGTACTCGAGGGGTTTCACGCCTAATTACTATCAGTGGACCGCACACGGAGAACTTGTGTCTTTAGCATCAGAGCCGGAGCCTTATGTTGAGCCGTATATGCATGCGGGACCTAATTTTGTTTCAGATAATCATGCATACGACGACGGGTGCGTAAATATGGTTTTCGACGCTGCGGGGCCTAGTTTCGTTCATGATGCACCTGAGGAGGCACCGAACGCCGATGCTGCACAGTTCATGGAGTTGTTGGAGAATGAAAGGACTCCATTGTATCCTGGTTGTGAGGATCATTCACCGTTGGAGGTGGTTACAAGACTGTTGAGCATTAAGTCAGATTTTAACATGTCGCAAGAATGCTACAACCGAGTGTTGGAGTTGATTATAGAGATCTTGCCGGCGGGTGCTAAGTTGCCAACTTGTAGACGCTCACCGAGTCTACGCAGCGCACAGAGTGTAGACAGGTCGAGCTGGAGGGATCACAGAGGAGCCTATCTGCCTCACTCGCTCAGTATACTGAGAAGGTGGTGAGTACCCTTGCTGCGCATGGTGAGCGACTGCGAGAGCTGGAGCAGATACGTCCTCCGGGTCCATCGACGGCGCCGACTCCAGATACTGTACTGCCTCCGGCGCCGACTCCAGACATTGTACTGCCTCCTACTGCCCCTACGGTACAGCTCACCCAGGAGAAGTATGACTACATTCTATCCCAGTTGCGCGGCAGGGGTCCGCAGTGATTTTATTGGTTTTTTTATGACTTGCATGTATTGGCCCTATGGGCAAATTGTTTATTCATACACTGTTGTTTATACACTTGGTGTGAGACTTTTTATCATCTTTCATTTTTATTTGACTCTATTGGATGTTTGTGAGGATGTGTGTCTGTGATATTTACTTTGCACTGCCTCCTATTTTTATTGTGATATTTACTTTATGATATCTGCGACGGGATGACAAATATACCTACGCTGGGTTATAAGCGATGATCTGATATACAAAGGAGGTGCTGCCGAAATTTTAAAAAAAATATTGTGTATTTTTGTTATGATGTGTGTCTGTGTTTACAGTGAATGTGAAATGCAGTGTTCGGAACCATCGACAGTTTCGATTACTGTTGTATGTTTTATCTTGGATAGAAATAGCAACAGTTCAGGGTGCACTTCTGAGAGCTTCATTTTCACGTCCTTCACTTTCTCGGACGTCGTAAAGGTTCCCGAGAAGGTGAAGGACGTGAAGAGGAAGCTCTGAGAAGTGCACCCTGAACTGTTGCTCTTTCTATCCAAGATAAAATATAGAACAGTAAGCGAAACTGTCGATGGTTCGAACACTGCACTTCACACACACTGTAAACACAGAAACACAGCATAACAAAAATATCAATTATATTTTTAAAATTTTTTTTAACATTAGCGACGTATAGCGACGTTCTGTGACGTACTGCGACGGCAAATAGACGTCGCTATACGTCGCTATACGTCGCCAACTAGCGACGTTACGTCGCTCGACGTCGCTAATATACGTCGCTAAGTTGCCCACGTGGCCACGTGGATGCCATGCCTCGTCATCATTTATAAACTTTTGAAGCGTCGCTAGTGGTCGCTTTACGTCACAATGTTGGCGACGTACTGATACGTCGCTCTCTGTCGCTCATTTGGCGACGTCTAGCGACAATGGACGCCGCGTCGCAAATAGTGACGTTCGGCGACGAAAGTATCATCTGCGACTTGTCTATAAGCGACGTACGTTTTTCGTCGCTAAATACGTCGCAAATCATTTTTAGCGACGTATTTTCTGTATTTAGCGACGTCTCCTGACGTCGCTAATCTGGGTTATTTTAGTAGTGAGTAAAAATATAGGCACGAGAGTTTAAAATTGAGAGGGAGTATAGTCGAACTTCTAAAGGATCTAAGTCATGTCCTGTCATGGTCTTTATACAGTCGTCGTATAGTCTTCTTGTCCAAGTCCTTGGTTGACTAGATGGGTTAGGGTCCTCTAAATTCTAGAATCTAAGTGAAATTACTAATATAGGTTACAAGGACAAAGTGATTACTAGGTCATAAAGTATTCTACCCAACTTAAAAGAATTAAACTAATAGTGTTTGGGATATTTAACTAATAGGGTCAATCTCTAGCAAACACGAAGGAAAGATAAGAATAATGATAGGAGGAATCAAGCAAGATGTAATTGATGAGTCGAACGGTAATTCAAATATGGGATCGAGGAAAGATGTCAAGCATGTGGATGAGATCCTAGACTTCTAATCCTATACGCAGGCTTGCTTGGTACGGTAAAGTAACCAAACAATTTATCTAGACCTGCATGGGCTACCACAAAAATATGTAACGCCCCAGTCCCAAAATACATAGGACTAGAAACGTAGACATGCCAGCTGTATACATACGAAGTACATGGCCTTGTATGTATACATAAGCTGTAATATGCAGTAGAAACCATAACAACTAATCTCATCCACAAATAAAGAAAAATAAAGAATTCATATAATCATCTATGGAAATGTATTTGTACAATATGTTGGGCGGAGACAAATCCACTACCAACAAGCAAAGGACGAAATACAAGAAAAAATAAAATAAGTTTGGCGAGCGAAGTGAAGACGATCCAATTGCAATCATCCTCGAAGATATAGCGATGATCACGGCTAGAGCTAAAATACCTGCGTAAGACAAGAGCACACACCTGGCGAGATAACCAGATACTCAGAGGGACGTAACAAGACACCTAATATCATGCCAATAACTGAATAATAGAAGCTCAACATAAAAGTATATATATGTCTAAACAAATAAAGGTCCTTAACCATTCTATGTGAAATGGCACTTTGAAGACAACGTTCCACACAAGGGCTCTCGAGACTAGAAACACGGCGCGTTAGCGTTTCAACCAAGGCACTAGTGGCGTCTAGAGAAAAATAAATGCATGGCCCATTAGCACTCGAGTGAGAGCTAAGGGGCATCTAGAGAAAAATAAATGCACGGCCACTAGCTCTTGGGTGAGTCACTAACGGCAGCTAGAGGAAAGTAAATGCACGGCATATTTGTGTTTCAACTGAGGCACTAGTGGCATCTAGAGAAAAGTAAATAAGTGCACGGCACACTAGCTCTCGGCTGAGTCACAAATGGCAGCTAGAGAAAAGTAAATGTGTGAAAGCCCCTGCGCCTAATAACTGTCTTCACCCTCCCCATGTACTACTCGTGCTGAATCCACACCACGATATTTCTAATAACCGCTAAGTCTTCTAGACAACTATATTAGCAGTTATATCCTAACACTCGTCCTGTACGCACCGATGTACGGTCGGTACGCAAGTCCGAATCTATATGAGACACGTGACATCGTGGCACACATGTGTCGAGTCAATGAATGCGGCACAAATAAAGGTGGTCCCTTAACTCTAGGCCAAGTGCATAAAGAAAACTAAAGTATAATAATTTGCAACTACATATGGTTTTGAAAGAACAAGAAATAAAACATGCATGATATTGAGCAAGAAATTTAAACAGTAAAGGCAAGATGTCTTGCCTGATGTCCGAGTGAGGTAAGATGATGTCCTGGCGACGAATCAACAACAGCGCACAAAGAGGAAGGTGCAGGAACAACTTCAGATGCTGAAAATAGTCTATTATCTAATTATAATTAATACTGCATCTATTACATTTATTTAATAAATTTTGAAGTTAGGATATGGTATAGGTTTTCGTATTAGCTTTCCGAAAAACTAAACGGATCGCATTTTTGTTTCCGGAATCTCCCGAAATCGTAAAAATACTGAAACACGTTTATTTTTGGGACACTAGATACTCAAGCAGTTTTATAGAAATCTACAGAACGAATTTTGTCTATTAAAATATGTTTTTGGAAACCTTACCTCGATACGCTTCTTTTAAAAAAAAACTGGAGGCGAAACGGAGTCCGGAGCTAGGAGATATCGTCGTTCCAAGTTGCTCTTGCTGCTAAAAAGCGGGGCTGAATTCTAAAGACGAATTTTAGAGTTTCTATTGGACTAAAAATAATTTCGAATTATGGCTGATAGAAGGGGGATGTATTGGGTTTATATATGTATTTATTTTAGATTTATCTCCTAAATTAGATAGGATTTGATTTAAATAAAAAATGATCTAATTAATGCTAGATATGATTCCAATAGGATAAGAATTTCTAATGGATAAATCTTTCCATAAATTTAAATCAAATAAATTATTTAAAAAATAAATCAATTTGATTGCAATCCTTTAAATGATCACCATAATAACTTTAAGTATTATTCTATATTATCAAATAATTCAAATCATATGAATCCAAATCCAAATCAAACTCAACATAATAACTTTAAAATAATATCTAATATTTATCAAAACAATTTAAATCAAATAATAAATAAATCATTTAATTAAATAACATTTTAAATCTAGATTAGACAAATCGTAATGCTCCAATTAGTCATCGTAAGTATTTTAAACAATATTTAAATTATCAACATAATTTAAAGTATAGTTGATAACCATCAAGATAATTTAAATAAATTCAAATATAATCAAATAACTGATTAACATATCAAAATAATACTCGATGTCATTAAATATTATAAAACTTACTTTTATAAATCCAAATCGTTATTTAAAAATAAATAGACAAAAAAGAACCTTTTATCGCTCATTTTTTTAAAACCAATTTTTAGAAGACCAAAAATAATAAAAACATATTTTATATTTCAAATAAAAAATTTGAGAACATTTTTTTAGAAATATTATTTCAAACCATTAATTTAAAACTAGTTTTTGGTAACAAAAGTAATCACAAAATATCTTTTACAAAATTTTTACGAAAATTACTTTTAAACACGAAATTAAAATATATAGATATAATTTAGAAAATAATAATTTCGGGAAGATGAGTTACAAATCTACCCACCTTTGAAAATTTTCGTACTCGAAATTTAAGGACTACTAGGATAGACGGACTTGGTTGATCGGTAAAAGGATAGTAAGAATTTGTGATAAGAGAAAATAGATGGAAGGGAAAAGAGAATTTCTTTAATGAGAACATTAATCAATTTGGATAAAAAATAGAAAAAGTGAATGGATATGGCTTGATGTGCATGGACACGATGCACAAACACATTTGTAGGTAAAAAAAATTAATAGAATAGAGAATAATGAGCCTCTCCTTATATAGGAGGTGGAAGCTACTATTTAGATAAGGATTATGATAGTTGCAAATTCCTTTAGATAATTCCTCTATTTATTTTAAATCAAATTCAATAAATTTCAATCCAAATCTAAATCAATTTAAATCTAATTAAATTCCATCCTTTAGTTTAAAATCAATCAAATTTTATATATATATATATATATATATATATATATATATATATATATATATATATATATATATATATATATATATATATATATATATATATATATATATATTAATTTAACTATTTAAAAAAATCTATAAAATCAAATCAAGATTTAAATCGCCACAATAATTTTAAAATATATTTTCCAAAAATACTAATAATAATAATTTCAAAAATTACATTATTATTTAAAAATAAACTAATAAATAATTATAAAATATATATATGTATGTCCAAATAATATTTACATAAATATACTTTTCTAATATACCATTTTATAGGAAAATTATTTATTATTATATCTGTATAAATGAAAGGATTTTCATAATTAAAATCATAAACTTGAAAATTTAGGCACGATAGCTAAAAATAATTATTATCTATATTGTTTCGAAACTATAAAAATAGAAAAAAAAATTTAAAAATATGTACGCTCGCACATAGTCGTACTAGTCGAGCAATTACGAAAAATAAAATTTTGCGCGCGACGTACAATGCAACTACGCGATGTACAATATACAAAAATAAAAATCATTATCAAATTTATTTAAAAAAATAGTAGAAATTTAGGGATTTTATAATTGTGATGTGTTCCCATTTCCATTTCGGAATAGAAAGCGGTTGTAATAATCCAGCTGGCCTCTGCTGTTCTGCCTTCACTTGCTGATATACCAAGCAACGAAAAACGAATCTAGCTATCTCCCTCTTCATCTCGTTCCACCAGAAGTGCTGCTTGATATCTTGGTACATCTTGGTCCCTCCAGGATGTATAGAATACTGAGAGCTGTGAGCTTCTGCCATAACCTCCTGTCTGATATCTCTACTGGACACACATAGACGTGATCCAAACCTAAGTGTACCATCTTCATGGATTTGTATCTCCTTTCTGAGTTCTGACTCACATTCAGTCCTGAGCTTCTGAACCCTTGGGTCCTGTGCCTGAGCTGCCTTGATCCTGTCTACTAAGTTGGATTGAACTTGTAGACTCGCCAGAATTTCTACATCACTGGGAAGTACAACTTCAATGCCCATCTCCTGAAGGTCTTCTAAGAAATACCTCTGTGTTGTCAACATAAATGTGCCGCCTCTCCTGCTGAGAGCGTCTGCTACCACATTAGCCTTGCCTGGACGATACTGAAGCTCCACGTCATAATCCTTGATCAATTCTAACCATCTTCTCTGCCTCATGTTCAGTTCCTTCTGAGTAAAGATGTACTTTAGACTTTTGTGGTCTGTGTACATGTCCACTCGATCACCATATAAGTAATGCCTCCATAGCTTCAAAGCAAATACTACTGCCGCCAACTCTAAATCATGAGTTGGATAATTCTTCTCGTGGTCCCGAAGTTGCCTACATGCATATGCTATCACCTTTCCATGCTGTATGAGGACACATCCAAGTCCTTTACCTGATGCATCACAATATACAATAAAACCTCCGGGTCCAACCGATAATGTAAGAATAGGCGCTGATATCAACTTCTGCTTCAGATTCTCAAATGATGCCTGACATTCTGTCGACCAGACGAATGGTACATCCTTCCGTGTCAAGCGGGTCATGGGTGCTGAAAGTCATGCAAAGTCTGATACGAACCTTCTATAATATCCTGCCAATCCCAAGAAACTCCGTACATCAGCTATGGTCTTGGATACTGGCCAACTTTCTACTGCTTCTACCTTCTTAGGATCTACTGCTACTCAAGCTCCTGATATGATGTGACCCAAAAATAAAATGTGATCCTTCTAGAATCTATACTTGCTGAGCTTGGCATATAACTGGTTCTCTCTCAAAACCTGTAACACTTTTCGAAGGTGGCCTTCATGCTCCTCTTCACTGGCAGAGTATACAAGAATGTCGTCAAGAAACACAACGACAAACTGATCTAAGTATGGCATAAAGATGCGGTTCATCAAATCCATGAATATTGCTGGAGCATTGGTCAAACCAAACGACATTACCAAGAATTCATAATACCCATACTTCGACCTGAATGCTGTCTTGGGAATATCCTTCTTCCGAACCCTCACTTGATGATACCCTGAACGAAGATCTATCTTGGAGAAAACTCTAGCTCTTCTCAACTGATCAAACAAGTCATCGATCCTGGGCAGTGGATACTTGTTCTTTACTGTTGCCACGTTAAGCTTCCTGTAATCGATGCATAACCTGGATGACCCATCCTTCTTCCCCACAAGTACCACTGGTGCTGCCCATGGTGATATGCTAGCTTGGATGAACTTCTTCTCCTTCAATTCCTGTCACGACCCGCACCCACTGTGAGGGTACGAGTACGTAACAACGCCCAGCCTACGCCGCAGTGTCGGTGGTAGAACGCTGTCCTAGGTCAATCATCTAACAATATAAAGGTACCTGTACATTATATACACTCCGAATGGAGGTGACATAGCAATACAGTCTCAATCATATCTAAGGTAGAGTACGATAAAAAGATAGATAGATATAGAACGAAATGAATCCACCGAGATACAATCAGATAGAGGTCTAAGTGTCTAAGATGACATCTCCATAAATATCAGATAAAACAACTCCCAGTACATATACAATAATGTATCAATGAGAAAGACAAGGTAAGAGTCTAAGCTAGCAGTCTAAACCACTGGTGGTAGATCCTCTACTGCAATTGGGCCCAAGTCACAAGTGTTGTCTAAGCTGCACCATAATGGGTAGACACCAGAGCCTCATCATTCACTGTAAAATTTTCAACAGGTCCAGTCAGGACAGGAGCGGGCACAATACATCTCAACAAATCATAACAGAATAGGAAATATAATCATGCTAGAGAGTAAGAAACATAAAACTGAAGAATAGCATAATATAAAAGAGAGAGAGACTGTAAGTAAATATCTACAATATAATAGAGAACTAATCAGTGATTCTAGTGATTTAGAGTACAAGATGAAACATGTGAACAGCTGGAGGGTGATTCATGACTATATTAAAGAGGTGATTCATGACTATTCTACTTTGGAATTATTTACATGCTCATTTATACTCTCCCATCCCCAATCAATACACAGGGATCCAGTCAAGTTACGTAAAGATTCATGACTATACTACTGCCCATATAGGGTGATTCGTGAGTGATTCATGAAGATTCGTGAAGGCTCTGTGATTCATGAGAGTACAGGAATCACAAGCTGATACATAAAGATTCATAAAAATAGAAACATGAGATACATGATGTAAGTGAAACACACGAGACAAGAGTATCTGATGCTCTCGAAAGGGATAACATCTCATGAAGGGATCCATATAGTACTAATTCGTGATACCAACGTGTCAGCATCAAGTAAAATAATCTAAAGTAGGAAATATAATACTAAACAGGGTATGAAATGATCAGAGAATGTACTCGCCTGGTATCCTAAATGTTCGAAGAGAATATACTGTCCGAGGAGTGGTGTCTGTCTCCTATAGAACAGTACAAGTCACAACAAGTCTAAAATAAGGAAATAGACTGCTACAATCCATCTACATAAAGTTTGGGGTCAATCTAGGCCAAAGTCAACCTTTGGTCAACTCTAGTCAACCCTAACAGTCAAACTAGGTCAATTCTAGTCTAATTTAGTCAAACTAGGTCAAACGAGGTTAAACTTGGTCAAACTAGTCTAGGTTGGTCAAACCTAGGCTTAACCAGTCAATTCTAGGTCAACTAGCTAAATACCACACAAGTCACCTATCCTAGTGATACACACATGCCATAGGCCAAATACAATTAGGTAAATGGAAACCTATCTCACAACCCACTACACATTCACATACACACTAGTAACTATTACCCACATATATATATATATATATATATATATATATATATATATATATATATATATATATATATATATATATATATATATATATATATATATATATATATATATATATATTTCACACATTATATGTATATACATGTATGTATATATATATATATATATATATATATATATATATATATATATATACATATATATATATATATATATATATTTTATATATATATATATACATTATATGTATATATATATATATATATATATATATATATATATATATATATATATATATATATATATATATATATATATATATATATATATACATACATGTATATACATATAATGTGTGAAAAATATATATATATATATATATATATATATATATATATATATATATATATATATATATATATATATATATATATACACACACACATGTATATACATGTAAATACACATGTAAATAGATTAGAAAATATCTATATCTATATATATATATATATATATATATATATATATATATATATATATATATATATATATAATAATAAAATATATATATATATATATATATATATATATATATATATATATATATATATATATATATATACATACATATAAAGGGATATATATAATGTGTGTGTGTGTATGTCATGATTTGTGTGTGTGTGTGATGGTGTGTGTGAGAGGAGAAAACAGTGTGTAAAACATGTATGTGTAAGAGTTTGCAAAGTGTGAGAAAATCTTAGAATGTATGTGTGAGAATTGATTTCAGTTTTGTGTGTGTCATAATACACATGTGTGTGTGTGTGTGTGTGTGTGTGTGTGTCTATGTGTGTGTGCTATGAGGATAGGGCAATGTGAGAGTGTAAATCATATGTGTGTGTATATGTTGAGGGGTGTGAGGGAGTGTGAAAACAGTGTGAGTAGGACTGTGTGTGTAATTCAGTTTTATGTGTAATGAGTAAATTTCAGAAATCAGAAATGTGAGTCAATTGCATATGTGTATATGTGTGGTGTGAGGGAAGACATATGTGAGTTTGTGTGACAGTTTAAAAGGGAAGTGTGTGTGTAAGGAGTAGAGTGTGTATTAAAGTGAGTGACTGTGTGTAAAAGTGTGGAGAGTAATGAGGGAAAACTGGAATCAAAATGTGTGTGTGTTAGAGAAGTTAACATAGGTTTCAGTTTTCTGAAACCATGAATGGTATAACCCCAAACAATGATTTCCCTCCATTAACACAAATCAAAGTTAACCTATCCCTCATTCATTAGTTAACAATTATGTGGGTGAACTAATTTACTTATTTAATCATCATAAAAACAGGGAAAACGAAAATCAAATTCAGAAAAATACGTTCAGCCCAATGGGTATTCAGCCGTATCAGTGAATAGGGAATTCGATCATTCGAACCCAAAATAATCATTAAAATTACTAAACAAAGGTTGGTAATTGATGTCATACACGTGAGGACACTAGGGAGTGCATTCGTGTCCAAGAATTGGACACGAATCGTGTCTAAAATACCATACGAACACAGAACCAAACAGTGCACAATCAATCGTCGTGCACGCGTGCACGCGCGTGTTACAAGCGACACACGACACGACACGACACGACACGTGCTTGTGTCCAGGAATTCATCTAGGATAGCTCTAGGTCTGACACACCCTGCATTGAGTCCACGAGTCACACAGACACGATACGACACGCATGTCAGTCGTGCCTGTGCACGCGCAAAGCAGCCCGCGCGCGACAGCGCGCGACCAATGCGACCTCGATAACTCCATGCGTGGTGCACGAGACGCTCCCAAATTTTGGGATCGTGGTCGCAGACGATGCCCCAAGATTCCCACAAAAAATTAGGACACGACGTGTCCTGTATCCGGAGATACAGGGCCCGTGATGCAGGACACGGCCTACGGGCTTGTGCTGCGTGTCCACGTGTAAAAACATGACACAAATGGACACGAAACACACTACTACCTTCACAAAAATTAATACACACATCTAGATCTATAAATCCATGCAATTATATTTCAAAAATACGAAAATTAATTCCTATGTGGTATTTCTACAAACACCTAATAAACCAATACGATACGTGTCCGATACGGACACGAAATAGACACAATTTGTGCCCAAATCTCGTGGGCAGTTAGGTAACCCTAAAACCTAACCTATTATGCAAAGAAATCAGGAAGAAACAAGGGTTTAGGTGGTTTACCTATTGAGTATCAAAACTCAAGGAAGAGCTTCAAAGAGGGGATTCCAAAAGGCAACTCCAATTCTCCAAATGGCACACAAACTGAGGTAATCCTCAAAAATCAGTAAAAAAAACATAAATTAGATCCTATTGCAAAAGACTAGCGTTAAAAAGGAGCTAAAATGAATTAATTGGGATTTTTGAGCATAGGGGAAAATACCTTTCCACCAAAATTAGGGCAAACCTAAAAAGAGGCAAGAACACTCTTAAGAGACTACTTATAGGAAAAGGAAACCTAATAGTGGCTGCCATGGTTGGGTTAGGATTGGTCTTGGGCTTAATTCATGGTCCTATGGCTTAAACACTAGGCTAAAAATTGATAAGTCATAAGTCATTGACTTAAGTCACTAGTCATGTACTAATTCTACCCAAACTAATCCTTCCTACTTCAAAAACTAATTTCTAATTACTAAACTAGGTTAACTAGAGTTAGACTAGGGTCACCAACTAGGGTTAGTTTCTAGGTTAGGCTCGAAAGTCAACACTAGTCAAGTCTAGATTAACCCTTAATTAAATTATACCAAAAATCATATAAATTCAAATAAATCTCAATAATTCATAATAAATCCAAATAATTCCCAAAAGTTCAAAATGACCAAAATACCCCATGCTCAAAAGTAAAAATAATTATCCTAATGACATATCACTAGTCTTTAAATTGGTAAATCACAAGTCATGGTTTTAATAATTTTTAAAATAATCAAAAATCACCAAAAATTCATATCATGATTAAAATATCATTAATAAAAGATTAAAATTACAAAATTTCAAAATTACCCTCATTTAGAAAACTGGGTATTACAAGTCTACCCACCTTAGAAAAATTTCATCCTCAAAATTAAGATGGTAGTACTCTTTCTAGGTCAAACATAGTCAAGGGTCAACCCTCTTAGTCAACTAAGTCAAATCTAGGGTGTGGTCAACTGTCTAGTCAAACAAGGTCAATAAGTCAGCATTGGTCAATATTAGACTATTGGGTCAATTATATAGGTCAAACTCTATAAGCTAGCTCAATGACATAACCAACCCACTCTAAGTTATCAATTAACCCATATCATTATATATATATATATATATATATATATATATATATATATATATATATATATATATATATATATATATATATATATTACATAAATATATATCTATATAAAGCATACTATAACCCAACCTAATCCCATATATAATATCACTTATGCACATCCCAAGGTTATCATATATAGGTGTAATGACATATACCCTTATCCACCACTAACAAATGCACTTATATAATTATATAACATATATGTATATACACAAGATATATCTAATACCAAGGATAATGGAAACAAAGGCAGCAGCCCAAGGAAACATGGACCACACATAACTCATATATATACACATTTCTCACATGTGTATATAGGATTACCTATAGGTAAGAAATAGGACAGAATACTCAAGAAGGTAGGACAAGGAAGTGTACCCATGATCACACATATGCAAGGTCTGAACCAGGAATGAACAGGGCTAGCAGATCAAATGCAGGGCCAATTACTCATGCTACTCCTATGTGAAGGGTTGAACCAAAGGAATGCAGGAACATGAAACCTAAAGTGGATTGGCCAGTTAAGTTCAAGGAACAAGACTACATGAGAGTGGTAAGTATCAAGTCTTCCCAAAGTCTGATATCAAAACCCATTCATGGACTGAACATCAACATGATATAGGGATTGGACCAATTAATTCAAGGGAATTGAAATTGAGTGATGCAGTCTATTATGCAGTGGATACTATGCAGGATGCAAGAATGATGTGCAGTGTATAATGAAGAGTGCAGGGTGTGCCATGAAGCACAGGACCAATGGAGTACAGGATATGTGAGGTTCTGATACATGAAGTATGTATCCTAATGCAGGGCATATAGGTGTAGTACAGTAAACTAAAGAGATACAGTGAGCTAAAAAGTTAGTATGTCAACTAAAACTTGGTCTTCTTGACTGAGCCAAGATATCCCAAACAAGTATGATACAAAATATTTACAAAATAGTGAACTAAAGTAGATATCCTAAGTGATGTAGACTTTACCTGGACAAGGATGAGTGCGGACCTCTAATATGCATGATACTGACTCCAGATGTGCAGAATATGACAAGTGGTTGAGGGTTATATTGGTGAGTTAATAATTGGGGCCTGAACAATGGTCCAGTGAAATCTATGATGTAATATGATAGGTAATGAAAGTTGAGTGCAGTGAACAACTTGTACAAGTCTGAACCAAAGGGGACAGGGTATCTAGTGAAGGGTCTGCACATTGCCTATAAAGGTTGATCAAACATGACTGAACTCAACACAAAGAGAACTTAACTAAAAATAGAAACTGGACCAATATAGGCTAATCAACATGTCAATAATTCTATACAACAATGACCTATAGATACCAACCAAACCCATATCCCGTATGCCAATACCATCTGTAATCTATATGTTATAGACCTCTCAGTCTTAGGTAAAACTACCACTATATTCAAGGACAGGCTCTGGTCATGGGTGCCTCACCGGAAAAAGGTAAGAAAAAAAATAACAATCATCAAGGCTATAAGGCATACTAACATCCTATATGTAAACTGGTTGGTATTATAAATAACAGGAAAATCATCTACAATGGGTTACTATTCTAATACCACTACTAACTATCATCTCTAGGGTACAGACACTCTTCAAGTCGTCATATCATTACACTATGAAGATCTACTTATGAATAAGTTCTACAAACTAAAATATCCCTACTCCTAAGTTATTTATAACAACAGAAGGGTATGATGTTTAAAACCTTCTCAAGATACAATCTGTTAATCATATGCGTCTGTCCAAAATTATGTTGTCCAGAGTCTTCATCATGCTAGTGAGCAAGGCTACGATAATCACAGAGTCCTTGACTAAGGTACGTACCTCTAGGTTCATGGTATTTAAAATTTTTGCATTGCCGCATGCGACGGCAAAAACCTTAAATTCCCATACCCGAAAAATACATCCAAAATCTGACTACATGTCCTCACTATGCCAACTAACACGACTATCGAAGATTCTAGATCCCATAACTGAGGTGACCTAGCCCATATTATTTTCTTAGAAGAAAAACAAACATAACAAAAGAGCAACATGATAAAAATTAATCAATCAGCAAGGAAAAGATGGAATCGAATTTCAAGGTAGTTATAAGAGACAATTGCGGGAATGGAATCGAGAAGAACGAAACTTGCAGCAAGATCTCCAATGGTCTGTGCATCCTCGACTGTCCTGACGATAGCTCGCCCCTGCTGGTTTCCCCTGGTCTGCTGTCGATGCTGCATGAACCGCTGCTGCTGAGAGAAATCAGAAATGACGGGAAAAGGTCTCTGTACAGACGAAGGTGCACCTCCAATGTAGCAGAAATGCCAACCTGAGTCGGCACAACAGGAGCTGCGGTCTCGAGGCCCTGATGAACAGGACGAGAGGTGGCCAGCCTCTCGATAGTATCCTCCGAACCGGAGCGAAGAGATCGTGTCTCTATAACCATCTTGAAGACAGATCAAAACAAGAAGCAATTACTGAGAATGAAGCGAAAAAAAAACAAAGGAGGACAGTTTATATTCAAGGGAAAGCAATAAGCAGTAAATTTAGATAAAAGGAATCTGATTAAGAATTTTTTCTAGTGTGATTGAGTACCTTCAAAATATCCTAATCCTATTGCAGGCTGTAGTGATACTCTAGTTCGAATACCACTACATTAACTCGACCTGCATGGGCTACCACTAATAAACGTGTCACGACCCGCACCCACTGTGAAGGTACGAGTACGTAACAACGCCCAGCCTACGCCGCAGTGTCGGTGGTAGAACGCTGTCCTAGGTCAATCATCTAACAATATAAAGGTACCTGTACATTATATACACTCCGAATGGAGGTGACATAGCAACACAGTCTCAATCACATCTAAGGTAGAGTACGATAAAAAGATAGATAGATATGGAACGAAATAAATCCTCCGAGATACAATCAGATAGAGGTCTAAGTGTCTAAGATGACATCTCCATAAATATCAGATAAAACAACTCCCAGTACATATACAATAATGTATCAATGAGAAAGACAAGGTAAGAGTCTAAGCTAGCAGTCTAAACCACTGGTGGTAGATCCTCTACTGCAATTGGGCCCAAGTCACAAGTGTTGTCTAAGCTGCACCATAATAGGTAGACACCAGAGCCTCATCATTCACTGTAAAATTTTCAACAGGTCCAGTCAGGACAGGAGCGGGCACAATACATCTCAACAAATCATAACAGAATAGGAAATATAATCATGCTAGAGAGTAAGAAACATGAAACTGAAGAATAGCATAATGTAAAAGAGAGAGAGACTGTAAGTAAATATATACATTATAATAGAGAACTAATCAGTGATTCTAGTGATTTAGAGTACAAGATGAAACATGTGAACAGCTGGAGGGTGATTCATGACTATACTAAAGAGGTGATTCATGACTATTCTACTTTGGAATGATTCACATGCTCATTTATACCCCCACATCCCCAATCAATAAACAAGGATCCAGTCAAGTTACGTTAAGATTCATGACTATACTACTGCCCATATAGGGTGATTCGTGAGTGATTCATGAAGATTCGTGAAGGCTCTGTGATTCATGAGAGTACAAGAATCACAAGCTGATACATGAAGATTCATGAAAATAGAAGCATGAGATATATGATGTAAGTGAAACACACGAGACAAGAGTATCTGATGCTCCCGAAAGGGATAACATCTCATGAAGGGATCCATATAGTACTAATCCGTGATACCAACGTGTCAGCATCAAGTAAAATAATCTAAAGCAGGAAATATAATCCTAAACAGGTATGAAATGATCAGAGAATGTACTCGCCTGGTATCCTGAATGTCCGAAGAGAATATACTGTCCTAGGAGTGGTGTCTGTCTCCTATAGAATAGTACAAGTCACAACAAGTCTAAAATAAGGAAATAGACTGCTATAATGCATCTACATGAAGTTTGGGGTCAATCTAGGCTAAAGTCAACCTTTGGTCAACTCTAGTCAACCCTAACAGTCAAACTAGGTCAATTCTAGTCTAATTTAGTCAAACTAGGGTCAAACGAGGTTAAACTTGGTCAACTAGTCTAGGTTGGTCAATCAGGCTTAACCAGTCAATTCTAGGTCAACTAGCTAAATACCACACAAGTCACCTATCCTAGTGATACATGCCTAGGCCAAATACAATTAGGCAAATGGAAACCTATCTAACACCACCCACACACATACCA
Source organism: Iris pallida (assembly GCA_029216955.1). NCBI lineage: Eukaryota > Viridiplantae > Streptophyta > Magnoliopsida > Asparagales > Iridaceae > Iris > Iris pallida. The sequence goes on along the minus strand of JANAVB010043419.1, from coordinate 13,587,492 downwards.
CTATACATACCCACTATATATATATATATATATATATATATAATATATATATATATATATATCTATATATAGTATATATATATATTATATATGTAAATACCTACATGTATATACATGTAAATACACATAATATATCATATATATATAATATATATATATATATATATATATATATATATATATATATATATATATATATATATATTATATATATATATATATATATATATATTATATATATATATAATATATTATATATAAATATATATAGATATATATATATATAATATATATATAAATATATATATAAATATATAAAATAATATATATATAAAATATATATAAAATATATATATATATATAGATATATATATATATATATATATATATAATATATATATATATATATATATATATATATATATATATATATATATATATATATATATATAAAGGGATATATATAATGTGTGTGTGTATGTCATGATTTGTGTGTGGTGTGATAGTGTGTGTGGAGAGGAGAAAACATGTGTATAACATGTGTGTATGTGTAAGAGTTTGCAAAGTGTGAGGAAATCTTAGAATGTGTGTGGTGAGAATTGATTTCAGTTTTGTGTGTGTCATGATACACATGTGTGTGTGTGTGCTATGAGGATAGGGGAATGTGAGAGTGTAAATCATATGTGTGTGTATATGTTGAGGGATGTGAGGGAGTGTGAAAACAGTGTGAGTAGGACTGTGTGTGTAATTCAGTTTTATGTGTAATGAGTAAATTTTAGAAATTAGAAATGTGAGTCAAATGCATATGTGTATATGTATCGTGTGAGGGAAGACATATGTGAGTTTGTGTGACAGTTTAAAAGGGAAGTGTGAGTGTAAGGAGTAGAGTGTGTGTTCAAGTGAGTGACTGTGTGTAAAAGTGTGGAGAGTAATGAGGGAAAATTGGAATCAAAATGTGTGTGTGTTAGAGAAGTTAACATAGGTTTCAGTTTTCTGAAACCATGAATGGTATAACCCCAAACAATGATTTCCCTCCATTAACACAAAATCAAAGTTAACCTATCCCTCATTCATTAGTTAACAATTATGTGGGTGAACTAATTTACTTATTTAATCATCATAAAAACAGGGAAAAACGAAAATCAAATTCAGAAAAATACGTTCAGCCCAATGGGTATTCAGCTGTATCAGTGAATAGGGAATTCGATCATTCGAACCCAAATTAATCATTAAAATTACTAAACAAATGTTGGTAATTGATGTCATACACGTGAGGACACTAGGGAGTGCATTCGTGTCCAAGAATTGGACACGAATCGTGTCTAAAATACCATACGAACATAGAACCAAACAGTGCACAATCAATCGTCGTGCACGCGTGCACGCGCGTGTAACACGCGACACACGACACAACACGTGCTTGTGTCCAGGAATTCGCCTAGGATAGCGCTAGGTCTGACACACCCTGCATTGAGTCCACGAGTCACACAGACACGACATGACACGCGTGTCAGTCGTGCCTGTGCACGCGCACAGCAGCCCGCGCGCGACAGCGCGCTACCAATGCGACCTCGATAACTCCACGCGTGGTGCACGAGACACTCCCAAATTTTGGGAGCATGGTCGCAGGCGATGCCCCAAGATTCCCACAAAAAATCAGGACACGACGTGTCCTGTATCCGGAGATACAGGGCCCGTGATGCAGGACACGGCCTACGGGCTCGTGCTGCGTATCCACGTATAAAAACATGACACAAATGGACACGAAACACACTACTACCTTCACAAAAATTAATACACACATCTAGATCTATAAATCCATGCAATTATATTTCAAAAATACGAAAATTAATTCCTATGTGGCATTTCTACAAACACCTAATAAACCAATACGATACGTGTCCGATACGGACACGAAATGGACACAATTTGTGCCCAAATCTCGTGGGCAGTTAGGTAACCCTAAAACCTAACCTATTATGCAAAGAAATCAGGAAGAAACAAAGGTTTAGGTGGTTTACCTATTGAGTATCAAAACTCAAGGAAGAGCTTCAAAGAGGGGATTCCAAAAGGCAACTCCAATTCTCCAAATAGCACACAAACTGAGGTGATCCTCAAAATCAGTAAATAAACATAAATTAGATCCTATTACAAAAGACTAGGGTTAAAAAGGAGCTAAAATGAATTAATTGGGATTTTGAGCATAGGGGAAAATACCTTTCCACCAAAATTAGGGCAAACCTAAAAAGAGGCAAGAACACTCTTAAGAGACTACTTATAGGCAAGGGAAACCTAATAGTGGCTGCCATGGTTGGGTTAGGATTGGTCTTGGGCTTAATTCATGGGCCTATGGCTTAAACACTAGGCTAAAAATTGATAAGTCATAAGTCATTGACTTAAGTCACTAGTCATGGACTAATTCCACCCAAACTAATCCTCCCTACTTTAAAACTAATTTCTAATTACTAAAGTAGGTTAACTAGAGTTAGACTAGGGTCACCAACTAGGGTTAGTTTCTAGATTAGGCTCCAAAGTCAACACTAGTCAAGTCTAGATTAACCCTTAATTAAATTATACCAAAAATCATATAAATTCAAATAAATCTTAATAATTCATAATAAATCCAAATAGTTCCCAAAAGTTCAAAATGACAAAAATACCCCCATGCTCAAAAAGTAAAAATAATTATCCTAATGCCATATCACTAGTCTTTAAATTGGTAAATCACAAGTCTTGGTTTTAATAATTTTAAAATAATCAAAAATTACCAAAAATTCATATCATGATTTAAATATAATTAATAAAAATTAAATTACAAAATTTCAAAATTATCCTCATTTAGAAAACTGGGTGTTACAAGTCTACCCACCTTAGAAAAATTTTGTCCTCGAAATTAAGATGGTAGTACTCCTTCTAGGTCAAACATAGTCAAGGGTCAACCCTCTTAGTCAACTAAGTCAAATCTAGGGTGTGGTCAACTGTCTAGTCAAACAAGGTCAATAAGTCAGCATTGGTCAATATTAGACTATTGGGCAATTATAGGTCAAACTCTATAAGCTAGCTCAATGACATAACCAACCCACTCTAAGTTATCAATTAACCCATATCATTATATATATTACATAAATTATATCTATATAGAGCATACTATAACCCAACCTAATCCCATATATAATATCACTTATGCACATCCCAAGGTTATCGTAATATAGGTATAATGACATATACCCTTATCCACCACTATAAATGCACTTATATAATTATATAACATATATGTATACACAAGATATATCTAATACCAAGGATAATGGACACAAAGGCAGCAGCCCAAGGAAACATGGACCACACATACTCATATATATACACATTTCTCACATGTGTATATAGGATTACCTATAGATAAGAAATAGGACAGAATACTCAAGAAGGTAGGGCAAGGAGTGTACCCATGATCACACATGTGCAAGGTCTGAACCAGGAATGAACAGGCCAGCAGATGAAATACAGGGCCAATTACTCATGCTACTCCTATGTGAAGGTTGAACCAAAGGAATGCAAGAACATGAAACCTGAAGTGGATTGGCCAGTTAAGTTCAAGAACAAGACTACATGAGATGGTAAGTATCAAGTCTTCCCAAAGTCTGATATCAAACCCATTCATGGACTGAACATCAACATGATATAGGGACTGGACCAATTAATTCAAGGAATTGAAATTGAGTGTGCAGTCTATTATGCAGTAGATACTATGCAGGATGCAAGAATGATGTACAGTGTATAATAAAGAGTGCAGGGTGTGCCATGAAGCACAGGACCAATGGAGTACAGGATATGTGAGGTTCTGATACATGAAGTATGTATCCTAATGCAAGGCATAGGTATAGTACAGTGAACTAAAGAGATGCAGTGAGCTAAAAAGTTAGTATCTCAACTAAAATTTGGTCTTCTTGACTGAGCCAATATCCCAACAAGTATGATACAAATATTTACAGAACAGTGAACTAAAGTAGATATCCTAAGTGATGTAGACTTTACCTGGACAAGGATGAGTGCGGACCTCTAATATGCATGATACTGACTCCAGATGTGAAGAATATGGCAAGTGGTTGAGGGTTATATTGGTGAGTTAATAATTGGGGCCTGAACAATGGTCTAGTAAAATCTATGATGCAATATGGTAGATAATGAAATTGAGTGCAGTGAACAACTTGTACAAGTCTGAACCAAAGGGGACATGGTATCTAGTGAAGGGTCTGCACATTGCCTATAAAGGTTGATCAAACATGACTGAACTCAACACAAAGAGAACTTAACTAAAATAGAAACTGGACCAATATAGGCTAATCAACATATCAATAATTCTATACACAATGACCTATAGATACCACCAACCCATATCCCATATGCCAATATCATCTGTAATCTATATGTTATAGACCTCTCATCTTAGGTGAAACTACCACTATATTCAAGGACAGGCTCTGGTCATGGGTGCCTCACTGGAAAAAGGTAAGGAAAAAAATAACAATCATCAAGACTGTAAAGCATACTACATCCTATATGTAAACTGGTTGGTTTATAAATAACAGGGAAATCATCTACAATGGGTTACTATTCTAATACCACTACTAACTATCAACTCTAGGGTACAAACACTTCAAGTCGTCATATCATTACACTATGAAGATCTACTTATGAATAAGTTATACAAACTAACATATCCCTACTCCTAAGTTATTTATAACAACAGAAGGGTATGATGTTTAAAACCTTCCTCTCAAGATACAATCTGTTAATCATATGCGTCTGTCCAAAATCATGTTGTCCAGAGTCTTCATCATGCTAGTGAGCAAGGCTACGATAATCACAGAGTCCTTGACTAAGGTACGTACCTCTAGGTTCATGGTATTTGAAATTTTTGCATTGTCGCATGCGACGGCAAAACCTTAAATTCCTATACCCAGAAATACATCCAAAATCTGACTACATGTCCTCACTATGCCAACTAACACGACTACCGAAGATTCTAGATCCCATAACTGAGGTGACCTAGCCCATAGATTTTCTTAGAAGAAAAACAAACATAAAAAGCAACATGACAAAATATCAATCAGCAAGGAACAGATGGAATCAAATTTCAAGGTAGTTTAAGAGACAATTGCGGGAATGGAATCGAGAAAAACGAAACTTGCAGCAAGATCTCCAATGGTCTGTGCATCCTCGACTGTCCTGACGATAGCTCGCCCCTGCTGGTTTCCCCTGGTTTGCTGCCGATGCTGCATGAACCGCTGCTGCTGAGAGAAATCGGAAATGACGGAAAAGGTCTCTGTAAGACCAAGGTGCACCTCCAATGTAACAAAATGCCAACCTGAGTCGACACAACAGGAGCTGCGGTCTCGAGGCCCTGATGAACAGGACGAGAGGTGGCCAGCCTCTCGATAGTATCCCCCGAACCGAGCGATGAGATCGTGTCTCCATAACCATCATGAAGACAGATTAAAACAAGAAGCAATTACTGAGAATGAAGCGAAAAAAATACAAAGGAGGACAGTTTATATTCAAGAGAAAACAATAAGCAGCAAATTTAGATAAAAGGAATCTGATTAAGAGTTTTTCCTAGTGATTGAGTACCTTCAAAATATCCTAATCCTATTGCAGGCTGTAGTGATACTCTAGTTTCGAATACCACTACATAAACTCGACCTGCATGGGCCACCACTAATAAACGTGTCACGACCCGCACCCACTGTGAAGGTACGAGTACGTAACAACGTCCAGCCTACGCTGCCTGTCGGCGGTAGAACGCTGTCCTAGGTCAATCATCTAACAATAAAGGTACCTGTACATTATACACTCCGAATGGAGGTGACATAGTAATACAGTCTCAATCACATCTAAGGTAGAGTACTATCAGATAAATAACTCCCATACATATACAATAATGTATCAATGAGAAGACAAGGTAAGAGTCTAAGCTAGCAGTCTAAACCACTGGTGGAGATCCTCTACTGTAATTGGGTCCAAGTCACAAGTTGTCTAAGCTGCACCATAATGGGTAGACACCAGAGCCTCATCATTCACTGTAAAATTTTCAACAGGTCCAGTCAGGACAGGAGCGGGCACAATACATCTCAACAAATCATAACAAATAGGATATAATCATGCTAGAGAGTAAGATACATAAAACTGAAATAGCATATGTAAAGAGAGAGAGACTGTAAGTAAATATCTACAGTATAATAGAGAACTAATCAGTGATTCTAGTATTTAGAGTACAAGATGAACATGTGAACAGCTGGAGGGTAATTTATGACTATACTAAGAGGTGATTCATGACTATTCTACTTTGGAATTATTCACATGCTCATTTATACTCCTCCATCCCCAATCAATACACAAGGATCCAGTCAAGTTACTTTAAGATTCATGACCATACTACTGCCCATATAGGATGATTCGTGGTGATTCATGAGGATTCGTGAAGGCTCTGTGATTCATGAGAGTACAAGAATCACAAGCTGATACATGAAGATTCATGAAATAGAAGCATGAGATACATGATGTAATGAAACACACGAGACAGAGTATCTGATGCTCCCGAAAGGGATAACATCTCATGAAGGGATCCATATAGTACTAATCCGTGATACCAACGTGTCAGCATCAAGTAAAATAATCTAAAGCAGAAATATAATCCTAAACAGGTATGAAATGACAGAGAATGTACTCGCCTAGTATCCTGAATGTCCGAAGAGAATACTGTCCGAGGAGTGGTATCTGTCTCCTATAGAACAGTACAAGTCACAACAAGTCTAAAATAAGGAAATAGACTGCTACAATGCATCTACATGAATTTGGGTCAATCTAGGCTAAAGTCACCTTTGGTCAACTCTAGTCAACCCTAACAGTCAAACTAGGCCAATTCTAGTCTAATTTAGTCAAACTAGGTCAAACGAGGTTAAACTTGGTCAACTATCTAGTTGGTCAAACCTAGGCTTAACCAGTCAATTCTAGGTCAACTAGCTAAATACCACACAAGTTACCTATCCTAGTGATACACACATGCCATAGGCCAAATACAATTAGGCAAATGGAAACCTATCTCACAACCCACTACACATTCACATACACACTAATACTATTACCCACATAATATAATATATATATATATATATAGATATATATATATATATATATATATATATAAATACACATACATGTAAATACACATGTAAATAGATTAGGAAATATATATATATATATATATATATATATATATATATATATAGATATATATATATATATATATATATATATATATATATATTAAAATATATAAAATAATATTAAAATATATATATATTTTTTTTATATTAAAATATATATATTAAAAATATATATAGATATATTAAAATATATATATATATATATATATATATATATATATATATATATATATATATATATATATAGATATATATATATATATATATATATATACATACATATAAATATATATAATATATATAGATATATAATATATATATATATATAGATATATATAATATATATATATATATATATATATATACTACATATAAGGGATATATATAATGTGTGTGTGATGTCATGATTTTGTGTGTGTGTGGTGTGTGTGAGAGGAGAAAACAGTGTGTAAAACATGTGTGTATGTGTAAGAGTTTGCAAAGTGTGAGGAAATCTTAGAATGTGTGTGTGAAATTGATTTCAGTTTTGTGTGTGTGTCATGATACACATGTGTGTGGTGTGCTATGAGGATAGGGCAATGTGAGAGTGTAAATCATATGTTGTGTATATGTTGAGGGTGTAAGAGAGTGTGAAAACAGTGTGAGTAGGACTGTGTGTGTAATTCAGTTTTATGTGTGATGAGTAAATTTCAGAATCAAAATGTGAGTCAAATGCATATGTGTATTTGTGTGGTGAGGGAAGACATATGTCACGACCCTATCCCAAATTGTTGGGTCGAATCGGATCATGCCCAGCCTGCACCGTTGTGAGACGGCGGCAGTAAGCTGTATCAAGCAGTGAAACACACACAGAAATCTAACGAAAATAAAAAATATTTTATTGAATTGGAAAAGGGTCTGGAAAAAAAAACATTAACAATATTTCATTACAACTGTTTTCTGAAAAGAAAAAAAATAATAAAGAAAGTGTTAAGCCAACATTCTAGGGTTCTTGGGTTCCTGGTTCAGCCTCTGTGGGACCCAAGTCTGTCCCGTAGAAAATGTAATAAGGCAGCTCCTCTTCTCGTCACCTAAAATGTTGGGTCTCCAGTCAGGAGGGAGCAAAGTACAATTCATGCTAATTTGAACAGTTAAAAAATAATAGAATCATGCACTTTTAAACAATTTAGAAGTGAACAGCTTTTAACAGTAAAACAGTGTGATTTTGAATAGGCAATGAATATGACCGGCTTGGGTTGTACAGTAGTATCCTATTGATACGATATGGCTTATCCCCGTGTGTAAGAGGGGTAAGCTAATACAGTTCTAAGTTATCAGTTGGATGTGGTCATAAACATTACACTATTCCCCCAGTTCCCAACAGTCAATCAGTCAGTGCTCTCAGAGAGAGTTCCGTGTTGCATCGTGATTTAAACTTGCAGTAAAGCGATTATTAAATAATTGTAAACTAACACAAAATGTACTTGCCTCTGATAATCCCTTGACGTAGAAAGCGATGAGTAGTAAACCGTTTGGGCTTAGGGTCCCGAACCTACAGATTCGTAACACCAGGTTCAGCAGCTAGAAATAATTACACTCTAATCCTTAAGGGCAACGCCAACTAGTTAATTAGGGCAAAGTCTGGTCGGGTTGAAAATAACATAATTTTGTTAATAACGTTGAAAAATATTTATTTTAGATACTAAGTTACAAAATAATCGTTTTAGTAAAAATACAAGTTTTTAACGTAATAATTAAGGGTAAGAAAATCATTATTTAATCGTATTATAGAAATTAGTATTTTTATGCAATTACCAAAATGTGCAAAAATACAATTTCTTACTAAAGAAAAATACACATTTGACTATCATTACCAAAATAAGGAAATAGTTACTTCATTTATATTATTATGATATTTTATGGAAATTATCATTTATGCACGAAAGTCTATTTATAAAGCAACCATTTTCTGACTATAAACAACAAATACTATTTTAGAACCAAAAATATCATTTTTCGTAAAGGGCTAATTTTCTAACTAAAACTATATATAATGAACATAATATTTTAATAAAACTTATTACTAAAAGTCATCCTTGTAATATTTAATAAATAAATCATTTTTAATAGCAAAACCTTATTTTAACTATTTATTTGATAAAATAGAATAATTACTAACTTTTATAAACTTTTGGAAAATAATATAAATAATTACCTTTTAGCTATAGAATACTCATATAATTTTCTAAATGCCTTTTTTTTATAAGAACCTTTTATAGACAACTATTTACTTATAGAAAATACAAATACCAATTTATTACCAATAATTAATTACTCTTAATAATAATTAACCAAAATGACAAATATTCTTAAATAAACTAATTTGCCATATAATTATACCTTAATAATTTATATTACTAATATTTATTAAAAGTTAATAATACACTAATTATTCGTTATTAATCTAATTTATATAGTTCCACAACTAATAACTAATAAGCAATACATTAATTAATTAAAGAACCTACACAATAATACACAATTAACTAATCTAACTATTCCAATTGGCAGAGCTTCATTCTGCCAATTGGCCAGAACATGAAAAAGGTTCTGTACATGGAACAGAAAGTTTCTGGGTCAAAGATATACCAAAAATGGAGGCGGAGCACCGAGGGGAGGCCTCGGGCTCGGATCGGAGCGTCGGAACGTCGACGGAACGACGGACACGTGCGCGGGTGCACGCGCGGAGCGCACGACGCACTAGGGGCCGTCTGGGCGCGACACGGGCGGTGGCGGCCGGCGCTGTCGCAGGAGCGACGCAGGAACGGGCTCGAAGGTGGGAAGTGGGGTCTGGATTCGGAGAGGACGTCGAGACGAACGCGAGGGTGGTCTCGGATTTGGATTTGGTGGAGGGAGGAGAAAGTTATGGAGTTTTTAGTGAAGAAGGGAAATAAAAACTTCTGTGAGGGTTTCTGCTCTTCTGAGAGTTATTACGTGAAAGGAAGAGAAAGGGGGACGTGGGCGCACAAAGGAGGGATCTGAGCGGGAACCGGGGTGAGTGGAGGAATTGGTAAGTTGAATTAAATGGGTTGGGCTTCCCATGGGCTGAAATGGAGGGTCATCCAATCTTAATTAAATTAAGCCCAAGATAATCTAATTAAAAAATAACAGACAATCAATATTAATCATATAGTAAATATGTGGGCTTTACAACCTTCCCTCCTTAGAAAATTTTGTCCTCAAATTTCAAAGATAAGGGCCGGGCACAATCAAAATTACTAACCTCGATCAAAAATGGAATTTAAATTATCAGGCACGATCGATTCTAGGCATGATCTCTAGGTACAATGATAAAATATAGGCACGATCCGAATTATCTAGATATGATCTGAGATAGAGTTGAAATATTGTTGTGATCAAAATCATTTTAGCACGAGTAAAATTAATCAAATGATCATAAAATAGTAACAATCAAATGAGGTCTCGTGAAACAGAAAAGACAAGAAAGAACGAACGTCAATCGTTTATTGAAAAGACAGAAAATAATGGAATCTTCTGAGATGGGGACTAAAAATTCCAAATCAATTTGGAATGGGATATAAGGGTTCGTGACTAAGGAGAACTCATCAAGTTGTATGATGGGAGGATAGCGAGGATGATTAGAACAATATATCTATGATAGGAATGTAATCGAGTAAGATATTTCCACTGAGGGTCGAGTGATGATCAAAGGGGATAGAAATAATATCGTTCCACTATTTCAACGATCCGAAGATATGATATGCAGGAAAAACTTACAAGATAACTATCTTAAACCAATCTCTAACTAGCTGAACCTTCGGTATCTACATAAAACTAAGATATCTGCCAAGGTATTGAAACTAAATATATTTTGAAACATAAATCATCTAAATCAATTTTCATCCATCGTTGTATTTAACTCGTATACCAAATGTATTTCAGATTTCAAGTATTTCTCTCGATCAAGTTATTTTACAAACGTCAATTTCCAATTGTCCGCCATTCTTCCAAAACTGACTACGTCAAAGTTTATAATATTCACTCGTCATAGTAAATCCTTAGAAGTTCTTTAAGTTGATCCATGACCTCTATTCGAGAATTCTCAATCTTGAAACCAATTGACAAAATTATAATCCCTAATCAAATTCTAATCCTTAACCATGCATCTAACAATCGTTCTTATCCAACGCATTAGCAAAATATCCAGAATCCAATCATTCTTACCATAACTAATATGAGTCTCCAAAGTTTGGTAAAATTGCAAATCCATTGGCTAATTACCAAAGTTGCATGCCAATGGTCTTATCTCAATTCCTAGCTGCTTATTCCTTCTCTAGAACCTATCATTCCATTGCTCGTATTATTCCTTCCATGGCTATATCCGTCCCTTCTAGGTATAGTAGTCATCTAACCATAAAAGTTGATCCTCGTCAAGTGTTTCTTTACTTGATCATTATATTCACATGTTTATATATCATCCAAATTCACTTCCTCCATGGAAGAATCTTACCAAATCTTAGACTTGCCTCGCTAACTCTACCTATGTCTTTCTCTATCTCCCACACTCTTCTTTAATTATAGAATTCAAAGTCGTCAAATACCTTCATTTGTTTGAATGAGGTTTAGGCACTGATGACACTACCAACAGTTATAACCCGAATAAGTCACAAGTTAAGACATACCACTCTCTCAAGACTAGCTTACTCAAGGTATTCTTCTACCTTTCCTACCCTTTAGCTAACTAATATTGATCCCAAGATGTCCTTACTAGAAATGCGATAGGTAACAATCTATGTTTCTCCCATATAGCTATACACTATATACATATAGTCATCTACAAGATGTATATTAATTAACTATTTAACATAAGCTAACCACAACTATCCACAGCTTCCAGAATATGTAACTAAAATAATAATAATAATAAATAAATAATGAATAATCAATATAAAAATATATATATACAACAACGTACTAAGGTTGAAACAGAAAGAGATTGAGTCAATAGAGATTGATATGGTCCTAAATAGTTCTAGGAAAAATTAAGTACAATTTTTATAGAAAATAGATCCTTTCTGGCTGTGATAAGAGATTACTGGAAATAGAAAGCCAAAAAAAAATACAAATCTTTTATTCAGACAACAGTGAGAATAATTTGATGGTGCAGAAAAAAAACAACCATATTATGGATATAGTTTCAATAATATTCGAAAATCCAAATATATCCGAAGTCACTTTGCCTCAAATTCATGCCTCGCAGAGTGCACCTGACTGCAGTGAACTTTGGCTCCATAACTTGGATAGTAATAGGTTTTCGAGTAGTCTATCAACTTTATCCATTTCCTGGCTGAACAACATAGGAGACAAATTTGATGCATTTTAGGACGTAGTCTCAATAATATCCAAAAACTTATCAACACCTGAATCACTTTAACTTAGAGTCTATGCCCCGCGTGCGCAACTAGCTGCAGTAAACTCGCAGTTTTCATAATTCAGACAAATGACTACAACGCAAATGTGCGAAGCCATATTAGGTCACTGAATATTTCTCAACTTTGTCCATAAGAATTTCAAAGAAGTTTCCTAAAAATTCAAACGAGTTCTAAAGTTCTAGTCATGATAGAAAAGATGTTGATGTATGTTCTTCTGGAATCAAGAGAATTTATCAGGATAAATATGTGTTCCAGTATCATTGAGATTTGAGAGATTGGTTTGAAGTCATGAAATTGGTCTGACTGGATTATGGCTAATTGAGTTGGACACAAAATAAGATAGAAGCACCAGAGCTTCGAGTTGAGTTGAAGAACTCAATGAGAATATTCCCGACAAATCACTTAAAGGATACTGACATTTACCAAAATTATTTTGAAGAAATAATTTCTTATCCAAGGAGAGTTTGAGAATGTGCTGGGTAAGTTGGGTGACACAAAAGAAGTATGTCTTATGGATTCAAGGAAGTCAGGTTAAAATGGTTTAGCAAAGCCAACCAGGAGATAGTTCAACAATTCAAAAGTTTTTTAATGACTAAAGAAAATTTAATAATAGGATGGAATCAATTCTCTGACCGTTCGTGCTTCACGATACTCAAGCATTGAGTTTAAAAGCTGTCTAGGCCTTGAATTGATCAAGAAGTTGCATAGAGAGAGTAGGGTTTCAAGTTGGGTGGAGGGGATCAACAAATAAAATATTTGAATATCCTAGGAGATAACAATCAATATTGAAATTATTTTTGAAAATATCTTCTCTAGGGGAATCATGAACTAACTAGGCTGAACCAATTCTTTTGGTAATAAAATATTGAGGTTTTATAGTTCCAGAAGAATTTGGTTCAGGATTCGTTCCAAGAAAGTCAATTAGAAATGAGTTCAAGGCAAATAGTTGGATACGCTAATCGTATAAGTACTTCGGGTAGATAAGAGTTTATTAGAATTTAAAACTCTAGATAGCGAGCGGGGCTGGATGCCAAATAAAGGTAGAGAGATAAGATTTGATCAATAAATGGAGAAGTTGAAAATAGATTTGCTGAATAAGGAGATTGAAGAGTTCTAATATTGGTCCATAAATAGCAAAAAGTATAGATCCTAAGGGATGCTAAAATCTGTTAAAGATATGGAAATGAGATAATCCCGAAAATCACGGGACACTAAAAGATACAAAAATCTAGAAAATAAAATATGTAGTAACATATACCATCATACAATCGGCCTAAACTGGTTAAGGTCAAAATTCACTCCTTATGTCATTATCACTTCCAATTATAAATACCAACTAATATCTGGGTATTCCAGAATTCTATCCTTCCAATTTTTAATCACCGTTATCTGTGATAAAATACTGCCTTACACACCTTCTCATTAAGATTAGAATCCTCCAACTTTTCTGAAATTGTATCGTAGGGGGAAACATGGCTTTGGGAAAGATATTGGCCAAAAAATAGTGTAATCAGGGTAACATGTTATGCTTCGGTAGGGTATCATCTAGTGCTAATCAATAGCTCTTATGGTCCTGGTCTGGTTCGAGCAGTCTCTCGTTGCTCAATCTACTACTACGATTCTCTTGCGTCATGCATAGAAAACAAGATCTTGCTAGTACCGACTAATAGGTTGTCGTCATAGTCTGGCTAGTTTAGGGGCAAGCATAAACAAGGTAACCTACTATTCTATAAGCAAGCAAAAATAGTTACTTATATAGATAATTCGGTCCTATGTTGTGACAAACCAATGTTCTAGTGTTCTAGTTGTTTCTAGATATGTTCTCCTAAGTTGTTGATTGACCTGCATGGGCCACCACTAAAAATGTCACACCCGATCCCAAATTATTGGGTCGAATCGGATCATGCCAGCCTGCACCGTTGTGAGACGGCGGCAGTAAGCTGTATCAAGCAGTGAAACACAACACACAGAAATCTAACGAAATAAAATTTTTATTGAATTGAAAAGGGTCTGGAAAAAAACAAACATTAACAATATTTAATCATTACAACTTTTTCTGAAAAAAAAATAATAAAGAAAGTGCTAAGCCAACATTCTAGGGTTCTTGGGTTCCTGGTTCAGCCTCTGCGGGACCCAAGTCTGTCCCGTAGAAAATGTAATAAGGCAGCTCCTCTTCGTCGCTGTCACCTAAAAATGTTGGGTCTCTAGTCAGGAGGGAGCAAAGTAAATTCATGCTAATTTGAACAGTTAAAATAATAATAGAATGCACTTTTAAACAATTTAGAAGTGAACAGTTTTCTAACAGTAAAACAGTGTGATTTTGAATAGCAATGAATGACCGGCTTGGGTTGTACAGTAGTGTCCTATTGATAATATGGCTTATCCCCGTGTGTAAGAGGGGTAAGCTAATACAGTTCTAAGTTATCAGTTGGATGTGGTCATAAACATTACACTATTCCCCCAGTCTCCAACAGTCAATCAGTCAGTGCTCTTAGAGAGAGTTCCGTGTTGCATCGTGGTTTAAACTTGCAGTAAAGCGATTATTAAATAATTGTAAACTAACACAAAATACTTGCCTCTGATAATCCCTTGACGTGGAAAGCGACGAGTAGCAGGTGTAATGACCCCTCCGCCCTAGCGGAACGCCGATTCAAACGGCAAGTGCAACGACTCAACGAGCCGTCGACCCGAAGAGTTGGCATCGACCTGACGAAGAATCGATACAAGGCTTACATTGGTCCGTCAAGATGAATCCAGACTTAGACTTTCAAAGGCGCGCTCGAGTATCGCTCGGCCGATGCGAACATCGCTAAGGTGGGTGGCTCCGATGAACCCGTCTTTGCTTAGCCTAGACACATAACAATACGGACACTATCACGAAAATCGCTAGGCGATAATCCGTACATGCTAATAAATGACTCAACGCACCTAGCTAAGGGAATAATCCAATCTTGTATGCTTGTATAGAATATGGAAAGAAATATAGAAAATATCAGAACTCTCGTACCGCGCTCCACGCTCGTGCTACGGCACAAGCTTACGTTCAGTTCCCTATGCGTTCAAACAATCAAACAATGAATGGGTTACAACAATAAAACGGAAAGACTATCGACATAGTCATTCCGAGTAGAGTTAGCACATTGAAAGACTATGGGACCGATGGGTCGCCAAGGCGACTCCCGTACGAGGAGTTACAAACTGTATGAATGAATGAATGAACGAATAAGTGAATGAATGAATCAATGAATGAAAGAATGAATACGTGAATGAATCGATGAACAAACGGACAAGTGAAAGAAAGAAAAGAAAGAATGAATGAAAGATAAGAAAAGAAAGAATGGTTAGCGACAGGTGTGACGCGCACGTGCAACGGGGCTCGCTACCCGCGCTGCACGGACGCCAACCTGGTCGATAACGCATTATGGCTAAGGTTAGCCTACGCTCGGAGATAGCCATAAAGTTAAATGACAAGATAATACGAAATGGTCGGGACAAACGGCACGGACGTTGTGTGGAGTATACCGTGGCCGTGGTAGTGGAAGGATTCTGCGGCACGGGCGTTGTGTGGAGTATACCGTGGCCGACCTAGGCGAAATCAAAAGCGGGGCTTACGGCTGCCTGGGTGCGGGCTTGGCACCGGGAGACGTAATGCATGATATTTCAAGAGACTTAACGGGGTGTACCAGCCATCACCCTACGCTAAGTTGAGAAATACCAAGGGAAATGTCCAAAATGGCTTGTCATGCCAGCGACCGGTGCATAGATTAAGAGGACTTTGCTGGTGGCTATCCACGTGCAAGTCCTTGCATTGAATCAAAGTAGTCTAAGTTAATCTGAACAAAGCACCTTCTGAATAAGCTTGAAAGTATCACACCAAATGATAAGAATACTTCGTACAATGAGTTAGAGAATACCCTACGATGCGCTAGTAACTGGAGGCAGGGACACGCCCTTGATATTGAATGTTTCCAAGAATCACATTATGTTGTTCCATATGAATTATTGACTAACTTGGTTTACTTGGATAGGGAAGGCCGGACGGTAAGTATGGGTAAGTCGTGCATGTATTTCCATGCGACACTGAATTTGACAACACGGGATAGGTTATGACATATGCCAAAACGATCCTAAGGCAAGATTAGAAAGACAATGAATGATAGAGAGCACAAAAGTAATAGAACGTGTTTGGTAATGATAGCATTGTGGGCGAGCTAGCCTCCCCACCAGTGCATAACAATGTACTGATAACCCCACAGTCTGCTGCAGGATACAGGAGACGCCGGCGGGTGCGGAGCTTTCATCGAACGTGTTAAGGCGTGGGAGCCAACATCCGGGGCCTTGGGACGTTGCAAAAGCTGAAGCACCCTATACAGGACATAATGTATCGGAATATCACCATAAATCATTCCATCTTGTAAGCCACTTGGCACGCCTTTATATTTCAGAGAGAGAGAGAGCTTGACGATTTGTAATATCGATAAAGTTGAATTCGCTCAATTTGTTCATTTACTTTCCGTGCAAATGGGGACACTCTGTGCGACTCTGTGGCCTAGCTCAAATCAGCCGTTTTTTGGACTAGCCTTGTACGGGCGCAACCTAGGCCCGTGCGGCATCACGCCTTAGCGAGGATGATCGCTCCTACGGGAGCGGGGCGTGACAGATTGTATCAGAGCATGGATTTACGTCCTTGACTTTATTTCGATTCTCTCAGTTTTGAAAGCTCGTTGGGAATAAGAAGTATATCGCTCTCTCTCGTTGTGCCTTGGATTCCATACAATAAGTCTAATATTTTCGAAAGCTCGTACAAGTACTCGATTGAATGGGATCGATAGGCGACAGCCTTTATGCCGAGCGTCGCAGACTTGACTCGATAAGAAACACATGCTAAGTTAACATGTCGCGGCATGCCAAATAGTTCTATGTCGACATTAGCAAGTGAGCGGTAAACTTGAATATAGCCCGCACAGGATGGTATGCGCACAACTTGTCCGCGTGTTGCATACTCGACTTTTTGGTGCAATCGAGTTACGAGCGATATCAAGTACCGCTCGGTCGGGAACGAAGCTACACTTAGAGTGTATATCGATAGGAACGCTATCGAGTTCACGTTTAGGCGTGCACGAAAGATTGATTTAGATTTTGAGGAACGAGCGAACGCACGATTGAACATATCGAGTGGGAATCGAATGGTCTCTTGATGAATTATAGTATGGCTTGAACCCCGAGTGGTGTATGTGATAGCTTCGAAGAAGGATAAGAGTGAGTGTCGATGACTAGTCGAGTGGCTCAAACCCTGAGTGGTGTATGGACGTTATAGAAATTGTTCAAGCGAGACTACAAGATATACGGATAGAACGGGTATGTCGGCGAGGCGATGCGATCGCTCAAAGCCTTAGAACGCGTCACGCTTAGTTGATCGTGACTTCGAATGTCCCGAACGAGATGTCGTTCGGACAACTTGTGAATGGGCAACACATGTTAGAAAATAATTCGGAACGATGAATGAAAGTGAATGGTCTTGATCGAGGAAACTTAGAGGATCGCGCGTACGACTTGGGATTGATTCAAATGAAATGTGACTTGAGCTTTGAACAACGATCTTAAAACGAGCTTAAGGAATAGCGATCGAACTTGATCTTGAATATCAAGAAAATTGTGGATTATCTAACTCGGACAATAGCATCAGTCGTACGACTCGAAATTGGTTGCAAAGGAAGATCGTCAGGTTACGCATATCATCGATGGTATTGAGGCGTATCAAAGATCGATATACGATAACTCGGGGGCACTCTGACTCGGCGAATGACGGTCGTGCAAATGTCATTGTTCCGTTGGACGCTATACTTGAAATGTTAAAAAATGTGTCGAGGAAAAGATAGATTTGGCTTGAGGATTTTCTAGTTGAACGAAATAATGAATGGACTATTGATATTGGCTTGGATAGAAAATGAAATGTTGGATTTGCTTCGTTGACAACCACAACGTTGACGTTCTTATCTTATGCGAGCGCAACTCCAGCCTGGCACATGCGTCGCACCGGATTAGGACGATCACTCCGTGAGCGCTGATATGGTGATTCATACAGCGGGAGTGATTGAACTTGGATGGCTTGGTAATTTGATTGCTTCGACTTGTGGTTTGACGTGAAGGTAAACTTGAGAATGACGTGGTGTGCTTGATGATTAAACTTGAGGATTGAGTAGGTCCAATCTGCGTATCGAGAATGAGTTAGTCTAACTCAAACAAGAGTTACGCCCCAATGAGAATGATTATTCCACGGGAGCGTTGCATGGTGATTCATGAACCACCGTGGATAATCGGACTTGCGTGAGATTGGGACACAATGTATTGTCGAGCTGGATGACCTCGTGATCGAATACATGAATTGGTTAGAATGGATATGTGAAGTATGTCGATTGGATGATTTGAATGGATTCGATGCGCAACGAATACGTTGATGCAAATAGGTGATCGTGCTCGATGTTTAGAAATCTGAGTGACGCGAGCTTGGGTAGAAAAATCCCCCGTACTACCGACTTTGGTTTGACCCTAGGATTGGGGTCAGTGTTGGCATTATTGTTGGGGAACTATGATTCCAATCCTGACATTGACTTAGCCTCGAAAAGATGGCCTAGCGGTTAGGCGAGACGTCTTGTTTCATGAGTTATCAATCGGAAGATTGATCTTGAGGATTGGCATGGATGGATAGCGTGAATCACGAATATAGGAAACCCTGCTCACGAGACTCGGCTGACATGTATATATTTCAGGGACGCTGGAGTACGTGCACGATGCGACTCGAGTGAGAATGATGAATTCTTTATCGCGGTTTGGTGAATGCATGTATTTTGGGGACGCCTGGAATGCGTGCACGATCTAACCAAGTGACACGTTGAATTCCAAACGAGACTTGAGGAATGGAAGAGTGTCGAGAACTTGGAATCGTATTAAAGGAAAGGAATGATACTAGTACGAGCGTGGCTCGGAATCCAAGAAACGTGTGAGCGGAGTGTGCGTGAACGACAACGAGATTGACCCTAAATAAGTGAATGATATGGAATCAATATCGTGAAAGTAAAAGTTGGTATAACGAGTTGAACTATTGATAGGAAGATATGCTCGACGATAGTGCAATACTTAGTCTTGAATTGGACGGAAATTACTTAGACTTGGTCGACCTCGCTAAGAAGAAATCATACTGATTTCGTGGACAAGAACGCTTGAGAAGTGAATCGGGTCATCTCAATGACCGAGATAAACGAAAGTGAGTTTGCCTCAGCCTACGACCCTCGTATTTGACGAATTACGACACCTGCCTTGCGAAACCATTTTCGTCCCATGACACGGAGAAATAGCAACCAAGATGAAGAAACACTTGAATTGAATAAGTACCATCAAGTCTAAATTGAATGGACAGTCATCCAATAAAATTCACCAGACACATGCGACATAAAACTTGGAAGGATAACCGCACATGGTTCGATGCCTTCGTTCAATAGAGTTGTCTGAGAGACACGACGACACGAGTTAAGAAATGGTAGGATGACCTGCACTCAGGAAGTCTCGAGGATGAGACTTGTTTTGAGTGGTGTATTATGTAATGACCCGCTCCCCCTAGCGGAACGTCGATTCAAACGGCAAGTGCAACGACTCAACGAGCCGTCGACCCGAAGAGTTGGCATCGACCTGACGAAGAATCGATGCAAGGCTTACATTGGTCCGTCAAGATGAATCCAGACTTAGACTTTCAAAGGCGCGCTCGGAGTATCGCTCGGCCGATGCGAACATCGCTAAGGTGGGTGGCTCCGATGAACCCGTCTTTGCTTAGCCTAGACACATAACAATGCGGACACTATCACAAAAATTGCTAGGCGATAACCCCGTACATGCTAATAAATGACTCAATGCACCTAGCTAAGGGAATAATCCCATCTTGTATGCTTGTATAGAATATGAAAAGAAATATAAAATATGAGAACTCTCGTACCGCGCTCCACGCTCGTGCTACGGCACAAGCTTACGTTCAAGTTCCCTATGCATTCAACAATCAAACAATGAATGGGTTACAACAATGAAACGGGAAGACTATCGACATAGTCGTTCCGAGTAGAGTTAGCAACATTGAAAGACTATGGGACCGATGGTCGCCAAGGCGACTCCCGTACGAGGAGTTGCAAACTGTATGAATGAATGAATGAACGAATAAGTGAATGAATGAATCAACGAATGAAAGAATGAATACGTGAATGAATCGATGAACAAACGGACAAGTAAAAGAAAGAAAAGAAAGAATGAATGAAAGATAAGAAAAGAAAGAATGGTTAGCGACAGGTGTGACGGGCACGTGCAACGGGGCTCGCTACCCGCGCTGCACGGACGCCAACCTGGTCGATAACGCATTATGGCTAAGGGTTAGCCTACGGCTCGGAGATAGCCGTAAAGTTAAATGACAAGATAATACGAAATGGTCATGGACAAACGGCACGGGCGTTGTGTGGAGTATATCGTGGCCGTGGTAGTGGAAGGATTCTGCGACACGGGCGTTGTGTGGAGTATACCGTGGCCGGCCTAGGCGGAATCAAAAGTGGGGCTTACGAGCTGCCTGGGTGCGGGCTTGGGCACCGGAGACGTAAGTGCAGGGTATTTCAAGAGACTTAACGGGGTGTACCAGCCATCACCCTACGCTAAGTTGAGAAATACCAAGGAAAAATGTCCAAAATGGCTTGTCATGCCAGCGACCGGTGCATATAGATTAAGTGAACTTTGCTGGTGGCTATCCACGTGCAAGTCCTTGCATTGAAATCAAAGTAGTCTAAGTTAATCTGAACAAAGCACCTTCTGAATAAGCTTGAAATGTATCACACCAAATGATAATGAATACTTCGTACAATGAGTTAGAAAATACGCCTACGACGCGCTAGTAACTGAGGCAGGGACACGCCCTTGATATTGAATGTTTCCAAGAATCACATTATGTTGTTCCATATGAATTGTTGACTAACTTGGTTTACTTGGACAGGGAAGGCCGGACGTAAGTATGGGTAAGTCGTGCATGTATTTCCATGCGACACTTGAATTTGGCAACACGGAATAGGTTATGACATATGCCATGAAATCGATCCTAAGGCAAGATTAGAAAGACAATGAAAGATAGAGATGCACAAAAGTAAATAGAACGTATTTGGTAATGATAGCATTGTGGGCGACCTAGCCTCCCCACCAGTGCATAACAATGTACTGATAACCCCACAGTCTGCTTGCAGGATGCAGGAGACGCCGCGGGTGCGGAGCTTCCATCGAACGTGTTAAGGTGCGGAGCCAACATCCGGGGCCTTGGGACGTTGCAAGAAGTTGAAGCACCCTATACAGGACATAATGTATCGGAACATCGCCATGAATCATTCCATCTTGTAAGCCACTTGGCACGCCTTTTATATTTCAGAGAGAGAGAGAGAGAGCTTGAACGATTTGTAATATCGGCCTAGCACCGCTTGTAAACTTCTTGAACATCAATAAAGAGTTGAATTCACTTCAATTTGTGTTCATTTACTTTTCGCTGCAAATGGGGACACTCTGTGCGACTCTGTGGCCTAGCTCAAATCGGCCGTTTCTGGACTTAGCCTTGCACGGGCGCAACCTAGGCCCGTGCGGCATCACGCCTTAGCGAGGACGATCGGTCCTACGGGAGCGGGGTGACAGCAGATAACCGTTTGGGCTTAGGGTCCCGAACCTACAGATTCGTAACACCAGGTTCAGCAGCTAGAAATAATTACACTCTAATCCTTAAGGGCAACGCCAACTAGTTAATTAGGGCTAAGTCTGGTCGGGTTGAAAATAATATAATTTTGTTAATAACGTTGAAAAATATTTATATTTTAGATACTAAGTTACAAAATAATCGTTTAGTAAAAATACAAGTTTTTAACGTAATAATTAAGGGTAAGAAAATCATTATTTAATCGTATTATAGAATTAGTATTTTTATGCAATTACCAAAATGTTCAAAAAATACAATTTCTTACTAAAGAAAAATACACATTTGACTATCATTACCAAAATAAGGAAATAGTTACTTCATTTATATTATTATGATATTTTATGGAAATTATCATTTATGCACGAAAGTCTATTTATAAAGCAACCATTTTCTGACTATAAACAACAAATACTATTTTAGAACCAAAATATCATTTTTCGTAAAGGGCTAATTTTCTAACTAAAACTATATATATAATGAACATAATATTTTAATAAAACTTATTACTAAAAGTCATCCTTGTAATATTTAATAAATAAATCATTTTTAATAGCAAAACCTTATTCTAACTATTTATTTGATAAAATAGAATAATTACTAACTTTTAAAACTTTTGGAAAATAATATAAATAATTACCTTTTAGCTATAGAATACTCATATAATTTTCTAAATGCCTTTTTTTATAGAACCTTTTATAGACAACTATTTACTTATAGAAAATACAAATACCAATTTATTACCAATAATTAATTACTCTTAATAATAATTAACCAAAATGACAAATATTCTTAAATAAACTAATTTGCCATATAATTATACCTTAATAATTTATATTACTAATATTTATTAAAAGTTAATAATACACTAATTATTCGTTATAATCTAATTTATAGTTCCACAACTAATAACTAATAAGCAATACATTAATTAATTAAAGAACCTACACAATAATACACAATTAACTAATCTAACTATTCCAATTGGCAGAGCTTCATTCTGCCAATTGGCCAGAACATGAAAAAGGTTCTGTACATGGAACAGAAAGTTTCTGGTCAAAGATATACCAAAAATAGAGGCGGAGCACCGAGGGGAGGCCTCGTGCTCGATCGGAGCGTCGGAACGTCGACAGAACGACGGACACGTGCGCGGGTGCACGCGCGGAGCGTACGAACGCACTAGGGGCCGCCGTGGGCGCGACACGGGCGGTGGCGGCCGCGCTGTCGCGGGAGCGATGCAGGAACGGGCTCGAAAGGTGGGGAAGTGGGGTCTGGATTCGGAGAGGACGTCGAGACGAACGCGAGGGTGGTCTCGGATTTGGATTTGGTGGAGGGAGGAGAAAGTTATGGAGTTTTTAGTGAAGAAGGGAAATTAAAAACTTCTGTGAGGGTTTCTGCTCTTCTGAGAGTTATTACGTGAAAGGAAGGAGAAAGGGGGACGTGGCGCACAAAGGAGGGATCTGAGCGGGGAACCAGGGTGAGTGAGGAATTGGTAAGTTGAATTAAATGGGTTGGGCTTCCCATGGGCTGAAATGGAGGGTCATCCATCTTAATTAAATTAAGCCCAAGATAATCTAATAAAAAAAATAACAGACAATCAATATTAATCATATAGTAAATATGTGGGCTTTACAACATACGTGAGTATGTGCGACAGTTTAAAAGGGAAGTGTGTGTGTAAAGAGTAGAGTGTGTGTTCAAGTGAGTGACTGTGTAAAAGTGTGGAGAGTAATGAGGGAAAACTGGAATCAAAATGTGTGTGTGTTAGAGAAGTTAACATAGATTTCAGTTTTCTGAAACCATGAATGGTATAACCCCAACAATGATTTCCCTTCATTAACACAAATCAAAGTTAACCTTGTAACCCCTTTTCCCGAAATTTTGATAAGTTATTTTTTTTTTTTGAATAAAAAGGTGATTTTTAGATTTATATAATAATTATTTACGGTAGATAATTTTAGCCATAGTGGAGTTTTGGAGTACAAGGTGACTAGAAATCGTGGCACTGATAGTGCAGTGGCGTGCCTAGACTAGTGTATTAGCCATGCCAGGGAAGGCCGAGCCATAATGATGTCCTAACTACGAAAAACCAGGCCAAGTTGTGACATGACCTTTATAATAGTTTAATTATTCATTATTAACTATTTGACGTTTAGGAGACCGGTTGTACCAAACTAGTCAAACTGGACTCGAACCGAGCCCAAGCCTATGTAGTCATACGATACGTCCAGTGACATTCGTGTTGATGTATTTTGTTATAATTGTGTCATATCCCATTTTAGTGATCTAGTAGATATTTCTAAGTATTTTTAATTAAATATTGTAAATATCCTTATTAGTTAATATTCAAGGATATTGGTATAAAATAGTTCCTTGTATATTCTGGAGTATTGGACTGTACGCAAAGGCATGTACACCATTATTGACTTATTGAATTTCGTTATTATTATTAATATTTTATTGGAGTTATGCAATATTAATATTATTATTATGGTTTTAAATATAAATTATTTATTATTATTAAGTTATTATCATTTATTATTTATCGAAAGAAATATGTGAATATGGTAAAATAAATATATAATATACGATGTTGTACGTATATAAATATGTGTGTTGCGTAGATAATATATACATAAATATATATGTGTGTATATAGATATTATTTTGCTATATGTGTGTAAATATATATATATATATATATATATATATATAGAAATATATATATAGAAAATGTATATATATAGATTTATATGTATACTATATATATATGTATGTGTGTGTTTATGGATATATACGTATGAATATATAATGTATATGAATATATAATATATATTCTATAAATATAAATATAATATATATTTATATATATATATATATATATATATATATCATATATATATATTTATATATCTATATCTCTATTATATCTATCTATATATATATATATATATATATATAATGTATATGAATATATGTTATGCATACGTCTATATAAATATACGTATATAGGTCATAAGTATTTATGGGTATAAGTTTAATAAAAAGAAGAAAATAATACAAATAACTACAACCAGCAAGCAGCCTAGAGCCCAGGCCCACCAGGGCCGGAGCCCATCCCCCAGCATGGCCCGAGCCCAGGCCAACCATCCCTTCCTTACGAGCAGAGAGTAGACTCTCTATATAAGCAAAAACAAATAGGAATAAGAAAAAAAACGAAACAACAGCTGCAGCCCAACCAAGCTGTGAAGCCCGACTCCATTCCAGTTGGCCCAACCCCCACACATACGTTCCAGCCATCAAACCGAGCGGGCAACCGCTGAACCCTACGACCCCGAACGAGTATTAATAGGAGAGAGAGGAAACTCTCAAAAACCCAAAACCCCTAGCGCAACCCAACGCCACCACCCCAGCCCCGACGTGGCGTACGCCTGGACTGCCGCGTACGACCGCACAGGCCATCGAGGCCGACCACGGCCGGCACGCGCGCGCACGAGCGCGCGAGATGACAGCGGCAACATAGCAGTTGCATCATGAAGGCCACTTCACGAAGAGATATCTTCCCCCACGCTTGATCATTTTCGATCCATTACGCAGGTACGAAGCTAACCTATAGTCCTTCAATCCCCTTCAAATAGTTTGGATTAATTCACTTCGTGCGCGTCGTAAATCGATTCCCAAAACTGGAAAAAATCTCGATTTCCTGGATATAGAAACTGCCCCAACGTCCAATGTTTACGGTCGATTTGCGACCAGAACATCGCAAACTTTGGAAAACCGTTTGAACAACTTCTAGACAACCTAACCAGCATTAAAACCCTATTTTAGTTATTTTTATAAGCAGTAGATGCTAAAATAATTGACTTGAAATCGAGAAAAACCCGTTTAAAACAGTTTAGAAAATTAGAAAATCCATCCACGCGACGTGCGTCCCGCCATTTTGGGCGACATGGTCACGCACCGTAAGTATCGAAATGGTGCGTAACAGCTTCGTGGTCGTGTGGGCTTTGGCGGAATTCAAATTGGTCGCGTGTGCGCGACGAATTTGATGCGTATCCGTCGAAATTCACCGTATCGGCACTTTGCAAATTTCTCAATTACTTTGTGCACGCTCGTCAGATCGAGATAAACTTGCGCCAACAGGACCGTATCATTTTCTGGTCATGTATGCCAAGTTTGGTCTAATTCTGAGACAGTTGAATCGTACGTCTTTTGCGGGCCCTACGGTCCACTCAATGGACGATTTTGTGCACGGCCCGCCGAAATTCAACTCTAGACATACGGTTGGGTTCGTATCGAAAACTGGATCCGTAGACATGTAGTTCGACGACTTTAGAGACCGTTGACTCTAGTACGCTTTTCGGTGCAAAGCGGGTCCAACGGCGGACATCGTTTTTACCCGAAATTACGTTTTGCCCCTGTGTCCAGAATTAGACTTAAGGACAGGCAATCCTAGCTATTTTTGACTATTCTGAGAACACTGTAATTTTATTTCAGCTTCGGGGACTGTTGTACGGGTTTTGACTATTGTGGCATCTTGAGTAGTTCAGACTATCGGTTTCATCCAGCAAAGGACCACAGGCGAGTACAGTTGTTGTCTGTTTTCAATATTGAATTTCACTATATCTCATTGATTGGTCATTAATTATGTGAATTTTATTTATATAAATAATGAGTCGGGAACTTGAAATACCAAAGATATTGATCTGACCATAAGCCCGTGTTATTTTCTGCAAGTAGACATTGTAGCCCGTTTATTTCTGCAAGTAGATTGTAGCCCGTATTTATTTCTGCAAGTAGACATTGTAGACCGTGCTTATTTTTCATGCAAGTAGACATTGTAGACCGTGCGGTGTATACCCCAGACCGATCACATATCAAGGTATTTCTAACATTGGGAAGGTATTGTCTATTT